>JAJGRW010001192.1:722129-1142129 GCA_025461045.1 Carex parvula | reverse complement strand
CTTTTGCCTCCTCTCCTGCTTTTTTTTCGCCTTCACCGACAGCCTGGTGGGTCAGGACGGCAAGCTCTACTACGGCCTCGCTACCTTTAAGGGTTTTCATGTCTTTAATTTCACTGGCACGGATGAAGAGGCCGCCCGCATCTTTCACGATCTCCAGAGGCTTAGGATCAGGATCGTTGATTTCGTGCATGCCACCTTTACATCCTTTGTCTTCTTCGTCGTGGCGTTTAGTGATATCGGTGTGCAGAGGTGCTTCTTCCCGGGTGCTGACTCCAATGTGAAGCAGTTGTTTATTAATCTGCCGATGGGAGCCACCTTCTTGGCCAGCTTTGTCTTCATCATCTTCCCGACCAAACGGAAGGGCATCGGCTACACCAAGGGCACTAAACAGCAGTCATGATTCAACAAATCCGCATCGTTGGTTAATTCATCTCATCTAGCAATAGCTACCATACACATATATTTACATCATTAATTAATTAGTCCTTGTTAGATTGCAAAGCATTCTTTGTTAAAGTGAATTTCCTAGCTGCTTCAAATTCAACTAGATTGTTAATTCATAATTAAAGACATAGAGGCAATACAATAATGGCGTAGTATTTTTGGTATTAAGTTCATAGAATGGCGTATAATATAGTTGTTTTTCTTTTCTTTTTAAAATTTACTTTTGCCTACTGCCCCGGTCTTAGAGGACTTAATTTTTTTTAGGGTTCTTACTTCTTAGAGGACTTAATTAATCCATGATATTTTCATCCTCTGTGTTTTTTCTTTAATATGAAGCCTTCAACTTCGACCCATAAATTAAAAAGCTCAAATAATTTGTTCTAATTAATGTTGCTACTTTTCTAAACATGGGGATTGGGCATATAATATATATTATAATTCCTCCTGTACAAAATGCATTATGCATGCATGTTTCGACTTGTTCCTTAACCAAAAGAATCACCCAGTCATACTGAATCTTTAATTCCTGGCTGTATTTTTTTTTTTAAGTCTCCTTTATAATGGAAAAGAATTTATAAACACACATTCCATCATCATTCGATACGCCAGCTGACATATCTGATACGTATCGGACGCGTATCGGTATCCGATACATATTCAATATGGATACGAAACCCATATAAGAGTATGGGATAACATAGGTTGGCACCATACACATGCAATAATAAAGAATTGCATTTTGGACTTTTCGACATGAACCTCGAGAGGAATTTGTATCACCCAGGAAACATAATATTTTTGTTTGGATGAGGACCATTCAATCAGAATCCTCATGACTATTAAAGTGACCTCTTGTGTTCTATCTTGAGCCAAATTTGAGCGTTCAGATTTTAATCAGGCGGCCATGATCCAAACAGAATAGTTTGTACTGTTAAAATTGTTTTCCTTGTTGTTCTATATGTCCACAAAAAATGATGATAATTGAAGTTTTAAATGCAAAGCAACATAAGTCATATTATGTAATTATTACTTAATTTTGATCTTATTATTTGTTATGTGATGATTTCTTAAATTATTACATGGTGACGTAGTAAGTAATTTTTGTATACTGTTTGGCTTCATTAAAAGACAATTGACAAACGAAAATCTCAGCTGTTGCTCCAATCACGGCGCCACCAACTCGCGTACCAGTCTCGCTCTTCCATCTGTTTCAACACTAACAGAGGCTTCTAACATCACCCCTGAGTCATTTTTTTGCCAGTTGGAAACTTTTTTTTTATTAATACGCTCCTCGAAGAATATATTTGTCCATTGTTTTACACTATAACATTAAATAAAGTAAAAATATAACGCGAGCCGAACAAATTAAAACCCGACATTTTTATTAATATCCATAATTAAATACAAATTATTAATTATATCTAGTTTAGCTGGGTATTATTAAAAATGTCCAAACCGGCCAAAAAATGGACAGCCGGGATTAAAATCATACACGGTTCTAAATAACAAATCGTGTACGGTTATGAAAATAATACACGGATGTCTTGTAGAAACCGTGTATATAAACCTAGTTATTGTACATGGTTACTTTGACCATGTACAAACTATCATTTTCAGCCTTTCTTTTTGAGATCTGACACGGTTGTTTTTTATTAACTGTGTATATTAGTAATATATAGAGAGGGTTCAGAAACCATGTACAAATAACCCCCCTATTCATACACAACGCTCGCTAACACTGTCATGTAACCGTGTGTCATTACCTTTTCATACCGTGTATGCTCGCGTTTTCTGTACTAGTGTATTTTTACGGATAGATATACAAACCCAAAAATGATTTATGTTTATATATATGTGGATACGGTTTCATGTTTTGAAAGCGGGTACATATATGAATACGGATAATTTGTATCTATATTTTAAATTTTTTGAATATCTATTGGTGCAGATATAGATAATTTTGTATCCAATCATCCTTATTCGAATTCGTATTTTTTATTTTTTAGATATCAGTTTGTGCGGATACGAATATAGATACTAACAATAATCACTATCTATATTTGGTGATTAATTTTTATTAACCAAATATATATTTTGTAATGACATAACAAGTTTAACACGAGAAAAATTATTTACACCATTATGATTGAATATCCGGATTATATCTCAATTAATTATATGTTATATTTTAGTTTCAAATGAGAAATAACTTATTAAATAATATTTTAGTTCGATCCGTTTAAATGTGGAGAGCAAGTAGACCGAGCAAATTAAATAAAAGTTTTGCGGATCTGACGTTAACGTTGGAGCAAGTTGTCTGTGTTAGTTAAAGTAAATATTTGCGGATCTCCATGAGGTTCTAATAGCTGTCAAAAAAATGATATAAAAGTTAACTTCCTTGATTTAGGTCACGTGGATCCAAACCAGACACAGATTTTTTAAGATCCTTCAGTACACATCAGAATAGTTTAATCTGAAGGTTTTATCATCACTCGAGAGAAATTACTCCTATAATTATACAATACTGTGCTCTATTTTGCGTATTTCTACGATATAGAAGTGTTAACAGAAAATTATATATAATTATGGTTAAGATATTTTGCTTAATTAAGAGAATTCGTATATATTATAATATTTGTTGATATCGATTTTCTTACACTACTACAGAAAACACGACTATACACGGTCCAAAAAGGCTAATGATACACGGTTTTACAACCGTGTACACGGACGTCGTGTATCAAAAGGTTGGTAGATTGTACACAGTTTCCGAACCGTGTGTATATACACGTAAAATAAACGGTCTTTTAAATAAACCGTGTCTAATATATTTGATGCATACACGGTTTAGTCAGAATCAACCGTGTTTGTTCTCCAAAAAGAGCGCTGATTTTTACGATGTATACACGGTTTCTTGCCACAATACTTTAGTTCTTGTTCATTCGTATGCTTGAGTATCATATTTGCATCATGTCTTAAGTGTCTACAATCATAAAATTTACCATGTCCATGCTGTTCTCATCTCATAGCACAAATGCCTTTTGTGCTATATATTCTGCTTTTCACTATTTTAACCTTGAATCTCAATTTCTACACAAGAGGTCATGTCCAGATTATGGCACATTGTTCCTTAGGGCTTTACGTACATGTTTATAATTTTTCCTTAATTTTCTATGATTTATTTACTCAAGTGTTGACCAGAGTTAACTTATAGGACATTTTTTGAACTGGTGAGATTGTAAAATCCACCATAATTTATCTGTTGGTCCAAAAATTGCAAACTTAATATGGGATGTTCAGCAAGTCATGATCTACATGTGCACCTAATTTCAGGACTTAATTCTAACCAGAGGTGTTATTTTTTGTTTTCTTTCTTTTACTGATTTTATTCACTGGTTATAGTACCAGTTGAGGGTCCTTCTGATTTCCATGCACACAGGGCCCTGGTACAGTACCTGGTAAATCGTCACAGGGCTGGTACAAGGGCTTAGAACTATACTGAGAGTCTGGTATAGAGCCTGTGCTCAGATTAGGGTTTTGGACCAAGGTTTAATACATGAGAAGGAAGAAAAATCATCAAGTTTTAGCAGATCAAAATCAAGTTATATGCCGCTGCATGTGCATGCCTCGAAGTTAATAATAACAACATATTTATTAATATTAAAAAATATCGAAATCCACAGAGATCTAAATTGAATTATCATATTACATGCGATATCCCCATGGTCCTCATCCTTTACATTTTCAATACCTTCAATAATTAATACTTAACCAGATGCAATATTTTTTTTTTTTGTGACTAAGTTGACAAAAATTACATGCTATGGCGTGGAATTCATCCTCCCCGGTACTGTAATAGAGAATCTTTTACAATTATTGGATCTGGACAGTTCTTTTTAACTTGGCACGAATCTCAAAGACCAATAATACTGCCCCTGCGCTAGCCCGAATCTCAAAGCGGATGAGAGTTAATCATAGAAGACAAAATCGGCCGTTCCGGAGAGGGATCGGACGTTACCGATCCAATTTCAGGCCGATTTACGCAGTTATTGGAGATTTCGTTAAATTTCGGCCGTTCCAGCTTCATTTCAGCAAAATTTCATCCATTTCAGACTGAAATAGACCGATTCCACCGAAACGGAATTAACCCAACTCAAAAAAAAAAAATTTGGTGCTCGCTGGGATTCGAACTCGCGCACTCCAGCACTGGGACCGAACGCAACTCCACCACACCACAGCATCTTTATTGTTTAAAACTATAATTCAATTTTATATATCTTTAGTTTGTACCTCCATAAGTTGAAAGGGTAGGTCACGGATTAAACTGTGGCTTCTGTAATAATTGAAAGGGGGATTCAATCATTCAATTTTTTCCTATTTTTTTAGTGTAAAATAAGCTTCTACCAAAAAAGTCCGATTTTCCGATCCAATTTGTCCGATCCAGACCGATTTTTCTGATCCGGATCGGAATCGCTCGGTACTGATCCCGATCCCGATACCGATTTTTCCTTCTATGGAGTTAATCTCAGACCATAAAGTGAAGGGAATCTTTTACAGTAATGGAGAGGATACTTGTTCCTATGGCGCAGGCGCACATCAATAATTTCTCATGCTCCTTGAAGAATTTTTCCATTGTTTTACACTATAACATTAAATAAAAAAAATTAAATCTGATGTATTAAATTCGGTAAAATTAAAAATATAACGCGAGCCGAACAAATTAAAACGGATTAGATTGATTCTTCCTTCCGATTTATTATATTTTTCTTATTGCAATGATTTAGTATTATAAAGTATGCTAATTTTTACCGAAATTATGAAAAGTTTATTCAACCGGATTTATATTAATTATTAAGTATTATTCCTCTCCTTTGCAAGTCCTGCAAACTCATGCCTTCTTCTCATGCTCCTTTTCTCCAGAATGAGATCCGCTACTCTCTAAAATTTCTACTATTTTCTACTTTCCTCTTTATCTTTCTCCTCTTTCTCCCTACTCTCTCTTTTTTTTTTTTTGAAAAATTGGCAGCAGCTGCCAATTGGATTGTATTCATAAAAAACATCCTTACAACTTGTGCCAGTCCCTATGGACATGAAGCACCTTAAAAATAAAATAGACAACAGTCCTCCCATATAGCTCTGAGGGACGTGAAAAAAACCTTCAAAGCCCAAAACACAGGGCAGGAAAAAGAGAAAAAACAAAAACAGAAAACAGAAAAAGAAGAAAAATAGCAGAGAGCCGTCCTGCCTTTGTCAGTCCGGTGCCGGAAGCAAATTGGTGCCCACAGGCCGACGATTGCCCAAATTGCAATATCGCAGCCATAGCCCACCTTCGTCTATTATCTTGTCTACCAGTATCCTAGAGGGAATGTCTTTTGACGAGAAAATTTTCATATTTCTTCATTTCCAAATGTTCCAGCATGCACATAGGAACATTGATTTCCATTTGCTGAATCCGCTCTTGCCCCTAGCTCTTGCCCGAGATTGAGAAGTGTGCCATGTATCTTGAATTGATTCCCTCGGAACCATAACCTGATATCCGAAATGGCGAGAAAGGCCGAACCATACCTCCACCGAGACCGGGCATAGAAAAATCAAGTGTAGCGCAGACTCCGAAGGGCAATGCCGACACATCTGACAGCCTATATCAACACCCATATTTCTTCTTTGCATCAGTCGTTGAGTGAGAATTCTATCTTTGAGCAGTAGATACCCAAAGATCCGCACCGTAGGTGGTACCGACCACTTCCAGAGCCTTTTGTGCGCATCTTCCATTCTTCCACCACTGATCATGATCTGGTAAAGTGATGATGCCGAGTAGATGCCAGTAGAGGTCCACTTCCATTTGATGTTGTCCCTGTCATTAGAAAAAATAATTGAGTTAGCTGGTACCTGTTCAGAGTGTAGTATGTGCCTGATCGGGTATGCATCCCGCAATGACATTCTGGGATGAGTTGCTGATTGGCCCCGCTCCAGGGACAGAATGAGTGGAGTACCCGACCATGGGTCTCTCCAGTACGAGGTTGTTCGGCCATCACCAATATTCCACTGTATGGAGAAGTGAAAGAGATGCATCAATGAGAGTAAATTTCTCCAGAAGAATGAACCAGCAATTATCCAGAGCTTGGGGCCATTCTCATCAGCCCCTCTAGTTTTGAACCTCATCAGCTCCTGTAGAAATTATAAGAATTCTGAGGAGATTAATATCTTTCTTATTATTGATTCTCATAATACAATCTCTTTTATACTACAACAGAGAATATTACCGTTATGCTATCTTTTCTACTTTTGGTACCTACACTGTAGCATACCGTTTATTTTCTTTCTCTAAATAGGATTTCCTATTTGATCTAATCCTAGCCCTTTGATCAATGATGAATCTCTGAGATCAATTCTACTCTAATTCTTCTATAATTTTAACAGCTCCCTACTCTCTCTATTCTCTCTTCTTTAGAAGAGAGATAGAGAGAAAAGTGGAGTGCAAGATCCTACTATTTTTTTTAGAATAACATTATTCGGATCCCTTCCTTCCATCTTCCTTCCCCTTCGTCTCTCCATGAGACAAATTATTACGAGAGTTTCAAGGTTCACGAAGGGAATGGAGAGGGAATCGGTAGAGGTATTTTGAAGGTAAAAGTAGAACTATCATTTTTTTTCTTAATATCTTTTTAATTGATTAAATAAAAAAATGAGTCAGTACACAGTTCCATTAGTAATTGTAATAGATCAGTACATATTAAATATAACTAGCTAAATGTTAATATGATTTTCTAATTGTTGAATGAATCAATGGATCTATCAACTTAAATTTATAATTGTAAATCACACCAATAAGAAAATTATATTGTTAACTACTGAATTGTGATACACATGCTAGATGCAATTTTTATTAACTTCGATGCACATCGTAGTAGATGCATGTTACATGAATTTTTATAATTTTCACGCTCCTCGAAGAAGACCAAAATCACATGCTAGATGCAATTTTTTTTAAACCAAGAAGTTGCCCAAAATCACATGCTGGATTTGCTTGGAAACAAGATAGAGATTCAAACATGATAAATGCAAAAATTAATGGATGTTTGACGAAAGCAAAATACCTTAATTAGAGTACTGCCGAGATTTTGAATGTTTTGATTCTATCCACAACCACATCAATAGTTTAAAAGAATCCAAATCAGAAGGAAAATGAAGGAAGGCTTATGCTATCAGAAAGATGTTAATGCCGCAAAGAAGGTTCATGCGTCTACAATGGGGGCACCAGGACAGACCGTTCAATTTGAAATCTTCATGACCTGTCATGGTGGGGGACATTTGTTCAACCATAAAAAAAATGGAAATTAAAAGAATTAAGAAAGTAATTAAAAGAAAGAGGAAAATAATACAAAACTAAATGGATGAATTGAGAGCATGAAAAATGGGGTTGAAAACGGATCAAAAACACGAAAAGGGACAGTTAATGGAGGTGTCCATTGAGGACCAAATTGGAGGGGCTCCAATCAAATAAGGAAGAAAATCAGAAGAATTAATACCTAAGATCAATTAAACGAAGTGGGCTGCGGGAACTAAAAGATAAAAAAATGGGCTGAAAGGAAGGAATAATATGCGAAATAAAATAACAGAAGAAGGGAATGCCACCTTATCTGCAATGCCAATATACTTTATGTCTACCTTCATGCTACTGAAGTGGTTTATAAAGAAAATTGATAAAATTAGAAGAAAATTCCTATGGCATGATCACAAGGAAAACCAACACCAAGATAGGTACATGAGTCTTATTGCTTGAGACACGGTAATTACACCAAAGATTAGAGGAGGTCTGGGAATTAAAAATTTGGTCACCATGAACAAAGCTCTCATGGCCAAATTGGCCTGGAACTTTGTTCAACCGGAGAGACAGTGGTGTTTGCACTTCCTACCACACACGCGCAGACCATGGGAGATGGTGGATCAAACACCACTTTGGAAATCAATGAATCAAATATGAATCAAATATGACACTTAAAAATGGATCAAATATGAATCAAATATGAATCAATGAATCAAATATGACACTTAAAAATGGTTTTAGATTTATCTTTAACTGTAATTTTAGATTTTGGATATAATTTATAAGTTCGAATAAAAGGTATTAAGGTTGTATATTTTAAAATGGATTGGTTTCAATCGCACCTCGCCAAAGTGAGCTCTCCTTTTGAAATTAATTTATTTTAAAATATACAGGTTTTATTGTGTGCATGTAATGAGTGTAAATATTCGTCGGCCCAAAGAAAGACCAATATTTATTAAAGTTGCATGTACGCCTTGTGGTAGTAAGTGCCGTGATGATTGTTTGGTTTTTTACATGTGATAAATTTAATCGGCCCAAAGGAAGGTTAATTGATCGACATGTTACTTAATTATCAACGCTTAATTACTATGCCAAGATACCATAAGAAATTAATATTTTTGTCCAAAGACAACTTATTAATGGAACCGGTATCTTGAGGTAATGGGGTTTACCTTCATTTGAATTTATATTATATATATATATGGATATTTTTTTTAGTATGTAGTGTTTGTTTATTATTCTAATTTTAGTTAATATCAATTCTAGCATCAAATTTAAGGGAATGAAAGAACTTATTGTTAGTTCTCATAATTATGGATCTTGACATTGCGTTAAAGGATTGATTCTCCAATACTTATGGTTATGAGTACCTCTAATTTAAGAGGGAGAAAGAAAAGTAGGAGAAGTCAAATCGCATGTGTCATATGATCATGATAAAGGAATATTCTAAGCATTTAGGGGCACTTTTACGAATAATTTGGTTAAGGCTTATGAATTCCTTTCGACTATTGAAAATAAATTTGTTAAGAACGAATAGTTCAAGTTGATACGATCTTGACAAATCAAATTTTCAGTAAAGTATAAGTTAAAGGAATACAGATAAGAAATAAGAGTATGGTAGCTACATATACAACACCTCAATCAAAACAACAAAAGAAATCAGTTAAACCAGATGGTAGTAGTTATTTTTTTTGTAATTGTTGAAAAGTATAAAGGATTAAGCAATTCAATACTTGACATGCTTTGCGTGTCAAGAAAAGTATGCTTATTAATATGGTTTGTTTCGAGATTAATTTAACTTTGATACTTAGACACACATGGTGGATAGATTCTGGTGTAACAACTCACATCTGTGTGTCTATGCTCTTGAGAAAAATAACTTTAATACCAAATGGAAAGAAAACTATAGGATGTAAGTGTGTTTACAAAATTAAATAGTGATGGTACTGTAGAAAGATACAAAGCTAGACTTGTTGCAAAAGGCTTTACCAAATGTATGGAATTGACAACCAAGAAACTTTTGCTGCAGTTGCCAAAATGAATATTGTTAGAGTTTTTTATCAGTTGCTACTAACTTGGAATGGAGTTTATTTCAGATGGATCTTAAGAATGTCTTTCTTCAAGGCACTTTAGAGGAGGAAGTTTACATGACTTTACCTCCAGGTTATAAAACCGAACATGACAAAACCCTAATATGTAAATTACACAAATCGATTTATGGGTTAAGCAATTTCCACGTGCATGGTATGCCAAACTTAGTCTCTCTCTTTTACTTAATATTACAAAATATTTTGTTGACTCATCTATGTTTATTAGACACAGAAATGCTTCAACTACAATTGTTCTAGTCTATGTAGATGACATAATTATTACTAGAAATGACAATGCAAAAATTGATAATATTAAAAGAAAACTCAAAAAAAAATTTGATATCAAAGATCTAGGAAAACTCAAGTATTTTTCTGGTATTGAAATTGTTCATTGCGACAAAGGTTTGTTTCTTTCTCAAAGAAAATATACCCTTGATCTTCTGAAGGAGACAGGTGAACTCGGTATAAAACCTGCTAACACACCTATGGATACCAATAATAAACTTGAACCATAAAGTGGTGAATCACAATACCAAAGATTGGTTGGTAAGTTAATTTATTTAACTGTTACCAGACTCGACATAGCTTTTGCAGTTGGTACTGTAAAGTCAATTCATGCATGCACCAAGAACCACTCATCTAGATGCAATGAATCAGATTATTAGGTATCTAAAGGGTTCTCCTGGACAAGGGATATGGATGAAGAAAAATAATACTAATAATATTCTCACCAACTCTGATGCAGATTGGACTGGAAACTTTGATTGAAAATCAACCACAGGATACTGAACATTTGTAGATGGGAATCTCATGGCATGGAAAAACAAGAAGCAGAATGTAGTTGCAAGGTCAAGTGCAGAGACAGAATACAGAGCAATGGCATCAACAGCAAGTGAGCTAGTATGGCTCAAACAATTGTTGTGTGACACGAAGGTCTCATGTAAAGGACCGATGCAAATGTACTGTGATAATCAAGCTACACGACACATTGCTTCAAATCCAGTATTTTATGAAAGAACTAAGCACATTGAGGTGGATTGTCACTTCATACGAGAAAAAGTTCAAGCCGGAGAAATTGCGACTCCATTTGTGAGGAGTCACGACCAACTAGCTGATATACTCACCAAAGCTTTAGACAAAGGAAGTTTTCAAAATATTTTATACAAGTTGGGTTCTATAATTTATTTAGAATTCAACTTGAGGAGGAGTGTTGAGAAATAGACAAGGAGTCTCAGAAAATAATCACAGACTCATTTAATAAAGAAATATGCTAGCATAAATAATACAGCTATTAGGCAATATTTAGTACCTAGCATGATCTCTGTAATTAGAGAAAATCTAGCAATAGATATTTTAGGAATATAGCCAACGGTTAATAAGAAATCAGGTTATATAAACCCATGTACAACACATGTAAAGATCAGAAAAAATCAATAAAATTCATTCTTGATTTATGACGAAAACCGAAATTCCGACTTGGACTCAAATCCAGAATCGAACTCAGGCTTGGACTCGGTACGGGTTAATTGTTCTTCAATCTTCTTGAATGGCTAGGCACAAGTATCAAGAAGGGGTCCAACTAGTTCATCATTTCCTATGATGATTAATTACAATATTTAATTATATTGTGTTTTCTAGAAAACTTTATTATGTTACTATTTTCTAGGTTTGATTATTTATATTTTCTATGTCATTTTTAATTATGTTAGAGTTTCTAAGAGTTGGTTAGAATTTCTAAGTTCATTATGTGGTGTTAGTTTCTAAGTTGGACTTTTAGTTTTTTTAAGTTATTTATTATAATGGATGTATTATAAAAAGATACGGCATGTCATCTTTTTCTCAAGACTTTGATTAATATATGAAATGTTTTCTTAGCTTCTTTCTCTTGTGATTTCTCTTTTCTCTGTCTAAATTTTCTTCTCAAATTGTTCAATATCTCACTAAACCAAACAAAACATGTACACGCGGAGTAGAGTTTGGGACGTGTTGGCGTCAAGTGGTATCAGAGCAACTTATCCCTCCTCTTACAAAATTGTTTCTAATTCCACTAAACCATTTCAAAACCCGTCGCTAGCGGAGTTGAGATTTGGGACCGAGTTTGGCGTCAAGTGGTATCAGAGCAAGTTCGACAACCACCTTTGCGCTTGCGTGAAGTTGTATCTCCGTCAACCGCCAATTCCGACAACCAAGTTCGGCAACCACCTTTGCACTTGCATGAAGTTGTATCTCCGTCAACCGCCAATTCCGACAACCAAGTTCGACAACCACCAAATTTGACAATGGCTGACCCAAACATTGTCACCGTCCTCGAGTGAATGCAACAAGATTATAATGCGGTAATCGAACGAATGCAACAAAACCATAAAGTGTTGATTGGACGCATTACTGGGGTTAAAAAGAACCTTAATCCCAATGAAAACCGCCAACAACATGACAAACCAACCCTCAACCGCAACAATCCACCTCGAAACAACCCACCTCCAAATCAACTGCCAACCATTATAGTGGAAGAACGCCAAGAAGAACCAAATGAGCTTGTCACGGTTGAAGAAAGTGAAGAGCCCGATGAACTCGACACAAAATTTGAGTCCATTGAGCTTGAAAATGAGCTTGTCACGGTTGAAGAAAGTGAAGAGCTCGATGATGAAGATGATGTCAATACCTTGACCGATGAACTCGACACAAAAATTGAGTCCATTGAGAACTCTTCAAACTTTGATGAAAAATGTGTTGGTGATTTGTCGATGCTCTCGAGTAATCTTGGAAATAGTTTGTCCATGGAGGTTAAATCTAATATTTTGTTGCAAACAAAACTTGTGTATTTGACCAACAATGAGGTCTCGAAATCCAACTATAATGATCCATTTTTGCAACCAAATTCCAAACCAGAAAATGCAAGGTTTTTGGTCAACAACACTCTTGCTTTTATCATAAAATTTGAGTATGCCTTGTTGGACAAAGGAATCAAATCCAACCCGTTAAAAATTAAAGTCGACTCTAGTTTGTTGATTTCGAAAGCAGTGCAGCAAAATCATTGCGATTTATTGGCATTATATGTTTGTGCCCAAGATTTGATGAAATACATGCATAGGAAAAACAAATGTGAAAGAAGTCTACAAAGATTTTATGGTGTTTGATCTGAAAATATATTGTTTGAAAGAGATCTACAAGGATAATAAGAAGAACAGCCGAATTCGAGGTGAAAATACAAGCTTGAGGTCAAGCTTTCATCAACCGGGGGAGTATGACGAAAACTGAAATTCCGACTTGGACTCAAACCCGGAATCGAACTCAGGCTTGGACTCAATACGGGTTAATTGTTCTTCAATCTTCTTGAATGGCTAGGCACAAGTATCAAGAAGGGGTCCCACTAGTTCATCATTTCCTATGATGATTAATTACAATATTTAATTATGTTGTGTTTTCTAGAAAACTTTATTATGTTACTATTTTCTAGGTTTGACTATTTATATTTTCTATGTCATTTTTAATTATGTTAGAGTTTCCAAGAGTTGGTTAGAATTTCTAAGTTCATTATGTGGTGTTAGTTTCTAAGTTGGACTTTTAGTTTTTCTAAGTTATTTATTATAATGGATGTATTATAAGAAGAGATGGCATGTCATCTTTTTCTCAAGACTTTGATTAATATATGAAATGTTTTCTTATCTTCTTTTTCTTGTGATTTCTCTCTTCTTTATCTAAATTCTCTTCTCAAATTATTCAATATCTCACTAAACCAAACAAAACCTGTACACGCGGAGTAGAGTTTGGGACGTGTTGGCGTCAAGTGGTATCAGAGCAACTTATCCCTCCGCTTACAAAATTGTTTCTAATTCCACTAAACCATTTTGAAACCCGTCGCTAGCGGAGTTGAGATTTGGGACCGAGTTTGGCGTCAATTTCTTTCTCAAAATCTAATATTGTACAAATCAGGAAGAAAATGAGATCACAGTGATGGACCCCGGCCAATTTTATTTTCATTAAATAAGATATATTAATAGTCTATTAAATTAACAAACAATTAACTATGGAATACTTTCACTGCATTTATCTCTTGAGTAATTTTTTGTTTATAAAATACTTCAAAAAAATTATAATTCATTGATTATCACTGACAAAAAAATAATCGGCCAATAAATTTTTTTAAGCTAATGCAAAAAAAAAAAAGTTCATTGCAAGTAATAATTACTATTGAACACTTCTTTAATTTAATTAGTTAGAAATATATATATTGACCGAGTCTAAAACAAACATTTTTGCCTTTGATTAAGAGAACAGTTCGTCAAGAGTTTATCCTAAATATATTATATGCTTTAGACTTTAGTAATCTAGGTGACTTCTATAATAAGATTAAGGCTGGGGGTCAAATTATTAGCAATGCCTGTAACTATGTATAGTAATGTTTTCCTGTCACTATTTTCGTGTTAGCTTTTGTGTAATGAGTTGTTGTAAGAACAGAATGGGTTGGTTTTTCTTGGGCTACCTTGCAGCATGAATTCCATTTGCCACAAATAAGATTAAAGTGTTAATCCACCGCAGCTATATTGCATAGTAATTAATTTATATTTTTTTTTCTTTGCCATTTCCAAATAACTTTGTAAGTAATGAATCGCTGATGACTGTCAAATCATGATATGCATGATGAGGAAACAAAAAAAAAGAGTTAATCAACAATTAATTAGCTAATCTGTCAAGAAAAAGACAATTAATTAGCCTTTGATTTATCTATTCCAACACAACAACTCCCATCTTATAAAAAATAATATTTAAGGAAGGAATGTATACTGCTAGCTAGCAAGTGCTAATGATAGTTTACCAGCAAATGGGAATACATATGTTGACTAGTTATCATTATCTTTTAGGAAATTCTTGGTATTTAACAAAGTAGTATTCTCTATTCAAATAGTTTAATTTATATCTGTGGAGATATTTCTGCTGATGTTATTGCTTAATTAATCTGTGGAGACATTCTACCAATTCAATCCACACTTCCACAGTTATCACATAATTTGTATATATAAATATAAGAATTTATTAATAACGATAAATATAGAAGAATACACATTATATACTGTGTAAAAATTTACTTATACAACCTTGTAGACATAATTCTGTAAAATTACAACAACTCTTTTTATTTCGTACGAGCAATCCTTTCCCACTGTACTTATGTGAAGAAAATAATAGATAGATATTTTAGATTGGCACTGTTCCGCCCCTTTGATTTCGTTCAGCAGAAAGCTTCTTTGCAAAACTTTTGAGCATATCTCCATTGGTACCAGCTCCTGGTACCTCCTCGTACAAGCCAGTCTCTATATTGATTCTTGAAACAGGCTTGTTCAGAAGGTCCTTTCCAATTTGAACCAGCTTTTGCATGTTTTCCATCGAAGAATCGTCAATCGAAATTGTGCTGCTTGTGAGTGCGTCATCCTGATTGATCCCCAGAATGCGACATAAATTTAAATAACTGTCAGAATTATTCGAAATTTAAATACAATGCTCTCTCTCTCTCTCTCTCTCTCTCACTCTGTCTAGCAATCACTGACATATTGGATTCATTTCATCCTTGTGATACTACTGGTTTTACCTGCTGAACCACCAAATCATAGAATCTAGGATAAGCACCAAAAAGAAAGAACCAAACTAAGAGCGTTTTTTTTTTTATTTTTAAGCATGGAACTACCAAAGAGTTACTCATGAAACTAATTAGTCTATCATTTATCTATGTCAACTGCCAGCTTCACCTAGTAGCAAGATCAACAATTAAACTAGCTAGCTATGTCCATTATTAACTAGGGCCTATATTTTAAGTAAAAATTTAGTTGTGTTAAACATTAATCAAATGAAGCACTAGGATATGTATATTTGTGAATCCCTTGGTACGTAACAAAACTACGAACAGCTTAAACAGTTTACCTGTATGCGGAGGTAGCTTTTCTCAGACCTGAGCGCCTCAAAAAGGACAGCCAAGTGAATATCAACCATGTCAGCACTTCCGCTGTTAAAAATGTCAAGAATTGGTGAGGTATCGTTATCAGTGAGCCATCCAAAGATTCCCCACTTGTTAACCTCCTGTGCAGTATACTTTTTCTCATCCTTGTTTATTCCAGTCCCAATTGAGATCACTAAAAATTTATCGTAGTCTGTAGGCCCAACCGGGAAGAACTGATCATTTCCATTAACAATCTGGCGTGTAACTTGGCTCATAGCAGCCAGTGTCTAACACAAATATATATACAAACAAAAAAAATTAGATAGATGTAAACTGTAAAATGACAAAGTTTATAGCTAAATAAAAAAACATATGAGTTCATTAATAATCATAATAAGCGAAAATCATCTACCGTTCAATTTGAAACTCGATATCCGAATAAATGAAACTTCTTTGTAACAAAAAATGTTAATAAAGTACTTTTTGTTGGAAATTTTATTTTGCAGAGCAATTAATTTTATCTATATTTTCTTAATTTAGAAATTAAATAAAACTAGAAGTTTTGAATTTTTGCCTGTATATACTTTTAAAACTAATGCTTAATAAAATAATTAAACACAATTCAAATTTGTGTGCACATCAATTTGCTCGTAAGATTTAAATATTAGAGTTCACAAGTTACTAATAGATGTGTACCGGATTATTTGCGACAACACCACCATCGACAAGATTAAATGCCCTAGTTTCTCCCTTTTCATCCTTAGTCTTAAAATCATGTGCCGGAAGGAATGTTGGTGCTGCAGAAGTGGCTATACCTATGTCAGATAGCAGTGCATCCTTCAGCGGTTGAAATTTCAGCTGATAGAAAAGTTAAAAATAAAGCCCTATTAACAATATTACAGATTTCATGAGATTAATTAACATCATATTTTGCAAGACCATCTCATTTTCCTTCATTTCTTAACAACTGACAGAAAGTTCATAAACCAGGATCAAATGTTAACATCGATCTTTGCCATAATATAAAATTTCATTATTACTTCTTCAAACCTTGATGAAAATGTCCGTACATGTCTTGTTCTCCCATTGTACGTAGTTACTAAATTACTGGTACTTAGAATTGGTCAAGTTTTGGCTAACACTATAATATACAATTGAAGTTTTTGTCTCACACTTCTATGGTAAATTTCAAAAGGGGATCTTCTCTATTGATGTTTCAGCAATACAGCAATGTTCACTAAATATACAGACTGCGAACAAAGAAAAAGTTACAAAAAAATGCATAAAAAGGCACTGAATTAAGTAGAAGATTAGTATTGAGTACCGTAAAGTTTGAAAATATGGTAGGTTGGAGTATTTGGATATCGAAAGTCGGGATGACCACGTTTGTTAGAGTATCATGTAGCTTTGATTGCCCGAGATATTGTCGAAGTAAAGAGTGGAGATAATTGCCATCGTACTTGGGCCGAGCAATCATTTTGATCTTGGTAAAGAAACTGCAATTCAACCGTACCATCAATTAACAATTTTCTTCAGAGTTCAATCTCCTTCTGAAGTGTACTATACTTTTGTTGAGAAAAGTTATTCAGTAGTACATTAACAGAAGAAGCATATCAATGTGTAAAACACCAAAACAAACATGGATCACTGGGACAAGAAGCCCGACATGGTTACTATAAAAATGAACCCAAAAATAGGAAGTAAGGAGAAAAAAGTGCGTTGTCCAACTGGTAAATGGTAAACCTTCCTTTTCAGGTAAATGCATTGCATATAATTTTTCTTTATTTCTGTTTTCCTAACCTCTAGTGCATTTTATGACTAACTGTGTTTAGACATATGATGTATTAATTGCTTAGCAAGCTAAAGCTCAGATTATAAGCTGTACAAAATTTAAGTTGTCACCAAATCAATACCTTATATATAACAACTTCCTTTTTCTTTTAACAAAATTTAAGTTGTCGGCTTTTGACCTGATACTTCAAAAGGAAACTATGACCAAAGTCAGGTTATGATTGGTATATGAAATACGCAGGTCTTTCCATAGCAACTTTGTAAAACTCACTTTTGTGGAAATATCTTTGGTAAATTATCCAAGTAGAATTTGGTTAAATCCTTTGCAGCAAATAGTGGACGCTTGTCCTTGTCTGGAGAAGCCAGCATCAAGGCCAAAAGACCTCCCGTGCTTGTCCCGGCAATCACATCAAAATAATCTGCGAGCCTCGCTCCCTCCCCGTCAATCTCCTGTATTAACACATTTCAATTGCATATGTTATTCAATTTAACTAGGTATACATATTATACATCCATGGATCCAAAATAGAACACAAAAAAATCTAATCACCTAATTAACATGGTCAACTATGCCTGGTTTTATAATGCTCAATGAGTTACTATATAAATGTTTTGTTGTTGGGGGTTTAGTGGGGGGAGGGGAGGGTAAGTCTGTCTTACTTGAAGCTTTAACTCGAGAAAGGCGAGAATAGTTGCCGGAATGATTCCCCTACAACCACCACCATCGATGCTTAGCACGGTGACAAGTTTTCCTTTAGCAGGTGTGTATTCTCTAATTCCATCTGCTGTGGTGGCCATTCTGGTATATGTAAATTAAAATGGAAAGTATATATGTACTAGATTGAAGGATATAGAGGAGCTTTTTATATGTATTCTTAAGGGCCAACTACTTTAAATATTTAAAATTGTGTTATACTTGTTGATGTACCAGCAAAGAATATTTTGGTTTATCTTGTGTGGAAACTTCCTACCATTTTTAAGCAATTGAGTATTGAATACACTATTAACCATATTAAATGCACGTCTATTGAGTATTCTTGCCTGTATGTTTAAACCATTATTTATGAAAGATGGCGTACTAAAATAAATTATATTATCCCGGTTTTAAGTAATCCTATTTAAGCTGATTTGCTCAACAAAACGCCTAAATCTCTCTTACGCAATTTGAATTTCCAAATTAATTTGAATAATCTTATGAGGACTTCAAGAAAAATAACATTCTGCTCCTTTATCTGAAGTTCTATGCTAAAATATGAATCTAAATTTTATAAAACAAGAGGTGTTGAAGGTTATAAAAATTTTATCCATGAAATTTGCACATCTCAAAATTCTAATTATTTTGTAATTCCTTCTTGTATTAAATTTGAGATTTAAAATTATATTGCTTTGAATTAAAAAAAATAATAAAATTTTAATTCAGTTTTATGAACATAGATAATTAAAATTTTAAAAGTTTGAATATTTAGGACATGGAAAATAAAAATGAATGAAAATTAAGAACTCTAGATACTCTAAATATGAAATATTGGTTGAATTATTAACATGATAATTTTTCAGTTTTTCGTAGTTTTAGTTATGTTGTAATTAAAAATAATTATTGTTGTCACAATTAAACATACATATGTTCGGATCTAGAGGATTTCCTTACACTACTAGAATTTCCGCATTTTTCATGAGGAGGAAAATGGCTTTTTCCATGGGCTTCCGCATGGAAAAAGCCCAAAAATGGCTTTTTCCATGCGCTGCCCATGGAAAAACTCCCGTCGCAAATACCCTCGTTGGAAATAGTCAGTATTTCCAACGGGGCCGTTGGAAATACCTGATTCTGGCGTTTTCCATGAGCTTGCTCATGGAAAAAGGGCGCATGGAAAAACTTTCGAACTTGGCCACCGTCTGGATTATTTCCAAGGGGAGCATCGGTGGGGCCCACCTTAGTTTTTCCAAGGGGATCAAACGAGGGACCCACCGAGTATTTCTAAGGGGAGGGAGCGTGGGTCCCACCTGTATTTCCAAGGAAGACGCCCGAGTATTTCCATGGCAATCTACGTGGGACCCACTTGAGTATTTCCAAAGGCAGTTTACGTGGGACCCACTCCAGCATTTCCATGGCCAGTGAAAGTGGGCCCACCTGGTCAGATCTGGGCGCTATTATTTCCTTGGATATACCCACGGAAATACTGACCTCCTTTTTTTGGTACCAGAATGCCCACATATGAACAATCCTCCCTGTACCGTCCCAGTACCGACCCAGTAGTCCATTACAATCCCCACTTCTCATTGAAACTGATAAACATAAATTCATCTTACAAATAGATAGAAAATACAACATACGAGCATTTAATAGGCATAAATCATTAACATAGCATAATCAACATACATTGTACCAACAAAATGTGAAAACCCCATTAATACACTATCCCTGTGTAATTGCACATTGCTAATACACCCAAAATATACCCACTATGAGTTAACAAAAATTCACATAATTAAGTTACCACCTAGTTTGCTGATATGTTAGAGCTTGTAAATTCACAAAAATGTGCACTTTCCTACACTAAAAGGTCAGGTTCATGTTGAAGGTAGATTGTCCCACCATCCGTCCTCCCCTGCAATTGCCTCATTTCCAAGTGGAGCTTGATTCAAGAGTGCTTGGAAAGCCCCTCCCTGACTTGGTTGCATAGGAAAAGGAAGACCCTATGTATACCACATAAAGAGAGACAACATGTTATATTTATGAGGGTTTTTGCATGTACACCCTCAAAATAATAAATTTAGCAATTTAAGCATCGGAATATCTAATTTATCTTAAAAATAAAGGATTTCATCAAATTTTGCACCATACAATTATTTCTTGTGATTGCACTGGGTGGTTGTTAAATGGGTTTTTGTTAGAAGTTAATTTTAAAGTTGAATGTGATTATACTTCACATTTTATATTTAAATCTTAAAAGGTACCAATATTAACTTGACATACTTGTACCAGTAGGAATATGAACCCTTCATTTGGGTGGTTGTTTTGGTAATGATTTAAATGCAGGGAAAAAAACATTCTATAACCACTTACATGGGAGATGGGCATATTCATATCTGAAGCTCCATCTTTAGAGTGTTGAAAGGGAGGCCCTTGACCCTAACAATAAAATACAAAAATCACAATGTTATAATTCATATATCCCAATATTTGGTCAGATTTATGAAATTTAAATCATTCAGTTCACAAGTCAATAGTTGTACCTGAAAAGTAGGCAAATTCCCCACACCTTGCTCAGTTCCAGAACCGTTTGCTTGAGCCTAAGTTTAACAATGCACAATGTGTATTGTTAGTGTACCTCTATTATCTAAACTCCTGAGACAACCACAACAGGATCAAATAAAGAACTACAATTTATTGCAGAAATGCTCCTGTTCTGCGCTTAATCCTTTATTTTACATTTTGGCACCTGTCAGTTCAAGGGCTGGTAAGAACACACAACCGATTCGAAGCCAGTACCATTAGCACCCATCGATCACACAGCCAACACAGAGCACTAGCACAAGCAATCACTCAATCAAGCAACAAATAAAGAGGGTTTGGTTACAATAACAGATACAACAATATTTTGTCAATTATCGTATATGTTGGAATTTCCTAAACAGAAACCTAATTCAATTGGAATAATATAAATCACGTCCTTACACCCCTTCTCCTTTTCTCCTTTTCTCCTTTATACCCAAAGATAAACAACCTGAAACTTAGTGATGGCCAGGTATACGATATTCAGATCGACACAGCGGGAGTTATGTAATAAAAGGTTTCTACACAAATTGGAATTACGTACCTGCAAAGTAGGTTTTTGAGCACCACAAATTGAGAATAATTGGTTCAAGTACAAGTCAAAAGTTGCCATTTTTCTGTCCCTCTCGGCCTTCTCCTCCTCATGACGACGGTCACGGTCAGCTAAGAGCACTGCTACGTCTGCGCGAGAGAACATTGTCTGCACTCCATTGTTTGTCACACCAGAAATAGAAGATGCTGTGTGGCTGGTCCTGGCTTGGGTGGTTGTTGTTTGCCCCTCTTTTTGAAGCATGCTTCCCAATCCTCGGACCCTACCGTGGCTTGATCCGCCCACAGCTGAGAGAAACATGGCGCTCTCGTCGAGGTCAGCATTGGCCTGATCAGCCATCATGTCTCTCACCTTGTGCTATGATTTGTTTCAAATTTAAAATATGAGAAATTTAGATATATGCCCATCATAACTTCATCAATTAGAAACACTTAGATAAATTGTAGGATGTAAAGTTTTTTGCTTACTGAATGTGAAAAGAGTGTGGGGTATGTTTGTCAATTTTGTTTTTAAAATAATTAAATTAAAGATTAATTAAATGAATGGGGATAAAAGAAAGGATGTTGAGTTTTTATGGCGATTTTGGATATTATGATGTTCTTATTGCATGGAGATTGGCTATTTCAAAAATTTGCATGGGTATACTAGAAATTTTTCCTATTATTAATATCCCCATTTTTTCCTTTATTCACTTACACAGTAGTTATTTACCCATCTAAACTGTACTCCTGTTCTCCTAACAAAAATCAAGTCTCGCATAAGTAAAAAAAATGAATACAATGTAATGTACGTAATGCAACTTACATAAACCGCCTCTGATTCTGTGTTGGAAAATTTTAAGGTGTTGATATCCAAATCCGGAATGTGTGTGGAAACTTCCTCGGTACTTGCATCCATTAGCCCGTTGCCATCACTGTTGGCATTGTTTTCCTCCTGTCCAGACACAGCCTTCATGGCAACTTCAATTTGGGCGACAACCGGTGATTTGCCATTTACTTTACGACAATGAATATGTGCATAAAGTTGTACTTTAGAAGGCTCTTTGCCCTTGCACAAGTTTGTCTCCACTAGAAAATGAATAAACAAGCAGTGGTAAAGGTCAGATTAATCTGTAAATTACAAGTACTAATAAGTAAATAGTAAGTGTTCATGCAGCTTACCAGCATTCGATGGTGCTGGTGTGAGCTTGCTGACCCACCGTGGTGTGACGTGCGTCCGCAAGTTGTGTGGTTAGCATGGTTTCGTCTACTGACCCCTTGCCAATCCTCGGTGAAAAACATATCACACAAGCCATGCCAGTTGGGGTGGTCAAGGCACCAATGCGGAATTGCGGCATTCCATGCTTGTAAGTTTCTGCCAAATTTTTTGTTGCAGCTATCCCTCGCCTCGTGAAGCTCCTCGCTGTACCTTTTGCTCGCTATGGCCTCCAGAACATCCCGACAATGGTCAGTGTCTTCCCCGTCACGGTACCTGAATTTCTTCTGCAAAACATATATATGCACTGTCTTAATAGTGGTCCATGACCCTAAAATTTAAATAATGGCAACTGATCTTGAATGTATTTGATGAAGTTCACTTATAAATTGTTCAGATTGACCTTAATTATTCAAGGACATTTTCATAAATTATCCAATCAATTTGTTTTGGGACCTCAAAGTGACTAGTAATTACTGTTGACTAGTTTGGGACCTCAAAGGCTTAGATGATTAACTTTTCATCACTTATCCAATCAATTCCTGGTTGTGAATCCATGATATACTATAATTAAAATAAAGGGTACCAAAAAGAGAAACTTGATATTATTCTTTGTGGCGTCATCAAAGGCAAGGAAGCTTCTCAATGGTCCCGGCATATTATGTAGGGCAAGCCTATTGATAGCAACATGTGAACAAGTGAACAAGGGTATATAGAATAAGCATAGTGAAGTACCATTTCTGAGAGGAAACTTTGATACAATAATGCTACCAATTTTGATACCCTCATTTGGTAGCATAGAAATTTTAGAAATAAGGGTATCAAAATTTTGATAACATATAAACTCTGTGCATAAAATAAGGGTAACCCTTAGAGGATAAACTCTGTGCATATAACTTATTTTAGAAATTGGTAGCATATAAACTCTGTGCTTCAAATTTTGATACCCTTATTTGGTAACCCTTAGTTTAGAAATTGGTAGTCTAGAAATTTTGATAAAATAATGCTACATTGGAAGCACCTACATTGGTAGCATATAAACCCTTATTTCAGAAAATTTCTAGCACTTTCTATGCTACATTTCAGAACCAGCAAACATTATTTGATCACATTGGTGCTTATATGCTACATATCAGAAGTTGATAAAACTGAACTATTACTCTTTTTTTATTTTTCAATGAAGGAGTGACTTATAAATTTCTAAATCAAACCAGGTTTGATATATGATTTATCGGAGTGATGAAAATTTTCTAAATTTCAATTCCTCAAACTCATAATCTGATTAAAATTGAACTGTACAATGGTATTGATGTGAGTGTTCAATGTGAGTGTTCAAAAGAAAACAGGCACAGCCAAGCAATTGAGGGGAAAGGACATGTTACCTAGTGATTGCTGCGCTTATCTGATTTGGATTGTCGTCGCATGTGAACTCGCGAGGCCCAACAAGCCAGATTATTGGGCGGTCTTCCAGTACATCCGTTGATTTTCTGATAATTCCAGGACCTCATCCCATCTTCCTTGGGGGTTCCGGTGGTGCAAGTTCACGGTCTGAGCTAGCATTTGAGCACTGACCATCATCAGGTACTGCCTGTGAACTCTGCTTTCTCTTTGAGTATTTTTTGCAATTTGCTCTTCGTAGACCAGATTTTCTGGGGGCCATGTGTGCTGTGTTGCCAACCTACATTTCGAAAGGGTTCATTACTTTTTCAGTTAATTTCTTGTATACCAGATGTGTTGTGTTGCAATTTGCAATTTGCTTTTCGTAGACCAGCCTTAAAAGTTAAAATGTAGATTATGTACAAAATAGTCAAAATACGGCAACTCTGACAAAGAAAATTATTTTCGTAGACCAGATTTGTCTGGTGGTATTCCATTTGCAAATGGTCAGATACGGCAACTCTGACAAAGAAAATTATTTTCTTGACTTGAAGAATTGAATGTATACCAGTAAAATCCAAAATGCTGTTACAAGAAAACAAAAATGAGTGCATTAAATTATGTGATGCACTAAGTAAACTATATGGCAACAAATAGTCAAAATTATAAAACAAATGCCTGCCATGCTAATCTACCTATCTTGGTCATTATCTTTACCTCCGTTGTAAATACAGGCTTAGGAGACAATTTTGGGCTTTAACAGGGTTTAGATAGTCATTGCCTACATTTTTATTTCAAAATAAATTAAGTAAACTTAAAAGCATTTTAACTTTTAAGGCTGCAATTTGCTTTTCGTAGACCAGATTTTCTGTGTTGCCAACCTACATTTTACAAGTTTGGCATGAGGGTACCACATTTTGCTTTCTGGAGTGGTACAGTTTGGTCTATTCAGATCGACACAGCGGGAATTGGGTGACTCACAAGACATAGCAAAAATTACAGTTTGAGGTGCATAAATACTATACTAGTTTGTTACAGTGATCACAAAGGCACAGAATATGTGTAGTATTCTCTTAATATGTGTAGTATTACTATAACAGACCTTCTTTTAAGCCCTAATTCGAACTAAAATGGATTATTTGAAAAATGCTTTCAACTCAGCTTAAAACCTTCTTTTAAGCTGCAGCCCCTGACACAAAAAGCCTTTAAGTGGAATAGAAGAGAAAGAATTTCAGAAGGGGTATAAAGGAGAAAAGGAGAATGCAGTTGATGTGTAGAGAAAAGGAGAAAAGTATATGCAAAACCCTAGACTGAAATGTCGCCTCATTCTCAAATAAATGCAAATCAAGGAAATTTGAAGGATTTTAGGGAGAATTACCAATTTAGTTCGAATTCGATCAAGTTAGGAAGCACCTCTTGCATATACTTCTCTCCTTTTCTCTACACAAATCCTTCTCTGAGTTTGTAACTCCGATTTGCTTTTCAATGTTTCTCTGATGGTATACCTCTGATTAGTGTGCATTTTAGATCTGAGCGATTGAGAGAGAGTGGGGATATTAGAGGATGGCGAAACTAACGGGGAAAATGAGGGGGAAATTTTGGCGGCCATCGAAAAATTTCGGAGCAGTCGGTGAAATTTGGATTAAAATGAGGGGGAAATTTGGGCGGCCATAGGGTTCTGGATGAGATTAGGGGGGCGGAAGCGGCTGGTGTAAAACTAAAAGGCTAAAATTCGGAGCATGCATCTTCCTGTTCGAATTGTAATAGGCAGGGATGGTTAAATCGGAGACTGACCGTCTGATCGTGATCAGAGCCATTCCAGTCTCCGCCAAAATACGCACTTTCCCTTTAATATTCGTGCGGATGTCAATTAAACAGTTTAGATATTTTAACGCACCATCCACCATTGCATCAGGCGAAAATTGTGCAGGGTGAGCGCTGATTCCTTACAAAATAAATGAAATGATCAATTGATGTTCAAATGGACAGAGCTGTTTATTCTTTGTGCAGTTTTTATCAGTTTCGAACTCTTGTGATGTTATATTATGAGAATTGCTTCCATTGAATTATGCTCTGTTAATAAATCTGCCTGAAATATGTATACATCAGAGAATTGTGACTTTGCAATTTGCATACATTAGTGATGTTAATTAAATTACAGTGCCATGATTAAATGGATATAAGAACTGATAAATTGTTACAGTTTTAAATTTTGAAGATATTATAATATTTTATAGAATTGTTTATTTTAACTTATTTGAATGACCAAATGTTGTTAATGTCAAAATGGTTATTAAGTAAATTACATGCTAGTGAATTAATGTATACAGTTAATTAGAAGAAAATATTAAATTTGCAAATGATATTAGATCTAATAATCATGTTATGATTGAAATGACATGTTTATGAATTATTAATTGATTTTGGAAAAAAAAAAATATGTATCATAACATGTTTGTTGCATCATTAGCTCATTGCCTCAATGTTGAACATAGCACATGAACTCTCGAAGTGTGACATAATGAAGATCCACGGGTATACAAAGTCCGATGGTCAATCGGAACCGTTAAATTTGAAGAATAACACATTATAATCACTATATTGAAATTTCAATAAATTTGATGTTCATTCACTCATCGATCAAGCTCACGTAAAATACATTCATCGTATGGCCACAAACTCTTCACGATGGATCGATGCTTCGACATATGAAAAAGTTGGAAATTTTTGTTTGGTTACGTTCAATATTTGCCCTTGATCATTTAGAACCTGATTTGGTATAATTTCATTGCGGATCGACCGTTGATCGAGCACGTCAAAATGAACGGTCCTCAATTATTCGCTCAATTTTGAAAAGTAATTAATGTTGAAATTATATGAAATTGACTATTTCAAACATTATTTGATCACATTGTATGTAAAAATGTATGAAATGTATTTTAGGTAATTTATTCCTATTATTTTCTATACAAAATTCTCTAATTTCATCAATCTCTGATGTGGAACGTCTGATAGACGATGAAGAGTTAGGATTAACAATGGATGTGTCCATTACAGCTCTGGAGGTATATTGCTCTGAGGTAAGACAATATTTCTGTTTGCATCGTACCATCTTGGAACACATGCTATCTGTTAATAATCGTGCGCACCCTAATCTTATGGCCCCGATTTCACATGATTTATTACTTTACCGTAGATGATAAAAATTTTGGTAGGTGCGCTTCAAATGCGAAACAGAAGGGTTCCATGTATACTCTCTGTTGTGAGCCCGGGACTTAGCCGAATTTTTGAAAAACCCTTCCCTTTCTAAACCCTCTCCCTCCCCCCAAGGCGCCCCTCTCCTCTCAATCGCCATCCCGCCCCTCTCCTCTCTCAATCGCCAACCTGCCCCTCTCCGTTCAATCGCCAACCCTCTCGATCGCCATCCCCTCTCCTCTCAACAACCCCTCTCCGCTCAATCGCCAACCCCTCTCCTCTCAGTCGCCAACCCTTGCCTCTCAATCGCCGCCCCGTTGCGGTTCCGCTCAACATTGAGGTGATCGCCCCTCTCCTCTCTCAACCCACGGGTAAGTACTAAAGTTCCTCTCAACATTTAGTGAAAAAATATTATTAGAAGGGTTTCTGTGAAAAATGCTTTGAGAAGGGTTTTGAGAAGGGTTTTGCTATCAATCTTAGAAAAATGCTTTGAGAAGGGTTTTGTGTATTTAGTGAAAAATGCTTTGATGTGGTGGCAGATTTCAGAAGGGTTTCACTGAAAAAATACTTTTAGAAGGGTTTCTGTGAAATCCATTATCCTTTATTAGGCTGTAATCCATTATAGTGAAAAAATACTTTTAACAGCCTAATTAAAATCCCCTATCCTTTCTGTCTCTAGGAATTTGCTATCAATCTTGGTGCTTGCCGCTAATACTTTGACGGCCGTGAGGCGAGGCAATTCCTTGGTGCCGGCCATTTTTCTTGCCTCTTTGCGTTGGAGCCTCTTTCGGGTAATTACAAAGCACACTCCCTTTTTCTTGATTATTGTTGCTTGGAATGTGATTGATTGGGAAATTTTGCGATGAATTGGGGCTTGATCAATTGAGTGCGGGTTGTTGATTTTCTCGACTCAATTAAGAGATGAATTTTGGACTTGCGGGTTTACGACTTGGTTATCTAGTGCAACAACACCTTTGCTACTTTTCCCCTTTGATCAGGTGCTTGTGTTGTATTTTTGTTGCTTGGCTGTGCCTGTTTTCTTTGTTGCATTCCTATTATAAGTCTCAGAAAAAACAACAAAACCAGCCTAATTAAAATCTAATTAAAAACAACAAAACCAAGCTTTTTCTTGATTATAAGTCTTTGAACCCTGTGATGTCATCTAATTTGATATTATATTTACCCAAATTGGTTATGTTAATCTAATTTTATTATTAGATTAACCAATCTAATAATATAAAATTAGATTAACCAGACTTATAATCTCAGAAAAAACCAGCCTTAGTGCTGCGATCGATCATCAAATTAGGTGTTTTGAACAAAAGTCTCTTCTCCGATCGATATCCCCAATTCCAAACGTAATTAAGATAAATCTTTTAAATTGCACACCTGTTGTTAATTTGAGTGGAGGGAATCGACTTCCTTGAGCAAAAATGTAACCCTTTTTGTGTGTTTTCTTTTTTGGAGCTAATAAATAATGCTTGTAGAGTTATGTTAAGTCTTTTTAAGGGGGTTGATATATATATGCCCATTAATTTTGTTCAAGGATCTGCATGAGAGATGTATGCCCATTAATGTTAGTAAGACCACACACAAAAATAAAAAAATTTAAAAAGAAGTGGCATTAAAGAGAGGATGACATATTTAGTGCTGCCCCTTGTTCTTGCCGCTGTGCTGAATTTACTGGTGCCAGCCTTGTTGTTTTCGGTGCTGGGTTGCTGGTTGCTGTTGTGCTGGTTTCTGTCTTCCTTTGCTGGTTGTATATGCAAGTTAACTTTTAAGTCCAAATGTAACTAGTATATGCACTACACAATCAACGCTCCTAATTAATACTCTCATATGTCTCATGCAATTAATAGAATTATATGATTAGAAATATTAACTAGAGATGCATATACCCAGTCATGTTTAGTGATGTTATAGTTAGTTATGATTAGAATTATATGATTAGAATTCTCGGGGATTTAGGTGATGTTAATTATGATGTACTGTTTAATTTATTGCTGTTGCACTACGTACCATCTTTTGCAGGTTTTTAATATTGCTGTTGCACTATTAATTAATAGTTATTGCTTAATTTAAATTCAGTATTATCTCATATATGTTTGCTTCACTTGTGTAATTTTTGTTAAGATTGACTCTTTATATATTATGTCTGCCATATCACCATACCTTAAAGTTTTTATAGGCTGTAAAAGTTAGTATATTTTAAAATGTCTCTATATAATGAATTTACTGTATAATGAATTGTTTCTGTCTTCTATAAAAATGTCTCTACATTCTTTCCCTTTTCTTTTATTAATTCTTGATTTATTAGTGTTCATTGGCACAGAAAACATGTCCAGTAGCGATGATGCCTCTCAGTTCATGGTCGTACCTCGCCGTAAATCCCCGAGAATCAATCCAAGCGCCACGAGTACGATGTCAGCTGGTCCCCCGCCAGAGGAGTCTCACAACCCACGACAACCGATTCATCCAGAGGAGTCTTACAACCCGCAACCACCGATGCAACCCCAGATTCAGCCAGAGACTCGTGCACGTGCAGCGAAAAAATCACAAGCCAAGTTGAGCACCATGCCAAACCCTAGGAGATCTGCGAGGCTCAATCCCGGTGTTTCCGGGTCCCTTACAATGCCACCGACTCAGGGCCATACACCGGAGCAGGCCAAGACATCCTCAAAATCCAGTGGGACGAAGATATTTTTTGGCCCAAATCCATCTTGGCCACAAGGTAAACCAGGATTTAAGAAGAAAATCACAACCGGCAAACCACCTGGAGATACTCATCCATCTCCAGAGGGAGTCGGTGCCCAGTCCACGCCACCGGATTCAGCCACTATTGTACAGGGATGTGACTCGTCACAAACTCGTGCAGAGGCATCGGGTCCTGCTATGTCACCGACTTGTGCAGAGGAGTCAGGTCCTGCTATGGCACCGACTCGTGCAGAGGCATCGGGTCGTGTAGAGGAGTCGGGTCCTGCTATGTCACCGACTCGTGCAGAGGAGTTTGGTCCTGCCATGTCACCGACTCGTGCAGAGGAGTCGAGTCCTGCTATGTCACCGGCTCGTGCAGAGGAGTCGGGTCCCGCTATGTCACCGACTCGTGCAGAGGAGTCGGGTCCTGACTCGTCACCGACTCGTGCAGAGGCATCGGGTCCTGCTATGTCACCGGCTTCGACTAACACCCGTTCAGCTGAACAAGAAATGTCCTGGTCTTCGTGGGAAGATATTAACATGTTTTCAAATGAGTGGGATCCATGGGAGAATGCCGGCCAGACAGACACACCAGCTCTGAAATATGCACATGCTGGTGATGGAAGTGAGTCTGGTCAGTCGATTGCGCAACAGTCGCTATTGGATGACGATGGCAGTAGGAGGTGTCGCCTCCATCGGCCCCTTCGCTGTTGTCCCGAAGCTTTTACAGCACACGGGCAAGAGTTGGAATAGGCGCCAGCTGCTGGCAAGGGAAAGAGAAAGCGAAACAAGGGTAAATCTGCCGTGAGGGCAACGCGGGGTCTTAGCAAGCCTCGTGATCCAATGCGTCCGGAAGACAGACCAGAACTCCAAGTGACTGGCGACGGGGTGTTCGCAACCTCGCCCGATGACACAAAGGGTATAACCACGATCCGGATCCTGACATTAGAGAACATGCCGGGACCGTATAGGTCTTACAACTTCTTTCCAAGTAAGACAAGGTTGTCAATTTTAAAACATTTCCTGGGGGGCCAGTGAAGACATCGGGCGTTGTCTCGATGTTTTTGAGAACATCGCAGCGGAAGCTTACAGTCGGGAGTTGGCAGAAATACGGGCTTGGTATACGAGGAAATACGGGATGGATAAGATGGCTTGGAAAGAAATCCCTCCCAAATGGTGCAAAAATGTAGAAGCCTGGAAGGGGCTGTGTGACATTTGGTCCACTACCAAATGGGACCAGCAATCGGTGACCAACCGTAATAACAGAACAAAAGGAGGTACCCCGGTCCGGCATGTCACTGGTTCTAGGAGCATGTATCGACACAAGCTAGTCATGGTATTGATTTACTACAATAAAAAGAATTAGTGTGCTTAACAATGATTTAATTCTAATAACATCATCTACATGGTTGTTTGAACTTGCAGTCTAGGGAGAAGGGCACACCAGTGGGAATGAGGGAGGTTTTCGATCGAACTCACATGCTAGATACGGAGGAAGGGAAGAAATACGTGTCCGAGAGAGCGGAAAAGGCAGCGGTGAGTGCCTCATCCCTCCACTTTAAATTCTAGTCCATTGAGCATCTTGAACTTAACAAATCTATTAATTTGATGGTTACCTTAGTAATATAAACATTGCAAAAATACGTTGCTTGGTATCCATTCTAAAAGGCCATAAATTGCAATTCAATTATCAAAGTCAAACCTTTAACTTTGCTGTGTAGAGCCATATGTAAATCCAAAATTTTCCGAATAATCATTCTGACTTGACACCAACTACAGGAATGAAATCCCTTCCGAATAACATGAGATATAGTTAGTGATGCTTGTGAAATATTTAACACAGGTAAATTAACTTATTTATAGTTGTAACATATTTATAGTTGTAACATATTTAAATTAACTTATTCCTTGTAACACAGGTAAATTAAATTAGGAATTGACACCTTTAAATTAAATTAAATTAAATGAGGTATTGACAACTATTTGCTGTAAATTACAGAAAACCTATTCCGACCTTAAGCAACACTACGCGGGTCAAAAGACAGATGAGGAAATATGGGAGCTAGCTGTCGAAGGAGTGGACCGAGGGAGGTTATTCGGATTTGGCAAAAAATCAATTACCAGCAAGGCCACCCGCGTCTTGGAGACACTAGAGGCAGACATTTCTAATCCAACAAAGAGCACTGCCACCTCTGCTAGTGATGCAAAGAGGAAATACTCAAAGGACGAGGTGGCAGATTTACTAGCAACTGAACGTTCTCGGTTTGCTGCGGAGATAGTTGCCCAAGAGAAGCGGCACAAAGTTGAGATGGAGGAGGTTCAAAAAAACCACGAGTACTCAAGGGAATGTTTTGCAAGGCTCTTCGCAGCAAACGGCCTACCATTACCACCTTTTAAAGTAAGCACATCTCCTATGATGAAGTTATAAACTATTAGCATCGAAGGGTTATATGTATTCTTCGATAACTCTAATTAATGTTTTTGTCCTCACAGGGTTCGTCAACAGAGGGCAACGCTGCTGCGGGCCACAGCGGCGGAAGGGCGGATGACACTATACCATCGAAGGGGAATTCTGGAGGGGGAGATGTCTAAATAAACTGATTTGTAATAACCATTTAATTAATTAGGATGTGATGTAATCAATTATGTTTTAAATGCTATGGTTGGAACTGCAGGGTTATATGTGATGCTATGTTTCTGTTGTAATAACCATTTAATTAAGTAGGATGTGTTTTATTTAACTTAGGAAGTGACTTTAATTTGTACTGGGTACATAGGCAATTTCAAAGATCTTTGTGTTTGCAACATGGGTTTTATGTGGGATCAAACATGGGTACTGTGGTTAGATGGAGAATTACATCTATTTAAGCGTACACTGGGTACGCAATAAAAATATAAATTGTATTCAAACAATTTATGTCACTATTTTCATGGGAATACAGTCAGAAATACCATCACTATCTATTAATCCCAACGTCTCGCCCCATTTCTAGTCTACCTACTGTCGTGTTTCCCGTTTGTACCTCTTTCTCTCTTTCTGTGAAAAGTCTGTCGCCGTTCTGGGACTCAACAGGGGAACTGTAGATCTCCACATTTTCAGCCACTGGTCTCGCAGGTGTGTTGCTATTTTCAGTCAGTGGTCTCGCCAGTGGTCTCCCTCTCACATTTTAAGGCAGTGGTCTCAGCTAGGTAACTCTCACTCTATCTCCACTCTCAATCTTTGGACCAGGCTTTTAGAGCTCTTAATTTGCTGCTAGTGAGCAATAGAGCTGCTAGTGAGCTGCTGGTGAGCCAAATTTATGTAAGTATTACTGCTGGTTACCCACTGTCTTGTGAAATTGTTCAAAACAGCTCCTGTCCTCTCTATGTTTAAGCCTTCGGTTATTAACTCAACTTTAATTTGTATAGATCGCTCAATAGATGGCCACTGATAGGGGATGGATGTACAACAGTCGATCAAATACGGGAGGAACTCTTGAACCCGACTTTATTGCAGGTGTTACCGAATTCATCGCTTCAGCTGTATCTAAGCCATCGGTTGTGAGTGTCGACACTAATGGAAATCAATGTATCCCCTGTCCGTGTGAAAGATGTGACAACCTACAAAGCAAAGATTTGGAAACCGTCGAACTACATCTTTATCAACATGGTTTTTGCAGCTTATATGATGTTTGGTACAAACACGGGGAGCCACATCCGAATTTCGATATCAACCAACCTCTAAGTCCACCAACCAAGAACGATGCCAATGATCAAATGGGTGAAATGGTGAGGGATGCCGCTGGTCAACAATTCAATTGGAATGCAAGAGGCACCGGCCGGTGCGGCAAAAAAATTCTTCGACATGATGGAAGCGTCAAAACAACCCCTATGGAAATTGAACTCGACGGGTGAAATGAAATGCGAAGCACACACTGTATTGTCGGCTGTGTCACGTGCCATAGCTTTGAAGTCTAAACACCAATTGAGCCAAAAATGTTTTAATGACATGTTGGGACTCATGAAAAGCACGCTTCCGCCGGGTGAAGCAATGCCGGAAATTGGTACCAAGCTAGACGATTGGTTGATGGATTGGGCATGGAGGCTAAGAAAATAGATGTATGTCCTAACTTTTGTATGTTATATTACAGTGAGATGAACAAGAAGAAGACACGGTGTGATGTATGTGGCATTTCAAGATATAAGCCATCCGGAACTAATAAGAAGGCTAAACCAATTCCACAAAAGCAACTTCGTTATCTCCCTATCACCCCACGATTGCAAAGGATGTACATGACCGCAACATCTGCGAAGAATATGAGATGGCACAAGGAAGGTGTGCGTCAGAAAGCCCCGATGTTGGTGCACCCGGCGGATGCCGAGGCTTGGAAGCATTTTGCTCGAAAACATCCCGCCTTCGCAGAAGAGCTTAGAAATGTTTGGTTGGGAATCACAACGGATGGGTTCATGCCATTCAACTCGAGTGCAGCCCCATATTTGTGTTGGCCGGTATTTGTTTTTCAGTATAACTTACCACCTGGGATGATAATGAAAGAAGATAGCATGTTCCTCGCGCTAGTCATCCCTGGACCAAAGCATCCGGGTCGGGACATTGACATTCTTCTCGAACCTTTGATCGATGAATTGAAGCATTTGTGGTTAGATGGAGAAATGACATGGGATGGGTATAAGAAAGAGAATTTCAAGATGCATGCACAACTACTTTGGACGGTGAGTGATTACCCGGCTTATGAGATGCTATGTGGCTGGGGTACAAAAGGCCGGTTGGGGTGTTTTTATTGCATGGAGAAGACAAAGGCATTTCAACTTCAGTTAGGTGGAAAAGCAAGTTGGTTCGATGGTACGAGGTGCTTCCTACCTCCGGATCACCCATTCCGTCGAGATAGGAAGAATTTCAAAAAAGGTAGAGTCGAGAATGATCCGCCACCACCGAGATTGACGGGAGTAGCTGCTCGATATAGTGAGTTTGATCCCAGATATTAAATGGGGTAAAGAGGGAGGATTACAACAGATTCCGGGTTATGGTGAAACTCACCATTGGCAAAAGAAAAGTATCTTTTGGAGTTTACCCTATTGGAAAGACAATATGTTGCAACACAATTTAGATATGATGCATTTGGAGAAGAATTTCACCGAAAATTTGCTATACACGCTTTTAAGCATAAGTGGCAAAACCAAGGATACTGAAAAAGCAAGGAAAGATTTGGCTCTTTATTGTGATCGTCCCACCCAACACCTAATTCCGGCGGGTGACAACAACCCGGGAAAGATGAAAAAACCAAATGCCCCCTTCGCACTCTCTCCAGCTGATAAGAAGATTGTTTTAACATGGCTCAAGGATGTAGTAAGGTTTCCAGATGGCTACGCATCCAATTGGTCAAGGTTGGTTAACCTAACCACTAGCACCTTCATTGGACTTAAAAGTCATGATTTACATGTGTTCATGGAGCGCCTCCTCCCGGTCGCTTTTCGAGACTTTGTCTCGGATTCCGTATGGGAGGTTTTATGTGAAATTTCAGCCTTCTTTAGAGAGATTTGTGCCAAGGAAATTGATCCAAATCGCATTGCGATATTAGAAAAGGATTTTGTTGTCACAATGTGCAAGGCAGAAAAAAATTTTCCTCCTGGTTTCTTCGATTCAATGGAGCATCTTGCGTTGCATGTAGCATACAAGGCAAGAATGGGGGGGCCAGTAGGGTCCCGATGGATGTTTCCATGTGAAAGGTTCGTTGTGGTTTGGAATTTATTTTTATTTTACATGAAGGAACACTAAGCTTAACTATGTCTTCTATTTCTATACCATCATACAATTATTGTAACAACTAACACTTAACCATTGTTGCAATTACAGGCGTAACAAAGAACAGAGGATGAGAGTTACAAACAAGGCACGGGTTGAGGGTTCAATTGTAGAGGCCACAATTGCCAAAGAAATCGGTACATTTTCCGCACACTACTTTGCTGAAAAATCTAACATTGGCCAAGAAGGAGTTGAAACAAGTAATCGTTCGGCGGGACAACTCTCGATATTCGATACTCCGACCCATTGTATTGGCAGGAGAAGACGAAGGCCTCTCTCTGAAACAGATTTTGATGCTGCACACACCTATGTCATCCTCAATTGTCCAGAGATCTGTGAGAAGTACATGGGGTACAATCTTATAAATTTTACTTTGATGATCTCAAAATTATCTATTCTAGAACCTATCAAAATCTAATATTTTGCCATATTCTAAAATGCAGAGAGTTTGATACATGCATGCTCAACTCTGGAGTAGCCATAAGCCCACTAAATCTGCCAAAAATTCGTCAAGAGGGTTTCGCAACTTGGTTACGTAAAAAGGTAATAAATTCTCGGGATGAAGGCGATTACTACATACGAATGGCAGGAATCAAGCCTAGCAAAGAAACGTACTTCTACGAAGGGTGCGTCAACGGGTATAGATTTCACACACAAAAATATGGGCAAAACATGTCAACTAAAAGTAGCGGTGTTTGCATTAAAGGAGAGTGGGATGCAAACAACACACAAATCGACTACTATGGAATTCTCCAAGATGTCATTGAGCTACAATATGATGCCCACAATGTAATTCTCTTTAGGTGTGATTGGTTCGACATAATAAATGGTGTAAGGGTCGACCGCAAACATGGTATTGTTGAGGTTAAGCATATTTCTCGCCTTACAAATTACGAGCCGTTCGTTTTAGCGGCTCAAGCAACTCAAGTATGCTACCTACCTTATGCATCACAAAAGGCCGAAAGACGCCCATGGTGGGTGGCAATGAAAACAAGTCCGAAGTCAAGGTTTCGTGCCGAGGGCGACGATACAAACATCGAATTTTACCAAGAGGAAAGACCGGATAATCCAATTGAACCAACAATTGGACAAGACATTGATTGGGATGGTATGGTCCTTCGAGAAGATGAGTTCGAGCTAGTGATCGATACGACGAACCTTCCGCCGGCAACATCAAATGAACCGTCAAGTTTGGCGGGGGACGAAAACAACATAGGCGAGGGTGAGAATGAGCATGACATGGAGCAAGACGGTGAAGAAGATTGCTTAGGCTCCGATGATTCCGATGAAGAGTATTAATTAATTGGTAAATCAACATACATGTGTTAGGTTTTTCATTTAAAATTTCTATACATTTTACTAATCCGGCATGCTTCACTTTTGTCAAATCCCTTCTCTAACCTTGTTCTCTTTTTTTTGGTTTGTAACAGGTGTCTACACAAGACCTCAAATATTATTCTCTTTTCTTGGTTTGTCATAATTTTTGAATCTAAATTAAACTTAAATATGTCTTGTAATTGGCAAAGACCTCAAATTTATGTTTAAAGATGTTTTCATTTGTATGCTTCATTTGTATACTTCATTTTAAATATCACAATTGAATATTTGTATGCTGCTGTGATTTAATTTTGTTGAACATTCAAAGGGACATGTCCAATAAATAGAAACGTTGCTGTCTCCAGGAACTTAACTTTTCCAACGGTAGCCTCATGGAAATAACAAGTCCAACTTTAAAATAATATAAACTGAATCCATAAAATATTTCCATGAGCACAGTGCTCCACTATTTCCATGAACCTCCACTATAATATAATATAAACAAACTAACCACAACATTTCCAAGGGCCGCTCATGGAAATAATAGGTCTCACAACTTCCATTTTATTTCCAAGGGTAGCTCATGAGGTATTTCCATGGGCCATCAATAAAATATAGTATTCGGTATGTTTGGCGGGTCATGGGTCATGCAAAAGTATTTCCAACGGCGGATAGGTAACATTTTCATAGGTAGACATCAGGGATTTCCATGCGCTACTATTTCCATGGGACCCCCTTTGAAAATGGTTGAGTGTGTCAGAAAACTCGATTTCTTTTCCAAGGGCCCTTCCTCACCATGGAAATAACATTGCTACGCATGGAAAAAGCAGAAATTCTAGTAGTGTTAGTGACTTGGTTGAAATACAGGCCATAGATGCAGTTTTGAGTCGTATCTCCTTTAGCAAAACTTGTTGGATCATTAATCCAACGTTGGAGTAATATGTAAAATAATTATGTATTGTATAATGTCAATTTTATGCTCAATTAAAAGTGATCATATGCGGTTTATAATTTATTGAGCATTAATGTGTCGTATCGGGGGTGGACCTTTCATGTGTAGACTCAAGAGATAATATTCAATTTTATGATGGGCTGAATTGAATAATTACCACATTAGACAGCCAAGGGTGTCTTGGACTATATATTATGATTTGGTCCCTAGAATACAAGGCTATCATGTATTCATATCTCATTATCTCATTAGATGAGAGTGTGAGAGACTTTGGAGAAGGCAGAACAAAGGAGACTCTCTAAAGAGCTTTGCTATTATGAAAGAACCAAATAGGTGGCGCTCTCTCGCACAAGACAGTCATGGATTAAGGTACGCTTCTGCTATTCAGTTTTATATTTAACACAGATGGTCTTGCAGTGGTCGATGTTGGTTTTCGTCGGACCCAACAAGTGGTATGTGTTATTTTTCATGAAGAGATGCAAAGCTGAGGAGAAAATGAAAATTCTGTATTCTTTTTGTATTCTTAAGTTGTGTATTTTACAGTAGTGATACCTATCTATATATTACAACTTGTTTCAACGGTTAGAAATTGTACCGTTGGTACCTAACCTAATTACTATTATGTACAGCTGTCCTTATTTACATTTTTGCACATATACCCTTGATCTATGATGAATTTATATTCTGAGATTATTCTACAACACCCCCCTCAAGCTAGGATTGTAGATATCGAGTAATCCTAGCTTGCTTGTGATTTCTTCAAATGGTTTAGGATCTAATTCTTTTGTGAAAACATCCGCTAGTTGATCCTCACTTCGAACAAACGGTGTTTTTATTTCCATGGCTTGGACCTTCTCTCTAATAAATGGCAATCGACTTCTATGTGTTTGGTCCGTTCGTGGAATATGGGATTTAGTGGAATGTGACGTGCCAAATTGTTATCACAATACATTTTCATGGGTTGATCAAAGTTGATTCCCATGTCTTTGGGTAATTGTTTGAGCCATATCAATTCGCTTGCGGTTGATGCCATGGCCCGATACTCCGCTTCCGCGCTTGACCGTGCCACGACATTTTGCTTTTTGCTTTTCCATGTGACTAAATTTCTGCCTACAAATGTGCAAAAGCCGGTGGTGGATTTTCTATCAAAGCTACCGGCCCAATCTGCATCGGAATAGCCACATATTGCATTAGAATTATTATTCTTCATCCATATGCCCTTTCCGGAATTTCCTTTTAATATTTCAAAATCCTATTTATGGACTCTAAATGTAGATTTCTTGGTGAATGCATAAATTTACTAATTTGGCTTACGGAAAATGAAATGTTCGGATGGATTACCGTGATAAATTAATTTTTCTACAAGTCTTTGAAATTGGTTTATGTCTTCTAAATGTTCACCATCTTTGGTATTTAATTTATACTTATTATCTATTGGTGTGGAGGCCGGTTTACAATCTAATTTACTAGTTTCTTTTAGTAAATTCAAGGTATATTTTCTTTGTGAAATTAATATGCCTTTGTTTGAAAAAACTACTTCTATTCCTAGAAAATATTTTAAATATCCTAAATCTTTAATGTCAAATTTTTCTTTTAATTGGGATTTGATTTTTCTAATTTCTTCTAAATTGTTTCCGGTAATTATTAAATCATCTACGTATACTAGCACAAGAGTTATATATTTTCCTTCATGTTTGGTAAACAATGAATGATCGGCATTGCTAATTTTAAAATTGCAAGAAATTAAATAAGAGCTAAGTTTGCCATACCATGCTCGTGGAGATTGCTTCAATCCATAAACTGATTTATTTAACCTCCAAACTAGGTTAGAGGTATTTTCTATTTTATGGCCCGGTGGTAGTGTCATGTACACTTCTTCTTCAAGTGTTCTTTGAAGAAAGACATTTTTAACATCCATTTGGTATAAGTTTCAACCAATATTTATGGCAATGGAGAATAAAACTCTAACGGTATTCATTTTTGCAACCGGTGCAAAAGTTTTACTGCAATATATACCATAGGTTTATGTAAATCCTTAGGCCACTAACCTTGCCTTTTACTGTTCAATGGTACCATCACAGTTATATTTGATTTTGTAAACCCATTTGCACCCAATGGGTTTTTTATTTTTTGGTAATGGAACAATTACCCATGTTTCATTTTTTTTTCTAGAGCTTGTAGCTCTTCTTTCATGGCTTTAACCCAAGTTGGTTTTTGAATGGCCTCTTGGCAATTTTTCAGTTCTATTTCTTTTTCTATGGTAGTAAGAATGCTTGGTATGAAGGCAAACTTTTTTTATATGAAACAAAATTTTGTATAGGGTATTGGACGGTATAAGTCACATAATCTCTAAGTCTACTTGATGGTTGTGATACTCTAGATGTTCGTCTAAGCCCCAAATTAGTTCCTACTTCGGTCTCATTTATGTCATTATTATTTTCATCTATTTCTTCTTCGACATCACTTGTATCATTTTCTTCTAAATTGTTTTGAGCAATGTAGGGTATTACGAAATCTATTTTTTCATTTTGAATTTGACTAGACACTTGAATTTCTCCCAATTTTTTGAAATATGGCTCATTTCAAAAAATATAACATTTCTAGAAATAAATATTTTTTTATTAATAGGATCATAGCATTTGTACCCCTTTTTGAAGGATGAATACCTTAAGAAAATAGTTTTTGTTGATACAAAGTCTAGTTTATCTTTTCTTTTAATATGTACCAAAACTTGTACATCCAAATATTTTTAAGTGATCAAAGGTGATTTTTTGTTGATAAAGAATTTCTAGTGGGATTTTGTTTTCTAACCTTGAACTTGGTAATCAATTAATTAGATGTGTGGTGCAAAGTATGGCATCCGACCAATATATTTTAGGAACATTACTTTGGAACATTAATGTTCTTGTTATTTCTAACAAATGTCTATTTTTCCTTTCTGACACTCTGTTTTGCTCGGGTGTATTGATGCAAGTGGTTTGATGTATAGTTCATTTTTCTTTAAAATACATTGTAAAACTTTTGTTTACAAATTCTGTTCCATTATCCAACCTAAATATTTTCAGTTTGGCATTAAATTAATTTTCTATGAGACAAAAAAATTCTTTGAAGCTACTAAAAACTTCATTTTTTTATTTGAGTAAATATAACCAAGTAGTTCTTGAAAAATTATCGATAAAAATAACAAAATATTTAAATCCATTTTATGATTCAATTGGGGCCAGCCCCCATACATCCGAATGAACTAAATCAAACATAACTTCACTTTTGCTAATGGAGTGAGAAAAATGAAGTTTTGTTTGTTTTGCCAACTTACAAACTTCACAATTAGTACAATTTAAATTTTTACAATCCAAAATATAATTTATAATCTTGTCGGAGGGATGCCCAAATCTTCTATGCCAAAGGCCAATATCAATGGATTTAGCGGAAGCACAAAAATAATTTTTTGAGTTAAAAAAATAGTGTCAATTTTCGAAAAATCATTCACCAATCTTCTTCCTGGTTTCCCGGTCCTGAAATACAACATTTTTGCAAGAAAAAAATTACATCGCAATTTAATTCTTGTGTTAATTTTTGAACCGAAAGTAAGTTTATAAGGAAAGTATCCAAATATAGCACATAAAATATTTTTTTGTTACAAAATGTAGTTGCACCTATACCGTTTATTTTAGCCTTCATACCATTAGCTACCAAGACAAATTGGTCATTTTTTATCATGTGTAAATTTTTTAGAAGTGCTTGGTTGCCAAACATATGGTCCGTAGCACCACTATCAATAATTATTTTATCTAACAAATTTAAATCTTTTGAGTGTGAAGAAATACATAGACATCTGCTGAACTAGTGACTGCAATTGATCTGCTGCCACAGCTGACCCGTTTCTACCAGATTCTGACCCACCAGTGAAAAAGCCAGACCCATTCGGACCCGGACCCAGTTCATTAATTGATTTGGATCCGGTCTGTGTGGAGAAGCCCCCACGCGCCTCACGTGTTTCTCCTCCCTTTTCTTTCTTTTTTCCTTTGTTCCAGTCCGCCCTTCCTCCAGCGGAGGTCTTACCCCCCTCTAATGCTTCGGTTTTAAATGGGCGTGAAGAAACCAGCAATTCTCATGGGTGTGCCCCTCCTTTTTACACCCCGTGTATCTCTCAATTTTGTTGTGATTTGAGTGAATTTGAGATCTAGGGTTTTAGTCGAAATTTGGGAAATTGGATTTTTTGGCCACTGCAAAACCGTGGGTCTCGTGTCCTTCTTCAGTTATGATTTGTGGATCACCCATGGCCTATCTTTTGCTCTCTTCTTGTTGGATCATGTTCTTGATTTGGGAGTATGAAGGAAGTGGGATGGTGTTCATGATCTGAGCACGTACGGCCTCATAGCTAGGATTTAATCCCGTAAGGTACTCAAATATATCATCTTCTTCTTGCCGTTTTTTTATTATGGCCAAGTCAGTGGTTGGCGGCCGGTATGATCGGAGCTCAACTTTTTTCTTTTGAAGAGCACCAAGGTACTCTATATGCTTTCTCGTGCCTTGATTTTCTTGTTGAATTTCTAATTTGAGTTGATAGATACGGGAGTAATTGTTTTCTTCCCCGTACATGTCTTTCACGGCTTGTCATAGCTCAAAAGTTGTGTTAGAGAGGAGAAAAAGCTCCAAAATAGATGGCTCCATGGAATTCGTGAGCCAAGTTATGATTTTGTCATTTTGGGTTCTCCATTTCTTTACTGCCTTTTTTCGGTTTATGTCAGCAAATTTGGGTTTGTCGGTGTTGGCTCTTTGTTTTCTCCTGTGATGTATTATCGCATCTCTCAACCGCTGAGCGCTCTAGATGCAGCCTTTCCCATGAAAGATAATTCTTCCCATTGAGCAAAGTATTTGTGAGCTTGGAGGTATTATTGGTAGCCTCGTGTTGTCCCTCTTGAGCCATTTTGCTCTTTGCTGCTTTTTTCTGGTTATGGATTTGTTTGTTGTGAATACCAATTCACTGGTATCGTATGATATTGTTTTTGCGGTCACAGAACTTGGCGCTCTGATACCATGTTATTTTTCATGAAGAGATGCAAAGCAGAGGAGAAAATGAAAATTATGTATTCTTTTTGTATTCTTAAGTTGTGTATTTTACAGTAGTTATACCTATCTATATATTACAACTTGTTTCAACGGTTAGAAATTGTACCGTTGGTACCTATCCTAATTACTATTTTGTACAGCTGTCCCTATTTACACTTTTGCACATATACCCTTGATCTATGATGAATTTATATTCTGGGATTGTTCTTCAACAGTATCAGATCAACTCTGTGTTGAAATTCAGAATTACGATTTAGAAAATTTAGAATAGAGAGTATCGGTGTATTCGATCAATACAGTTGATTGTGTTGGTTGACGGTATTTTCCAGACGACAGAGAGTTTCTAGACGCATGTCCAGTCAGATATTCTCCAGCGCCCAAGAGATGTCGCCATTTTCTTCCGCGTCGTGTTTTGTTGAACCACGATTGTTCCGTAAACAGGCATGATTTTGTTGCGTCCAGTCATGGTGAACCGCGCGTGAACCAATGATCAAAATCATGGTTGAGTCGTGCACCGCGATACACCAGCCCCTCAAATTTTCTTTGGGTTGGTAAACCGCGCAATTATTCACTACTACAAAAACTGGTTTTGTACACTGCACATTGTACACGGATTTGGCAATTATATTAAAAACAGTGTACCAAATATGAGTTCAAAAGATCTGAACGATTTCTACACGGATAATTAGTTAACAATCAGTGTCGAATTATTAAAGAGAGCTACACGGTTTATTGCTAATTATAAAATTATAAAATTGCTAATTACATTCACTCACTTTTGTAAGGGCTTTTGTGAAATATATTAAAGAGGGAGGATCAGATAGCACGGGCACGCGCAAGAAAAGCAAGTTGAATTGGAAGTACATGGTGGTGAGCACACTTTATGAGTTAGAAATTTCATATCTTGTTAAAAAAATTATTGTCATTCTAACAAATGCCGCTAAATGTAAATTTCAGAGCCCGCAACAGAAGGAGGGTTGGGAATGCGCTTATTACACGATGATATTCATGTTTGACTTTGTCGAAAGAATACAATTCGAATTCCCAAAAGCGGTATGTACTTCATATGAATTTCCTATATAATAAGCAATTGATATCTACCTTTTCTGAAATACTAACTATTATAAAATTATAATTTTGTAGAATGTGACAAAGCAAGATCATTACTCTTGGGATCAGATCGACGATGTGCGGTGCATGTGGGCAAGGTGGTTTGCCATGGAATTTTGTAATCCTCGATATGGATTTGCATAATTTTGTATAATTTGGTGTATATGAATATTGTATAATTTATTGCATATGGATTTCTGGCTAATCTGAAAAATATGAATTTCTTGCTAATATGGATTTATTGCTAATCTGGAAAATATGGATTTCTTGTTATATGAAATCTGGAAAATCTGGAATATATAGTTCTGTAACAAAAATGGCTAGCAAAACTGGAGGCTAGCCGAAAAACAAAAAATACAAAAAAAAAAAAAAATGTACTTTCTACACGGACATTTAACTAAAGTCCGTGTAGAAAAAAGATAGCTACACGGTCATTTAGTTAAATGTCCGTGTAGAAAGAGGAGAGCTACACGGACATTTAACTAAATGTCCGTGTAGAAAGAGTCAAGCTACACGGTTTTTTAGTTAAAAGTCCGTGTACAAAAAGAATCGTACACGGTTTTTTAGGTAATATCCGTGTAGCTCGGTAATGGAGCGCGACACATTCTGGTCTTTGTACACGGCTGTTTGTGAAGTTATACGTGTAGAATCTTTAAAATTGCACACGGCCAAAAGTCCGTGTGTAGTTATTGAACTAATCGTACACCCTCGATTTAAACACGGTAGGAAATCCGTGTAGCTCTTCCTTTATTGTCCGTGTATAATCTCTTTTTTTGTAGTAGTGATTGGTCCTGCCGCCTGCGTTAAAAGAAAATAGTTTAATATTATTTTTCTTGTCCTGAGTTTTGCGCAGAGACCAAATTTAATTTAAGGCATTTCGGTATTTCATTTTTTGTATAATCCCATTAAGCCTCTTGATTTAGTTCTTAAGTATAGTTCAATGTAGAGTAAAATGATATGAATAATCTAAATTCACATGGAAATAGAGAATCAAATTAAGAAAATTTGTATTTGATTCTTAATAAAGTTGAGATGAATTTAGATTTTGAATTATATCGTGATAAAATATACATTATGAGTGGAATAAAGATTGACCCAGCGAAAAAAAATATAATTGGATTTAGATAGATAAGATGTAAAAATAAAATAAAAATCCAAGTACGCTGTGAATTGAGATACCATTACATAACTACATATGCATATTTTCGGTATAACATAAGAATAATTACGATTGGACTAAATCCACATGGCAATCGAGAATCAAAAGAGGACAATATATATATTTGATTCTCAATAAAATATATACAACACCTCAATAGGAACAACAAAAGAAATTGGTTAAACCAGATGGTAGTAGTTGTTTTTTTAATTGTTGAAAAGTATAAAGGATTAAGCAATTCAGTACTTGACATGCTTTGCGTGTTAAGAAAAGTATGCTTATTAATATGGTTTGTTTTAAAGTTAATTTAACTTTGATACTTAGACACACATGGTGGATAGATTCTAGTGTAACACCTCACATCCGTGTGTCTATGCAAGGTTGTTTGAGTAGTCGTAGCCTAGTAATGGTGAAAGATACATCTATATTGGCGACGATGAGAATTTAAAGTTGAAACAATTAGAAAGTTAGATTAATATTTAAGATTAGATTTTTTTGAATCTAAATGAAACATTTATAGCCAATTATAAGGATTTTATTTGATTGTCTTAATATAAAGCGAACCAATTGGAGAAGATTTATAGCCAACAAGTCTCAGGATGCCTTAGAACTAATAAAATTCAGATATTTGTGGACCATTTTTCTTACGGATGTTAGAAAAGGTACATTATTTTATTATGTTCATAGACAAATATTTTAAATATGGCTATATTTATCTCATTATGAAAAAACATATTTTTTGGATGTGTTCAAAAGTATAAGGTTGACATTGAGAATCAACTCAACATAAGAATTTCAAGCGTTAGGTTTGACTGTATGTTGTATACTACAGTAGATATGACGGTTCAGGTGAACGACATCCATATATTTTTGTTAAATTTCTAAAGTATAATAATATCGTATTACGGTACATCATGTATGGTTTTATCCATTATGAATGGTGTGGCTGAAAGACAAACAGAACACTTAAGGACATAATAAAGAAAATGAATTATCATATTTATTTATCATAATTACTTTGGGAATAAGGACTTAAGATTGCAGCTTATATTCTTAACTGGAACATTACATCGATATGAGTTTTATGATCCCACAACAAGGTCGATTATTTTAGGAAGAAAAATGCAAAGTTCTTTGAAGATGTTGAGTTTGCGGGGGGAAATACGATTCAGGATTTTATCTTCGATGAGGAATATGTAAATATTCTCATGTGTGTTATTGGCATTATTTAGGATTTTGATCCTGATTTTGTTCAAGACACAATAATCGATGATAATACGAAGAGCAAACTTCAACACCTCAAAAACACGTGTCATTAAGGATATCCACTAAGTAAAGTGGGTAGATGTCATGATATGGAGATGAAGTTCATGAAAGGCAAAGATATTTGTGATATTGTTCATTTGCCATAAGGTACAAAATTCATTGGTTTTAATGGAATTTGAATGACAATGTGGGAGCAATACAATGTATGTCTTGTCGCATATGGCTTCACATAGAAAAATGACATTAATATAAAGAGACTTTTCTTTTTGGTTACTTTGAAAGTCTTTCAGGATAATAATGACATTAAAGGTGCATTTTAGATCTTTAGTTACATTAGATGGATGTTAAGATGTTATTTCTCAATAGTAGTATTAATAATATGATTTATATAGTGCGGCCATAAAACTTTGACTCATGAGACCTAAAGCATATGGTTTGCAAATCCAGAAAATCCATCTATGGACTCAATCAAGTATATTTATCGACAATAGTATTCAAAATTCATTAAGTGATCATCTCATTTGGTTTTGAGATAAATTTGGTCGATGAATGCATATACCATAACTTATGTGAGAGTAAGGTTATTTTTTTTGTTTTATATGTTAGTGATATATTGCTTGCCAGTAACAATATATGTTTGTTGCTTAACATCAAAAGATTTCTATTTAATAATTTTTGAGATGAAATATCTTGATAATGCATCTTTTGTGTTAGGTATAGAATACATAAAGAGCAATCTCGATGTATTCTTAGGTGATCAGAGTCAAAATAATGATGATTTACGTAGGGTTTTGGCTTAGGTTTTGTATATTTTCTCACACTTATGTTTAATTAATTAGATAAAAAGGCTACTGTCACCCTTCTTTATGTTTTATTGCAGAAAACAGGTTTTGGGACTATTTTACACCAAATGGATCAGCAACGATCATCGACTAAGTCCTTGTTACGGCCCGTATTGCCTAATACGGACCAGGCCTAGCACAGACCAGAAGATAGCGCTGGGAGCATTAAACTCTAACCGTCAAGGTCCTAATACGGACCGTATTGCCCAATACGGTCCGTATCCGAAGGCGTCTCTTGGGGAATAACTGCCGACAACTGTTTCCAGATCAGTTTCTTAGCCCCTACTCAATCTCCAGACGTCCCTCCACTCCTATATAAGGCCCCTGGGCAGAAGAATAACTTATCTTTGTAATTAGGGTTAGATTTGATTAAAGTGAGAAGAGAGGAGTGCTTGTAACAATGCCGTTCCGCGGCTAAGTTTCTTTTCTTAGGGCTAGGCAGTAAACCTTGTTACTCTTGATGTTTTGATATATATATTTCTGTTGATTATGATTTCTTGTTGTTGAAACAAAATGCTTTTGTGATTTACTATCTCTTCATCTAATTTCAATGATCTAGTTTGAGTCCGTTAGGGTAGTGATAGTACTTTAATGGTAAGAGAAACTATTTGTATGAATTAGCCTCGTTGAGATTTATTAGGTTTATGTGAAGAAAACCTTAGCGGGGAAACCATAAACCAGACCAACAAAACGCGTACCAAATTCCATCACTTGCGTAAAGTAAGTCGCAGTGATCTGTGTAGTAATTTGGGGTATTTGAGAGATCAGACATTTGCGTAAAGTAAATCGCAGTGTCCTATATAGAATCTCGGTGAAAGATCTATCATTCTTGCGTAACATAAATCGCAGTGACCTATGTGGTGTCTTTCATTAAACAACAACAGGAAATCAGACGCAACAGGAATATATTGTCAGGGCGGATTGAGTGGCAATGGTGTGCCGAAACCCTAGGAATCCTCATCTCTATCTTTATTTTAATTACTTTTAATTGCTTCCTAATTTACATTGATCAAAACAACATCTCTCAATTTTCAGATTTCGTCTAGCCTTTCGAAAGATTACGATTCGATCGCTCAAAGCATTGAACCAATATTCCCTGTGGATCGACCTCGAATATACTACTCGATATGATTGTGCGCTTGCAGTCCGAACCGATAGCATTTCCGAGTTTATAAATATTAAAAGAAACATTGCTCTCTTTTGAGTGATCATTAGGTTGTCACAAAAGAACTATATCGTGAAGGTTTACAAGATGGCATGCATTAAAATAAACCAAATGATATCTCTGTAAATAAGGGAGACGAGTTTAGTCTCAATCAGTTCTCTAAGAATGATTTTAAGAATAAATTAATACATAAGATTTCCTATGTTTCGGTAGTAGGAAGTCTGAAGTATGCTCAGGTTTGTACATGTCTAGATAGTGCGTACATAATTAGAATGCTAAAGTGATATTAAATTAATTCAGAAGCAGACCATAAGATAGCAACCAAACAGGTCTTGTGTTATTTTTAAGAAAAATAAAAACTACATACTCACATATCGAATATCAGAAATGTCACACCCCGCAGCCCAACGAGGCGCGACAGGTGCTCTCCTGCCGTAGACATACGGTTTCCCGTATGCCTACAAGGCAATTACGATATAATCAGAACTAAAAACATAAACAAACCAACAAGCAAATAACATAAATCCCAACTAGTCAGGTAATGTCATACAAACCCGTATCTCGATGGATACGCACCACAAAAATGACATAGAGACTATATATGTATATCAACAAAACCTAACTATATACATAATCTCTCATGTCAACCTACCAGACAAACTAAGCAGCGGAATGACCAGGCCTACCGACCTCGTGCCTCTCTCTGATCTGCTGAACCCGGGCCTGAAAAGATAACCCAAAGAGGGGGTGAGAAATAAATTCTCAGTGCGATAAATTTGCCACGTTTCGCTCCTGGACTTGCAATCACAGATTATATTCAAAAGTAAAGCACAAATAAAGCTCAGAACAGTTTATGATAATATATAAACATGCACGCATAAAACGACATCAATAAGCCAAATGAAATCCAACTCAGGAATTGCCAAATCGAAATTCAATCACACAATAATTGGTTTAACTCGAACTCAGAATATCTGGTAGTTATAGGTTTAACCGTTTAAATAAAAGTCTGGTTCCATTTCATATCCGGAAAAATTCATATAAAACCAAATGACAGTCCAACCGCATTCACCCCCTGGGTAATGCCTCCGATACATTTAAAACCAATCGACCATTCAAACGCATTCACCCCCTGGGTAATGCCACCGATACACAAGTCACATATAGTCCAATTCATAATACAGAGTCACTTACCCCTCGTCCCAACCGGTACTGGGAACTGCTGAGGGCCAGACAATCTAAAGCTTTAGAATACTGGGTCGTCAAAGTCCGTGCACAGACTTTGACAAATCCGAACACACCCCCTGGGTGTCGTCGCCACGGTGGGGGACGGTAATGCCATATCCACCAACCGATGGTGATATAAATCACGGTGACTTTTAATTTCAAATTAGATCATTCAGATCAATACACAAAGAATACCATACCAGTATGCAGATCAATCAGATAAACAATCCGAGTTCCAATTAATTAGGGCAATGCAATGCATATGCAACACAATCCGATAATGCAATTCAACCAATAATCAACATGTCAAACGAAACACAGTTTAATTCTGAATATAAACTATCAAACAAGTCCAGAAACCCCGCACCTGAGTATATAATGCACTCGTCTAAACCCCGCACCTGAGTATATAATGCACCCGAGATCCGATGCCTCTTAGGTTTACCACCTATTTAACCGTTTAGATTCAATTAAAACAACCGATTGATATCCCGTAGGTTAAACCGAATTAAATTAGGTTAAACACGGTTTAATGTTCGTATACGGGTCCTAATGGTATAGGTTTAGATCATGGTTCAACCAATTAGGTTTAAACAACAAAAATCACAATTTTCTGAATTTCTGAGTGTCATTGCGGCCCGCAGACTATTCTTCCAGAGAATTGGTTTTTCTGCCAAGTTCATTGCGGCCCGCAATGGTTTTATTGCGGCCCGCAACCAAACTTTCCAGAGACTTGATTTTTCTGCCAATTCCATTTCGGTCCGCAATGGACCTCTTTCGGTCCGCAATAAGTACACAGAACTTAGTTTTTCATGTTTGGTTTAGCTCGTTTCGATCGGGTTTCGATACGGTTAACCTTTGCTATGTATCATCGATTCGACATGGTATTTTTACATCTAGTTATCAAGAATCGACACCATTACATCATGAATTCCCTTGGTATAGAATTGGTACAAAATTTATACAAAACCCTAACTCCAAAATCAGCTCAAACGGATGATTTACTCAAATAATTCGAATCGAGATGTTCAAACGACTATAACTCGATCGATTCAGATCCAAATGGTGCATAACACCTGAAAATTTAATAATTTCCCCAAATCCCACCATTTTTACCAAACCCTAATTTCTCCCTTTTCCAATTTCTCAACAAAATCAATCGAATCAATCCAAATCAAACCGAATATCGAGTTATATCGAATCAATCGAACTTAAAAACGAATTCTCAAAGAAATATAACAATTCGAACAATTTAGGGTTTTTGAGAGATTTCAAGGAAAGAAAAATCATACCAAATCGAAGCTATAGAGTTGATCACGATCGTCTAATTAGTTCGAATCTCCGATTTCCCGAAAATCCCGACCCGATTTCACGTTCGATTCACTCTCTCTCTCTTTCTCTCTTTGGTTCGGCCAAGAACTTGGGCTCACGAAATTTAGGTGTTAATGGAAGGAATTAGAGATAAGAAGGAAGGGATTATATTAATATATGGTATTTTTGCACATAGGTCCCTCCAATTTTATAATATTGCATAATTTAAAAATAAATTTTCACAAATAGGCCCTTTTATGTATTTTTAATTAAATCAAGGATTCATAATGTAACAAGAAAAGTTTGAGATAATCTGGTACACTGATTTCGATTTTTGGTAGATGCCAATAAAGCATGTTATAACATGTGTATGAGGTATCTAATTGGAGAATATAACTGTGAAATTTTGTCGCATGGCTGCACAAAGTGGATAGGAATTAAATACCACTCAAGTTACTTTGTGACAATTATACGACAGTTTTATATTTCAACAATAGGAACTTGACAAGGTTAAAGTACATAGATCAAGTTCTTAGTTGTAAATGAAAGAGTTCAGAATGGACAGTTGTCTATCGAGCATATTGGCACAAACTCCGTGATTGTAGCTGCATATTAAAGGATTGTCACCCAAGGTTTCATGAGCATGCTGCTCGTATGGGAGTCATGTCAAATTAAAGATCTTCAATTTTTTTGAAGATATTCATATTTTAGTGGGAGTTTGTAATTATACTTGTATGACGTATCCGATTTTCAATTTTTTAAAGTTTAAGGATATTTCTACAGAAATAAAGTTTCAGTTTATTCACATTCTACCTCTATTAAGGTTGATCTCATTTAAGGGTGGATGATCAGGCTCAAATTGATAGTGAATTATGTAGGGTTTTAGCTTAGGTTTTGTCTTATTTTCTCACATTTATGTTTAATTAATCCATGAAAAAGGTTATTCTTGTCCAACTTTGTATTTTAGTGCAGAAAACATGTTTTGGGGCTATTTTACATCATTTGGAGTAAGAATCGGGTCGATCGGAATAGCACAGCTCATCGGCTAAGGCTCTGGTATGGGCCATATTCACTAATACGGACCAGAGCCTCAGTACGGACCAAAGATGGCCAAATACAGTGGGAGTACGGACCGTATCCGAGGCGCCCTTTGGTGAATAACTGCGACAGCTGTATCCAGATCAGATAACTTGGACTCCACTCATCTACAGGCGCCCCTCCACTCCTATATAAGCCTTCTGGACTGAACGAAAACATATCTTTGTATCTTTGATTTTATTATTTTTTAAGTGAGAAGAGAGGAGTGTGTAGAGACTAAGTAGGAGGGTACTTCATGTATGGTTGTATTTTTCTCTTATCTCTTTGTAAACATGTTGTTCCTCGGCTAAGTTTAGATTCTTAGGGTTGGCAGTAAACCTTGTTACTCATGATGCTTTGATATATACTTTTATTTGATCATTGTTTAGTTTTTTGTTATTCGATTGCTTTTGCCCTTTATGTTCAATCTTACTTGATTTTTTTTATTAGTCTAGACCATCATGTGGTGGCCACACATGAGAGTTCGTTATCTTTAGGCTAATCAAACTGGGATAAGGGAGAATAAAAATACTAGATTAGTGTATGAAAACCTTAACCGGATATACCATTAGTTGGATCAACAAAAGTACACATGGGAGTCTCAACATTCGTAGACGAATGTCGCATTGTCGTGCCTTACCATGGGGACACCCAAAAAGACCAGACGAGGAACCTAGACAAGTGAAGGCTGAGACCTTTGGGCTAGTCACAAATCTCCTTGCACTAGTCAAGACAAGTCTTAACGGGATCTCTTGATTAGTAGGGTGGTTATACATGAAAGTGATAATCACTAAATTGGATTAGAAATTCTCATACAACAACTGAAAACCAACATCAAATAAGGTAAGAATCAAAGCGGATTGAAATAACAATAGTATGTCAAAACCCTAGGTATTCACATCTCTATCTTTATTTTACTTACTTTTAATTTTTGCCAAATACATTGATCACAACAACAACTCTTTGATTTTAGATTTTGTCTAGCCTTTCGAAAGATTGTGGTTTAATCACTCAAGACCTTGGACCTTATTCCATGTGGATCGACACTCGTTTATACTAATCGATAGGATTATGCGCTTGTAATCTAACCCGATAGCAAACCGAGTTACAAATTTTAAAAGCACACAATTTCATTGATCAGTGGACCAGTTGGAAATAGGCACGTTATGATCACATTACGTGAAATTTTCATGCTATACATCCACATCATGATTCATGTCATTCGGTTATGTCAGTATATGTGACCACTGTTGGTTGAATTACGAATAAATGTGGTAAAAGTTGTTTTGATCCTTTATTGATATAATTGATGGACGGAATTGTTTCGAAACACATTTCGATAATGACAGAAAAGTTGAGCTCACTACAGTTATTAACAATACAAAATTATAAGGTTTCACATATAATCCAAGTTGGAGATTGTTGGATCATTAATCCAACGTTGGACTAATATGTAAAATAATTATGTATTGTATATTGTCAATTTTATGCTCAATTAAAAGTGATCATATGCGGTTTATTATTTATTGAGCATTAATGTGTCATATAGGGTGTACGTGGACCTTTAATGTGTAGAACTTAAGAGGTAATATTCAATTTTATGATGGGCTGAATTGAATAATTACCACATTTGACAACCAAGGGTGTCTTGGGTTGTATATTATGATTTGGTCCTCATAATACAAGGCTATCTTGTATTCATCTATCATTATCTCATTAGATGAGAGTGTGAGAGACTTTGGAGAAGGCAGAACAAAGGAGCCTTGCTATTCTAGAAGATCCAAATCAGTGGCACTCTCTCGCACAAGTTAGTCATGGATTAAGGTACGTACGTTTCCGCTATTCAGTTTTATATTCAACACGGATGGTCATGCGGTGGTCAATGATGGTTTTCGTCGGACCCAACAAAACTCTCTATGCCGCTTACTTGCTTTTGTTTAGTTCTGATTTTATGGATATTTTAGTTGCTATATATGCAGTACTAGCTTAGTACTCCTTTTGTAAGAATACTATGAAATTAGTTTCTCAATGGAACTGGTGGGCATATATTATAAGAAGATTGAGGCTATGGTGCTATGCATAGCACGGATGGGGTCCGAGCTACGGCCAAAAATTTGACTTTTTAAAATTCTAATGGTCGATCCAACCATTCAATGTGATAACCATATGAATATGTACTTGCAAACTAAATTTTATATTTTTTCGAATTTTTTTACTATTTTTTTAGATAGGTAGAATTTTGATGGTCCAGAATTTTCAGAAAACACTGATTTTTCTACCTATCTAAAAAAATAGTAAAAAAATTCGAAAAAATATAAAATTTAGTTTGCAAGTACATATTCATATGGTTATCACATTGAAAGGTTGGATCGACCATTAGAATTTTAAAAAGTCAAATTTTTGGCCGTAGCACGGACTCCATCCGTGCTATGCATAGCACCGTAGGCTCACTCTTATAAGAATACTAAGAATACTAAATGGAACTGAATGGACCTGGTGGGCATATATTATGATTTACTCCTTTTGTAAGAATACTAAGTTTTAACAACTAAATTATCATTTATTTATCTTGAATTAATAATACGTAGATATACATTGCTAGCTATGAGCCTATGAGACTAAAATGATTACAAACCCTTTTTTTTAGGTTAGTGGCTTAATACAAACCTTTTTCTCGTTGACTAATATAATTACAGTTACAAGTACTATCTCCTAGTAGCATGAATTTAGAAAAATTAGGGTAATATGATACTGAATTTTTCTATCAAGACCCTGATTTTATCTCAAAAAAAAAAGTTTCTATGAAATTAATAGACTAAAATGATTGGTTGTGTTAAAGATCTGTTGGATGATTCTCACAAATCAACATATCAAAAGTAAACCCTGGTAATTATTAATATGAATCAATCATTATGTAATTGACTAACTTAATTAATTCTTATGTATAATTATTTCCCTCTTGCAACCGACAAGGAATTACATAGGGACAGCAGAGATCCTCTACTGTGCCAACATGCAATCAGCTGCCTAATCTCCTCATGATTTGTGCAGACCCAACATCACGAATGATCCAATGGTTGATGTTGTGTTGAGTGTACAAGGGGACAAGGTAGAGATTATATATTTTAGAAGTTTAAACATCATGGTTGAACAAGAATTACATATTCTATGAATAAAGTTTGTTGAATGATTACTTGTTCCTTATTAAATTTGTATGTTTCCAAACAACAGTTGATTGTTCTTTCTTTTTTTTTCTTTTTTTTCTTCATCATGTTCATCACAAATATACCTTTAAAAAATTTATAAATTTGATATGTAAACGTATCACTTGTAAAGTAGATCGGCTTTCACGGTTTGAATTTGTCGTTTGAAATTAATCTAGATTTGATGAGCTTAAGAATAGCCTACTTAATTATATATAGATATATATATTATAAATTGTACTAAAATTATTTCATGGTCTATTTGTTACCATTTCCGTTTAGAAATTAAATTGTCCAAGTAATTGGTTCGTTCATTGTAATTACTAGGGGCAAAATCGTCTTTCCAAAAAAAAAATATCTGTGACCCTGTATAAACCAAGATGCTGCTATCAAAATCCACAACTAGTACTATTATAGTATATTATTAAATATATTTGGAAAGCTTAAACACATGCTTTGCTTCCAGCCAGTGGTTTGACTTGAATAATTAAAGACACGTGCTTTGCTTCCAGCCGATTATTTCCTTGCTAACTACACCGAAATCTTGCATTAAATTGAATAATTAATAGACAAATCATATGACTAATTAATCAAGCTACATATTAGGTAGAGAAAGCTATATATATATATATATATATATAACTAATGTTATCATTATATTATTACTACCAGCTTTATTTTGACCGGTCAACATTTTTTCACCAATCAAAGCTTAAACACAACTTATTAATTACTTCTCTATCTGCGACGAACTTTAAAGTAAATTTTCGACAAAGCTTCAATGAACTCTGGCGCTAACAAATCACTGGTTTCAAATAATTTTGGACCATAAAAAATAGTGATTTTGTACCTATCTAAAAAATATAGCAATAAATAATTCAAAAAATATTAAATTTGACCTCCAAGCCCATTTTAAATATGGAGATCAAGTTGAGCGATTAAGATTGACTGTTTGAACTTTGAAATCACAAAAATTGACTCGTTATAATTTAGGCTGAAATTATAACATTATGACATTAGCCAAACTCTCTATTATATATATATATATATATATATATATATATATATATATATAAACTGAATAATACCATCAATAAGCTAAATACTAAAGCAAATAAAATTCATAATGAAGTGTTAATCTTATATCATAAGTCTTAAGACAACTAAGCTGAATACTAATATTAATTAACTGAATCAATAAATGAATAATAAAGCATTTATCTAAAAGTTAAATGAACCACCGAAGAAAGTTCGCCATGGCCCACTGCTGAAAATTCGTTGGAATTCCAACAAATTAATTCGTCAAACCACTAGCCCAAGTAATTTGGTGGTTGTAATGCAAGTTAGAGAAGGTGCACATGCAATTTGACTAAATAAAAAAAATATTGACTCCTCAATTAATAGCAACTATTGTAACAATGCATAGTATATATGCACATGACATTAATTTCTTGTTAATTTGATAGACGCTGATACCAGCAAAGAAAACAACATCTCATCTATCTTTATCTAGAGCCACATCATTATCTACATGTTCAAAGTTCAATATGACAAGCAAATTCATAGCTTAGGTGAAAACAAGAACAAAAGCTTGTATTTCTCCAACAATCCGTGAGTAAGAAAATTTTAGTGAGTGGCGGAACTAGAAAATTTAGATTAGAGGCTAAAATTTGAAATAGATATTGCATGTAGCGAATTTGAACTTAACTATCTATATCACAAATTGGAATTCTGATCATTAAGCTATAAGTATATTTAAAAAAATAATTCAATTAAATTTTAATATACATAATTAAAAATTTTGAAATTCTTGGAGTGGTGAGACACCTATTCTTCTCATTCATCATGTTTACATCATTGGTTTCTTCAATTTAGATTCAAATTTTGTAATACTAATGCAAAAGAAAGATTGTGACTAATGACATAAAAAACTTGTAGCACGGAGACACTTTTCTTAGAAACTTGACCATCAATCTAAAACAAATTTACATCACATAATACGGGCTAGACCCATATTATTCTTCAAAAAAATTTACATGACATAGAAAACACTCATCAGGAATTTAAACTCAGGACTGCTTAATTTAGATGAAATAAGTTAAGACAAACACTCAATATATTAATTTTTTTGTTAAAGAAATAAACCGAAATTTACAATTACTACATAAAATGTTCCTCAAATTTCTATTCCCACGAAATTAAGAAGAATAGCTGGAATAGCCAAATCAAGAATAGCTATTGTTTGTCTTATATATTCGAATAGCCAAATCTCAAAACTCTTGGATACCTTATTAGAAGGTACTAGTTTAGTATAAAGTCAAGCGTTCAAAACATGTTGAAAATGAACTCATTAAAATTAACTTATAAATCATTTTTTGTTACCGCTTGACTTCATACTAAATTAGTTCAAAAATTTAAAAATTTGACATGTAAATGCATCACTCATGAAGTAGATTGGTTTCAACATTTTGGATGCGTCGTTTAAAGTCAATCCAATAGGTGTTTGAATTAAGCTCACAAAGAGGCTTGGTGAGCTTAAGAACACCTTAGTTCTACTCATATATATATATATATATAGAGAGAGAGAGAGAGAGAGAGAGAGAATGGCTAATCACAACAAGAATCAAAGACTTTTTGCAAGGATAAAAAGTGACTTTTCGCGACAGAGTACCGTCATAAACGTGTTTTTTCTATTTGCGACGGTACTTTTCGCAACGGAGTTCCCTCGCGATAAGTGCCTACTTTCTTGTTGTGAATATACAAACGTTTGTTCCTAGACTCAGGAACAAACGGTTCGGTTCTCCGATATTCAAAGTCCAAACGGTCGATCCAAATCATTAGATATTCAATCTATATTAAAATGTGCTTGGAGACCAAATTTTACATTTTTTTAGAATTTTTTACTATTTATTAAGCTGGTTTGAAAACCGCAGATTTTATTAAACTTATGCACCATTGACAAAAACTTTTGATTTTCCAATAGAAGTGTTTTATTAGGAGTAGAACTAGGGTGCTCCTAAGCTCACCAAGCCCTTCGTGAGCGCGACTCTAAAACCTATCGCATTGACTTCAAACGACATTTTCAAACCGTTAGATGTTCAATCTATATTAAAATGTGCTTGGAGACCAAATTTTACATTTTTTGGAATTTTTTTACTATTTATTAAGATGGTTTGAAAATCGCTGTTTTTATTAAAATTCTGCACCATTGGAAAACAGCGATTTTCAAACCATCTTAATAAATAGTAAAAAAATTCCAAAAAATGTAAAATTTGGTCTCCAAGCACATTTTAATATAGATTGAACATCTAACGGTTTGGAAATGTCGTTTGAAGTCAATTCGATAGGTTTTAGAATCGCGCTCACGGAAGGGCTTGGTGAGCTTAGGAGCACCCTAGTTCTACTCTTTTATTAGTGTAAACAAGTGTAGTAAAAGTTTAGTAAAAGTTTGCACCATTGAAAAAAAAATTGATTGAATTCGGATGATTCTCTTCTTCTCTAAACTTGTTTACACTAATAAAACACTTCTATGGGTCTGTACCAGCAGTAGAGCCATTGGAAAATTCATATATGCTCTGCTGGTCAACAGTCGAACCCCTTTTTGCATATTTTCACTGACGAATTTATTTACATTTATTAGTAATTTCGACTTGCCTTTTTTATGATAGTTAAAGCATAATTAAACACACATTCCGGCCATATTTCATATTTTTTTAAGAAAGAGATAGTGAATTGTGGGCTTATGGGCTTATGGAATTTTTAATTTCAGACATTCAGAAAACTGGAAAAAGGTCAACTTTTGCTGAAAAAAGTTGACCAGCAAAAAAAAATCGGTTAAATACTATAAATTAAAATAAAAATTATGTAGAATCATTCCTTTCATTTCCTGAGACCCATGTCAATAATTTAAAACACTAAAAAGATATCGATGTGGTTAAAAAGTAAAAAGAAAAAAAAAAACTAATTTCAATTTTAGGGTTTTCTTTATATCTTTTACCATAATATTTTTAATTACAAAATCCTTATAATTTGAGCTTGCCAATCTTTCTGTACATGAAGGACACATAGATGCACATAATCCTCATTTTTCATATTTCTCTGAGTAATGAATAAAATGATAAAAAGAATTTTAGTGTTCAGCTGAAATTGCAAAGAAAGTATAAAATTTTAATAGCATTCTGTTGGCTTTGAGTAAAATCTTTAATTCTCTAGCTACTGTTTGTAGACCTATCAGCAGAGGACCTTTTCCAACTGGTTTCAACTCCATTCGATAAGCCTATAGATAGATATTAAATTTAACAAATGGTACTTTGCACAATAACTGAATCGCCTCATTAGTCGCCTTCTGAGTCGCCTTTCCGAAGTCGAATCGCTCCATCAAAAATATTGCACCAACTGTACATTTATTAATCAATTCAATCCAAAGTTCTTACATAATTTGCATGAATAGAAAGATGGCAAATAAGATTCTATTAATCACAATAAATATAGAATACACACCAGATGTACTTTATAAAGTATAAACATGTACTTCTACAAACATCAGCAATATTATTGTTTTTCATTCACAAGTCACAACTTTGTAAACCACTTTTTTGTTATTACGTACAAAGCAATCCTTTCCACTGTATGTGAAGATAAATATAGATAGATATTTTAGTTTGGCACTTCTCCACGCCTTGTTTTTCGTTCAGCAGAAAGCTTCTCCGCGAAACTTGTGAGCATAGCTTCATTGGTACCAGCTTCAGGAACCTCCTCGTACAAGCCAGTCTCTATATTGACTCTCGAAACGGGCATGTTCAGAAGGTCATTGCCAATCTGCACAAGTTTTTGCATGTTCTTCATGGAAGAATCATCCATTGAACTTGTGCTACCTATGAGTTCATCATACTGATCCCTAGATTGTCATCAAAATATTTCAACAATCCAAAAAACAAATTAAAATGACATTTCTTTTTTTTGAAATATTGGCAGTAGCTGCCAACGATATATTGAAATTTCATGAAAGTAATACATCAGTTTGAGAAGGGACTAATTATATATTACAACCAGAATGGGATGATCCTAACCACTTAACTCTACCCCATTGCCCAGCCTCAAATACTTCCATAAATATACATCAAAAACCGTCCCAACCACTCGTAAGAAAAGCGTACCAGTACCACTCTAATCGTACCAACAGGACTTCATGGGTACCGAAGCAGACCCCCCCCCCCCCCCCCCCCCCCGATTTAATCCGGATCCTGCAAAAGGTTGGTTCCCATCTGCTTGCGGCCGCCAGAGTTGCAGAAGGTAATCCACATCCGTCCCTCATTGATGATTTTTTCGGCCAGCACTCTAGAGGGGGTTGTCTTCCCCGCAAATATCCGCTCATTTCTTCGCTTCCACAAATGCCAACAGGTACACGCAAAGTACGACTCCCATTCCCGTTTGCATTTCTTGCCCCGTCTCTTGGCCTGTTCCCTTGATTCATTCCATATCTGAACAACTGAACTGTTTGGCACCATCAACCTATAGCCCATTCTAGCTGACATTTCGTACCACACCTCTACCGCCTTTGGGCATAGGAAGAGCAGATGTAGTGCCGACTCTGACGGACAATCGTGGCACATATCACATCCTGAATCTGTTCCCATATTTCTTCTTCGCATGACATTCTTGGTCAGAATTTTTTGTTTGAGTAGCAAGTAGATGAAAATACGCACGGTGGGCGGTATCGGAAGCTTCCATGTGTATTCGTGTACCGGCTTTGTCCTCCCTAGCCCCATCATGACTCCATAGGCTGATTTGCCGAATACTCCCCTGTGCTGTGCCATTTCCACTCGATTCTGTCAACCATCTGGCTGAACATGATATCCCCCTCTACCTGCAGATCCTCATGCAAGGTGTTTCTGATAGGATACGCATCACAGAGTGCTATTTTGGGGTGCGTCGGCCGTTGTCCGTCATGCAACATGCTTGACAGAGTCGCCCCATTCCATGGATCGAACCAATAGGAGATTTTCTTGCCATCTCCTATAATCCAGGTCACACATGAATTGAAAAGCGGTCGCAATGCCAACAATTTCTTCCAGAAAAACGATCCCAATCCAGACCAGAAGCTGGGCCCCGTTTGGTGTGTACCAGTCCATCGAGTCCGTGTTATGATAATCGTCCATAGGCAGTTAGGATTATTGTACGCCCTCCACCACCATCTTAGTAACAGAGCGGTGTTATGTACACGCAAGTCATGCAGACCCATGCCACCCCATTTGATTGGCAGTGTTGCCATCATCCAGTTTATCAAGGAGATCCCTTTTTTTCCATCCCCATTTCTCCCCCACAAAAATCCTCTTCGGATATGGTCAATTCTCTTGAGCACCCACACCGGCAGCTGAAAACATGTCATGAAATAGATAGGGATAACCGAAAGTACCGATTTCACCAACTGCAATCGACCTCCACGCGAGATCAACTTACCCTTCCATCCCTCCATTCGGTGTTCAATCTTCTCTATCAACGGTAAGAAAGCTTGCCTTTGTGGTGTTTTAATTGTGAGCGGCATCCCCAAGTAGGTAACCGGCATGGATGTTTGGGTGAAGCCCAGAATCAATTTGGCAATTGTAAATTGGTTCTAGCAATTTTACTGAAATTTGGCAATTTTAAAATGACATTTCTAGCGCTACTAACGCAGGGCATTCTCTCTCTCCCTCTCTCTCAAGGATAGGATTGCATTCTTTCTCTGTTATGGCCATCTAAAATTTATTTTCTTAATACATGCACATGTGAACAAAATTCTTAACACTGTGACGTGGTGGAGCACCAAATCAAGGAATGCATGATGAACACCCAGTTAAATTAGCAAAGAATTATTCAAGAACTACTTAAGAATTATGAGTCTATCTTTATCGATGTCACCTTGCCAGCTCCATCTCATAACAAGAAGATCGATTAAAGAAGGCATGCACAATTTTAGCGAGAGGGCCTTATAACAAATGATATATATGAAAAGCCGTAATAATGTAACTTATCATCATTTTGTTTTATGAAACAGTAGGTCAATAAGAACTGTTCAAATAGTTTACCTGTATGCGGAGATAGCTTTCCTCTGACTGGAGCGCCTGAAAAAGATTGGCCAGATGAATATCAACCATGTCACCACTTCCAAAGTTAAAAATGTCAAGAATTGGCGAGGCACCTTTCCGTGTGAGCCATCGTAAGATGCCCCACTTGGAAACCTCCTGTGCAGTATACTTTTCCTCAATCTTGCTTGATCCAGTCCCAATTGAGATCACTAAAAGTTTGTGGTAGTCTGTAGGCTTGATCGGGAAGAACTTGTTGAGAATACACTTGGCAACTAAAGATCTGGGAATCAAACAAGATATGCTAGGATCCATATCTAATTGAAGAAGGAAAGAAGATGTGAAGAAAGGAAGATGGATATGCACAGCCTATATATTATTCCATATATAGATAATAGTTGATTTCCTTCTAATATCAAATTATTGTATTCTATGTTTAACGCATATACTTGATTTACTCAAGATACCAAGTTGTGTTGATAAATAGGAGATGCTACAGCCGTGTAATTTATTATTGAAAAACAGAGAAATAAAATCGGGTGGGAAGGGAGCTTTCTTGGGAGTCTTGTGTTCTCTTTATTTTTCCGTTAATTTAACATGGTATCAGAGCGTGGTTGCCTGGTGGTATAGCTAGGGAAATTGTTGCCCTTCTTGTCTTTAACTTCAATTTCCCGTGCTATACTGCTCTAAGGAGCTGTCCACACTTTCTTGATAAAACAACGTCAGAAGCTGACTCCCAAGAAACAACCACCACGGCTGCGTTGATTGAGCAGATGGCAAGAATGATGACTCAAATGGCGGCTATACAAGCTGCTGCCATAAACAACCCTCAACCGGCAACACAAATCATAACTCAACCTGCTGCCATGACCGAGGGTACAATTCATTCAAGCGCTATTGATGTAAAATTTGATGGCACAAACTACTCTTTTTGGAGCCAAGCGGTGACGATGTACGTCCGTGGCAGAGAAAGGATGAGGCATCTCACAGGAGAACCGGCCCCACCACCTATAGCTGAACCATCATACCAAAGATGGGCAACTGACGATGTTGTAGTAAAAGGCTGGATTATTAATTCCCTTGAACCTCGATTAAGGGGGAGTTATATTCGGTATCCAACTGCTAGAGATGTGTGGAAGGCAATAGCAACAACATACTACGACAACAATGATGAGGCTCAGGTTTTTGCCCTCAACCGTCAAGTCATGCGTGTGAGACAAGAAGGGTGAGCTATTGAAGAATATTTCGACGAACTTCAAGGATTGTGGCAAGAGATTGACTTCCGATGCCCAAACCCCATGGAGTATGCCGTAGATATCGACAAATTCAACACCTTTATTAAGAAGACAAGGGTGTACACCTTTCTTGATGGACTTGATGACTCGTTAGATGGTGTAAGGGCACAGGTGGTGCTACTCAGTCCGTTTCCATCTATTGAGCAGGCATATGGGTATGTAAGAAGAGAAGCCAATCGCCAAGGAATTATGGTTAAGGGAGGTACGGATTCAAACTCATTAGCAATGGTTTCCAAGGGATACAAACCTGGTAAGATGTATGATTTCCAAGGAAAGAAAAATTTTCATATTGACAAATCCAAACTGAAGTGCATGACTTGTGGAAAAAGTCGGCACACAAAGGAGAATTGTTTTGAAGTGGTAGGTTATCCTGATTGGTGGAAAGGTGACAAGAAGAAGATTGAAGAAAAAGGCAAAGGAGTAGCAGCCACAACAACAGCTGTTAACAGCCGAGAGGCCAGCAAGCAGCAAGTAGACCCGAACCAGCATGGCCAGCAGCAGCCAGCGGCAGCAACCAGAACCGGCCAGCAGCAAGCAGCAGCCAGCAGCAGCCAACAGCAGCCAGAACCGAACCTTAACTGTGAAGGTAAAAATAGCGGTTTTAAAATCAGCATGGGTAAGTGTAATATCTCAGATGTGAACAGAAAAAATGAAGGTTGGGTTATTGATTCGGGTGCAACCGACCATATGACACACAAAAAAACTGCTTTAGAAACCATGTGTACACCACGTAAAACCGGAATAATTAATGCAAATGGGGAAGTTTATCCTGTAGAAGGTGCAGGGGAAATTGTGTTATCAAACCAAATCAAGTTGAAAAATACGCTTGTGGTCCCTTCTCTTGCAACAAAATTGATATCCGTTAGTCAACTCACAAAGGATCAAAATTGCAGTGTGCTTATGTTTCCTGACTATTGCATATTCCAGGATATTCTCACGAAAAGGATCATTGGCCATGGTACTAGACGAGATGGGTTGTATTACTTGGATGAATTCAAAACCGGCAATAATTATATAGCTAGAGGGGATCAAATATCTAGTAGGGATAAAATTTGGTTATGGCATAAAAGACTAGGACACCCATCATTCGGGTATATGAAAAGGTTGTTACCTGATTTATTTGTGAATCTAGATCCTAAAGATCTTGTTTGTGAAACTTGTATCAAGTCCAAGAGTCATAGAACAACTTATCATAGTAGTATGAATAAATGTGCAAGTCCTTTTGATTTGGTGCATACAGATGTTTGGGGATCATCCCCGATTATTTCTAAATCTGGTTGTAGATGGTATATTTCCTTTATTGATGATTGTTCCAAAATGATTTGGCTTTATTTACTGAAAACAAAAGATGAAGTTTCTCAAGTTGTTCAAGATTTTCACAAAATGGTGCAGACTCAATTTGGAAAAGAAATAAAAATCATAAGAAGTGATAATGGGACAGAATACGTGAATAAATGTTTGCAGAATTTTTTTAAGGAGAATGGAATTATTCATGAGACAACATGCATAGGGACACCACAGCAAAACGGAATTGCAGAACGTAAGAAGAGGCACCTTCTTGAAATAACCCGATCACTACTGCTTGAGAATAAGGTACCACGTATATTTTGGGATAATGCACTTTCATATGCGGTATATCTCTCTAATCGGACCCCCACAAGTGCAAATGATTCAAAACACCTATTCAAGTCCTTTCTTCTCATGTGTCCATGTCATCTGTCCTTAATCTACCACCAAAAATATTTGGCTGTGTTGCCTACATCCATATACAAAAACCATTTCGCACAAAACTAGACCCAAGGGCTGAAAAATGTGTTTTCTTAGGCATGGGGGCAAACCAAAAAGGGTATAAATGTTACAATCCCGGTACCAGAAAATTCTACACCACCATGGATATTACCTTTCTGGAACATGAGTCATATTTCCAACAAATCCAAGTCCCGATTCAGGAGGGCAGCAGCAATGGTGAACCGGGCTTTGATCTGGATTTTTTATCAAGTCTAATAGCTGATTCAAGTACAGGTCCAGCAGCTGATTCGGGTGCAGAACCAGCAGCCAGTTCGGGTACAGCAGCTGATTCGGAAAAAAATCCAGCAGCTGATTCGGGTGCAGAACCAGCAGCCAGTTCGAGTACAGCAGCTGATTTGGAAAAAAATCCAGCAGCTGACTCGGGTTCAGACAAGGATGAAGATTCAGCAGGAGATACGGGTCAGCCAAACTCTTCACCAAATGGAATTAGACTCTGGATAGATCTTAATGAGGCAATGCAACAAGATGTTACTGTCCCGAGGTCACAATCTGTGGAAGATAACAATGAGGTATGTTCTTCTGAAACCCAGACTAGATATCCTTCACGTGTTAATCGTGGCAAACCACCAAGGAAATACATCCCGGAAGATGGGACGAGTAAAGAAATAACATATCCTATTGCAAACTATACCTCAACAAAAAAATTGCCACAACCATTAAAAAACTTTGCAGAACAATTGTCCTCTGTTGCCATACCCGAAAAAGTTGAAGATGCAAAAAGGAGTGAAAAATGGACTAGAGCAATGGATACAGAAATGGAGGCTCTGGAAAAAAACTGTACATGGAAAATAGTTAATTTACCACCGGGAAAAAGGACAGTTGGGTGTAAATGGGTGTACACAATTAAGTACAATGCAGAGGGAAAGATCGAAAGATATAAAGCCAGGTTAGTAGCAAAGGGGTATACACAGACGTATGGGGTTGACTTTCAGGAGACTTTTTCACCTGTTGCAAAACTAAATTCGGTTCGAGTTTTATTGTCTCTTGCAGCTAACTTTGACTGGCCATTACATCAATTCGATGTAAAAAATGCATTTCTTCATGGAGACTTGGAAGAAGAAATCTATATGGACCTACCCCCTGGTTACGAACACATTGGATCAACAAACAAGGTGTGCAAGTTGGAGAAAGCTTTGTATGGCTTGAAACAATCGCCAAGAGCATGGTTTGGAAGGTTCTGTAGGGCAATGAAAAACTATGGGTATAATCAAGGAGATTCCGATCACACCATGTTCTTTAAAAGGAGTGAAGGTAAAATTGCAATTCTTATTATCTATGTTGATGACATGATTATTACAGGTGATGATAGAGTTGAGATTGAAAGGCTTGAAATGAAGCTCTCGAAGGAATTTGAAATGAAAAATCTAGGAGGTCTAAAATATTTCCTAGGGATTGAAGTGTCACGAAATAAAAAGGGTATATTTCTTTCTCAAAGGAAGTATGTTCTCGATCTCTTGGCCGAAACCGGAATGATGGATTGTAAACCGGTTAGTACCCCAATGGAACAAAATGTGAAATTTGAAATTTGTCCTGAACAATGCTCCACAAACAAAGAAAGGTACCAGAGGTTAGTCGGTAAGTTAATATACCTGTCACACACCCGACCAGACATAGCATATGCAGTAGGGGTAGTGAGTCAATTTATGCACAACCCGAGTGAAGATCACATGGGGGCTGTCCTAAGAATATTGCGATACCTCAAAGGGACACCTGGTAAAGGAATCAAGTTTGAAAAGAATAAACATATAAATATCGAAGGGTATACAGATGCAGATTGGGCAGGAAACATCATGGACAGAAAATCAACTTCTGGTTACTTTACATTTGTTGGGGGTAACTTGGTAACTTGGAGAAGTAAAAAACAGAATGTGGTAGCATTATCCAGTGCTGAAGCTGAATTCAGGGGAATGGTGAAAGGAATTTGTGAGCTACTGTGGTTGAGAAAAATGATCACTGAGTTAGGAGTGGAATACAAAGATGAGATGAAATTGTATTGTGATAACAAGGCTGCTATTGACATCTCACACAATCCAGTACAACACGACAGGACGAAACACATAGAGGTAGATCGACACTTTATTAAAGAAAAACTTGATTCTAATATTATCTCTCTACCGTTTGTTAGATCTACAGAACAGGTGGCGGATATCTTAACGAAGGCAGTGGCAACTAAATCTTTCGAAGAGATGCTAGAAAGAATTGGAATGGTGGATATCTACTTGCCTTCGTGAGGGGGAGTGTTGAGAATACACTTGGCAACTAAAGATCTGGGAATCAAACAAGATATGCTAGGATCCATATCTAATTGAAGAAGGAAAGAAGATGTGAAGAAAGGAAGATGGATATGCACAGCCTATATATTATTCCATATATAGATAATAGTTGATTTCCTTCTAATATCAAATTATTGTATTCTATGTTTAACGCATATACTTGATTTACTCAAGATACCAAGTTGTGTTGATAAATAGGAGATGCTACAGCCGTGTAATTTATTATTGAAAAACAGAGAAATAAAATAGAGTGGGAAGGGAGCTTTCTTGGGAGTCTTGTGTTCTCTTTATTTTTCCGTTAATTTAACAGAACTGATCATTTCCAGTAACAATCTCCCGTGTAACTTGGCTCACAGCAGCAAGTGTCTAATATATACATATGTATACAACAACAAAAAATGAGCTCGGCGTAAAAGGTAGATATGACATCATTTGTAGCTAAATAACAAAACAAAGGATATACTAATAACCAATAATAAGCAAATTTCATTTTTAATTTCTATTTGCCACAGTTCAATTTGAAACTTAATAGCTGAATAATCATCACTTGTGTAGATATGTTCATTTGAAAAATTATTTTCATAAATGATGTTAATAAAGTATTATCTGTTGGAAATTTTATTTCCAAAGTAATTAATATTTTATCTTTATTGTGTTTAATTTAGAAAATAAGACAAATATGTATAGAGGACATGCATGATGAGTTCTATAAAAAAGAGTAGTGTGGTAAACACACTGCAATTCATGGTGCAAGATTTCTTCTTCTTTTGCGAAGATGAAACAACCATTCAATTATCTCTGGTAGGTCAAGTATGATCCCTCATATGTTCTTGTAACTCAAAACTCCTATAATTCATGAAAAGATATGTATATCCACTAGTACAAAAAACCCCTTCACCGACCCTCCACCACCGACTGTTTTAATATGTAACAGTCGGTGTAGAGACTGCTGGTAAAATCGTAAATAAGAACAATATCAACACCGACTGTTCTCTTACAAAAAACCGTCAGTAAACCAACACCGACTGTTTTTTGTAAAAAACAGTCGGTGTTGACCAATTACCAACACCGACTGTTTTTTTTAAAAACAGTCGGTGTTGCTCATACCTACACCGACTGTTTTTTGTAAAAAACAGTCGGTGTTGAGCAAATACCAACACCGACTGTTTTTCATTTCCCTCTTTTTGCCGAAAACCCTCTCAAAATTTGAGTTTCTCTCTTTCATCAGCCTCGCGATCTCCCAAACACCCCGCCGCCTTGCTGCCTCCGGCTCCGCCAAGCACCCGAGCACCCGAGTCGCCTTGCTGCCTCGCCCCGCCCCGCTACCTCGCCTTGCTGCCTCGCCCCGCACCAGCACCCGAGCACCGCTGGAGCGCGGAGGAGGAGTTCGTTGTGCGCCCGAGCACCCAAGCACCCGAGCACCCGCTGGAGCTACGCTGAGGAGTGCGTTGTGCGCGGAGGAGGAGTGCGCAGCCTGAGGAGCTCACTGCTGCCACTGGTACGGTACCAAATCAAAACCTAAGTAGGTGCAGTGAAAGAAACTGGTGGCAATTCTTTAGCTTACCTGACCTGAAACAGCCGCAGGTTGGGTGTGGGTCAATGTGACTTGAACAGCAAGCAGGTTGGACCTGGCCCGACCTGTATAATTTTTATTTTGGGATTTTTTTACCGTTTAATGAAATTTGTCAGAAATGATTGGATTCTAAGGGATCACACCTGTTTCTAAGTTTTGCTGTACTCTACCCTCTATGATAAAGAGTACCAAGTATTATTTTGATAAACCAAAACTCTGAAAAATCTTCACTAGTTACTACTTACAAGGAAACTGGTTTTGCTTATTTGGTTATTTTGCTGGTGTTTAGCTTATAATAAAAAAAATAGACATTACAGAAAGAGTCTACATGTTGTGTGTCATAAGTAAATATTTATCCCTCTCTATGGTGCTAGGCCATATAACAGCTTTCGTTTAAGAATATATGACACTTAATTTAGGTCCAACCTTTTCATCTATTGTATTTTTCAAAATCATTTCCTTATACTTGGTTCAAATTTATAAATTATGTTCTGTAAAAAGCAAGTGTACACTACATCTCTTACACTTAAATGCGAGATTGGAAAAGCTGGGAAGCGATAATCCAACAAGAGGATGACACTGGTTTGTTCCACTTCTTATTTTATATCACTTTGCATGCAATGGAAAGATCATGCAATTTGTTCATTATGTTAAAGATGGTTGAGCATTTAGCAATTGCATCAGCAAAGTAACATTTACCAACCTCTTACAAGGCTTTATCAATTGAAACTTAACTGGTACAAATTTGTCAATAAGGGCTGATCATAAGAAAACTAGAAAGAAGTAGCAAAGTTCTGGTAATTAGTAAATGTCTTCTAAATAGATTAATATTGTAATAACTCTTACAACCAAATTAGTATGCAGCCGAAAAGATGGTGAAACATGTACATGAGCTTCAATTCATCAAGAAACGTTTCAAAGAGAATAAAATTTTCAGTTGGTTGGTAAGCAGAAACTATATTCATGATCCATGTATCTTGCTATTTTGTTTGAACTTTCTAAGATAATTGTAAACCATGCACTAACATATTACTTGTTTTTAAATTTAGCATTCGTTTGGGAAACAATTTTATGGTACAATTACAATAGACGACTACCGAGCGATGAGACTTGGCTTCATCATGGTAAGAAACCATGGACCTGTCTCTAAACCATGCTGTACCATCTTCTCTTCTAATCCTTTCAAGGTAACCTTGTTAAAACAAAATTCTTTCATGGACCTGATATTTTTGGGACCCCTTTTAAGTGACTAGTGAGTTTTAACATGTTGTGATGTCTACTAGGGCTTTCACTGTATCTGGCAAGTTGAAGCCCGAGGAGGCAGTTGTTGCGACACTTTCTTCACTGCCTGAGGAGGTTGTTGATACTGTTGGTACAGCATTGCCATCAGAAGATTCTGTCTCTGAGAGGAGAAGAAAATTGGAGTTCCTCGAGTTGCAAGAAGAACTCATCAAAGTAAGCCTGTGTAATTTTTCTTGGGGCATTCTGGTGCTTTCACTTGAAAGTTTACTGAAAAATTATATTGACTTATATTATTTCTAGTTTGAAGTGTTATTCAGAAATTTCTGGTCGATAATTAGGCCTTTTTGGCATTTTTGGCTAAAGGGCGGTATGGTTATCACCACAAGTTGTTTTAAACAGACACCTTTTGATTATTTCTAAGCATGATATAAGGATTCAGAAATTTACCTATTTGGAATGTTATGGGCTTCAAGTATAACTAATGGGGCTTGAAAAGTTCATAACATCCAGTTTTTTGTAACAACTGAATTTTTTTTTTTTTTGACAAAGATCCCGTAGGCAGTAATAACTAAATTTGCCTATTGGTAAAGGCTTAAAATCTTTGTTTTGTTGCAAACTAAAACACTTCACAGGAGGAAGAGAAGAAGCAACTGAAAGAGAAGCTCAAGGAGCAACCTATGGCTGCTGAGGAGGACATTGCTCTGAAAGAGATGGAGGGCCCCACAGCCAGAGAAGCAGAAGAGTTGGCTAAAGCTAAGATGCCGGACAAGCAAGAACATCTCTGCAATATCAGTCGAGCTCTGGCTGTTCTCGCTTCTGCTTCCGTAATTTCTTTCTGTTATTAATTGTCTATACCATCTTGATTTGTGATAAACTGGGAAGAAAAGATCTCAAAAAAAGAGAGAGGATTCAGAAATCCTAAGAAATAATAAAATTAGCCCCTTAGTAAAAAGGGCCTTGTACTTTGGGTAATAACTATGGTCTGTGCTTATGTGGTCAAACCAGTCAATGTTGTGACCAAACAATCAATACAACAACAGCAAGCTTTTGAGTAACATATTTGCATACACTTGACAACTTCTGTTTATTCGTTTGCAGTCTGTTAGCAAGGAGCGTCAGGAATTTTTAAGCCTTGTAAACAAGGAGGTAAAAGTAACTCAAGAACCCCTTTATTATTGATTGTTTTATATAATTGTGAATTTACCTGATGTAAAAACGGGAAAATACAGATTGAGTTATACAATGAGATGCTTGAAAAGAAAGGAACTGAAGGTGAAGAAGAAGCAAAGAGAGCATACATAGCTGCACGTGAAGTTGCTGACCATGCGGCTGAAGCAGCTGGCGATAAGGTTTCATCTGCTCTTATAGGAAAGGTTCGTCTTTCTATCTCTTTGATGCATGTATATTATTTATTACGAAGAATGATAATTGCAGACTCTTAGTGATAATGTCAAACCAAAAGCAGCTCTGTCAAATGTCTATTGTAGCATATCCATTGATGCTATCTGAAATCAGAATTTAATGTCAAAAATCTACAACTCAATGACATACAACAACTTGGTACATAATATAGAAGGTGCATTAGAATCAAGAGTTGTTGACTTGGAAAAATGGTTTTGTTGTTATTGCATTATCAAAATCATGCCGGCGAGAATCATGTACCTTGTTAAAATTATGGTCATTATTGTGGTACAATTTCAGGTTGATGCTATGCTGCAAGAACTTGAGCAGGAGATATGTTTTTTACACAGAAGTATATCAAAAAGAAGAAGATATGTTTTTTAGTTAATGTTGATTATTTTAGTTAATGTTGATATTCTTGCAGTTGATATTCTATGTAACTGAAGACTGACCATTTTCATTGTATATTTGGTCTGAAGGAATTGTTGTGTCTGCAAGATTTTATAATCTCAACTCTAGTAGTAGTTTTGCTAATTAATGAACAAGAAAATATAATATCAAGCATTGGTTATTGAGTAATTAAAATGTAAGATGACCCAAATTTTGGCTTGCCAGTTGTCACGCAGCTACAAAAAAAAAAAAAAAAAAAAAAAATTCGGTGCTGGGCACCTATACCGACGGTTTTTTCAAAAAAACAGTCGGTGATGGGCACCTACACCGACTGTTTTTTCCAAAAAAAGTCGGTGTTGGGCCCCTACACCGACTGTTTTTTCCAAAAAACAGTCGGTGTTGGGCCCCTACACTGACTGTTATTCACCCGTCAGTAAAGATTTATCTATACCGTCGCCGCCATCACCGACGCCTCAGTAACAGTCGGTGAAAGGGTTTTTTAACAGTCGGTGAAGGGGTTTTTTGTACTAGTGATCCTTTTTAATATTTTATAATTTTGTCTATAGGATGGTAACTTTTTCTTTCTTATCTTTAATTATAGAGCTATGTACGTATCTCACATTGCGTATGAGGGCGACTTACGTAGTTGTTCTGCCGTCCGAAATAAGTTAGAAGAGCCATATAGGAGATTATTACCTTTGTAAACACTTCCCTTGGTTTCATTAATTTAATTAGAGGGCTAATAATTAAGTACGGGAATTGTTACCACATCATCATGGTAATTAAAATTAAGATATATAATATATGGTCAAGTAATCTCCATTTCTTTCACAATATTAATTAATAGCAGATGATCGTGCTTCATACCACATTAGTGTTTTACTATATTGTATTTCGACCAAAGTAAATGAAACAAAACTTGAATTTGTGTTTGTATTTTTTAAAACTAATGTTTATAAGTATATTTAAGAGGTTGCATTTGGAAAGTCGCTATTATATTTGTACCGGATTATTTGCGACAACACCACCATCGACAAGATTGAATTCCCTGGTACTTCCTTTGTCATCTTTAGTCTCAAAGTAATGTGCTGGAAAGTATATATTGTGGCGCTGCAGAAGTGGCTATACCTATGTCAGATAGCAGTGCATCCTTCAGCGGTAGAAATTTCAGCTGACAGCAAATTAAGATGAAAATAAAGCCTTATCAATAACATTATACCTTAATCATTGAGTTAAGTTATTGTTATATCTTGCAAGACCATCTCATTTTTCTTTATTTCTTACTAATTGGTTTCAACAAGTTGAGAGAAATTATGTTTTTTAATCCAAGATCATATGTTGACATCGATTCTTGGCCAATAAATAGAAGTTGCATTACTTCTTGAAAACTTGAAAAGGTTTGTATATGTTTCGTTATTTAATTGTGGTTACTAAATGGTACATGGAATTGGTGAAGCTGGTCAGGCCCGTATATGTTTGAAGTTTTGGTTAACACTATAATATATGGTTGAAATTTTGTCTCAAACTTCCATGTTAAATTTCAGAAGTGGAACATCTTCTCTATTGATGGTTCATCAAAACAGCAATGTTGACAAACATACAGACTAAGTACAAAGCAAAAATTTAAGAAACAAAATGAAAAAGAAGGGACTGAAATAAGTATAAGAAAAGTATTTAGTACCATAAAGTTTGAAAATATGGTAGGTTGGAGTATTTTGATATCAAAAGTTGGGATGACCACATTAGTTAGAGTATCATGTAACTTTGATTGCCCGAGTAATTGCCGAATTATAGAGTGGCGATACTCTCCATCGTACTTGGGACCAACAAGAATTCTGATCTTCTTAATTAACTGTGATATAATTCCCCTCCTGCAATTCAACCTATCATCAATTAACATTTTTTTTTGCAGAGTCCAATCTCCTTCCTGAAATGTACTATTATATGTTAAGAAAAGTTTTCAGGTAAATGGTTTTGCTTGTAATTTCTCTTTCTTTCTTTTTCCTTATCCTCTAGTGCACTTTATATATATGACAAACTGTCTTTACACATATGGTATACTGCTTAGCGAGCTAAAGCTCAGAATTTAAGTTATTACCAAGACCATGTGTCATCTTTAATTATCACCCCCACAATGTTCATACCCTATATATAACAACTTTCTTTTTTCTTTCAACATAATTAAAGTGTCGGCTTTTTTGGTCCTGGTACTTTTAAAAAAAAAAAAAAAAAACTATCCCCACAGTCAGGAGGTGGGGATAGTTTATGAAAATATATGAAATATTTCATAGCCTACAAAGGTCTTTTCACAGCAAGTTTATGAAAATCACTTTTGTGGAAATATCTTTGGTGAATGATCCAAGTAGAATTGGGTTATATCCTTTGCAGCAAATAGTGGACGCCTGTCCTTGTCTGGAGCAGCCAGCATCAAGGCCAAAAGACCTCCAGTGCTTGTCCCAGCAATGACATCAAAATAATCTGCGAGCCTCGCTCCCTCCCCATCAAGCTCCTGTATTAACACATATCAATGTTTTGCATAAGCTATTCATTTGGAATGCATCGAATCAAACACAAAAAATCTAATCACCAAACACGGTCAGCTATGCCTGGTCTTATAATTCCTAATGAGTTATTCTGTTGTTGTGGGTTAAGTTGGGGGGGAGGCGAGGGGAGGGGAAGTTTGTCTTACTTGAAGCTTTGACTCGAGAAAGCCGAGAATAGTTGCTGGAATGATTCCCCTAACACCACCTCCATCGATGCTTAGCATGGTGACGATGTTTTTTTTAGCAGGTGTGGATCCTGTACTTCCATCTCCTGAGGTGGCCATTTCGGTATATGTCGATTAAATTGGAAAGTATGTACTAGCTAGCTTGAAGGATAAGAGGTAATTATACTTGTATATATATGTATTCTTAAGGACCAACAACCTTAAAGAACTAATTAAGATTGTATTAACTTGTTGTTGTACCTTTTATTAAAAAAAAACTTGTTGTACCAGCAAAGAATATATATAATGAATATATTTAGTTATCTTGTGTACGTCGAAAATTCCTACCATTTTATGCAATTGAGTATTGAATACATCATCATTTTATGCAATTGAGGAATTATATAATGATCAACCATATTAAATGCAACTCTTTTGAGCATTCTTGCTTATATGTTAGACCATTCTTTATGAAATACGGTGTACAAGCAAATCGATCAATAATATTTTCCCAGTTTTAAGTAATCCTATTTGAACTGATTTGTTCAAAAAGCTTAAATTTGAGTAGGAAGCTTTCTAGATCAACGCCTCCTTGTCAGATTATTGAACCGATCATCTTATATATATTATTTCCCATTTGTCGGCCACAAGTGCCATATTGACTATGTATATATGGTATACACAGGCGGATTTACATCAGAGATATGGGGGTCAATTGATTCTCATTCAAAAAAAAATTATATTTATATAAATTTTCTATATAATTTAGAGTAAAATATTTTGGCACTGTATAATCATGACCTCCATTCTCCAAAGAAAAATTTTATATGATTGATCCTCATAGTTCGAAAGTCTGGCTCCGCCTCTGTTGGTATATATATATATATATATATACACACACACATATAAATTGTCATGCATCAACTGATTCCAAAATTAAAGGCAAGGACTTGTCACAATCTTAGAGATTGAAGGAATCCCACCATAACATATATACCATATATATGTACCACAAAATAATTGTTTAAACAAACCTATATAATCCTAGTTGATGGAAAGCACAAGTACATGTACTTGTGTTCTATTGATATGTTCTGTTAGGATATGTTCTATAGAATACAGAACACAAGTACATGTACTTGTGTTCTATAGGATATGTTCTTTATATAGAAGGTACTATATAGTTAATGTTTGGCATGCTTTTTTTCTTTATTTTGCTTTCCAGTCAATATCATTACAAATTAATTAAAAAGGTTAATTTTATAAAATACGATCAAGGAACGTTGTAATTGTTGACATGTTAATTAATTACTTAAAAAGTTTAAGATGGAACTATAGTAAAAAAAATTAACTGCTTAATTAGTTATCATTTACTTATTTTGGATTAAGTAAACCGTAGATTTATATTGCTATGAGATTTTCTATCAAAATAAAAATATTGCAAAGAGATATATATATATATATATAATATATATCTAACTGATGTTGATGGTGCTATATATATATATATATATATTTAGTTAATTTTATTCTCAAACTTGCGCATTGCATGCATACAATAATTAGGACGAGATAATTAATTAATTGTGTATTAGTTTCTGTTGAAACGCCATCATCAACTAAGGAATTTCAAGTTGTGAACTTGATCCATTGAGAATGATGGAATGTTAATTTATAGAATGCATCTTTAATTCTGATTCTAATTAAGGTTAGCATTCACCAAGATTATATTTTGCACTCAATACATTGATCAGCTCATTACTGGACTTTGCAAAAAAAAAGGATAAGGTAATGAAATTGCATAAGTTCGAAGAAGTACAGCAAGTATTTTTTACCCAAAAAAAAATCCACAAATCAGCAGCGCTGCTGTGTGGTGTGCACCATACATTAGGCAAGTCTTTAGGAATATAACACCTCAGCATTAGCTTAAACTAAAAAGCCATGTGATCTCACTGGATGGAAGACAAATAATAATAATAAAAATAAAAAAACAATGTGATCTCAATTGATCTTATTCAAAGGCATGCCTTCATTTGAACTAATCAATCTTAGTTGATAACTATAAGTTACACGTAATAGCAACAAAAATTTAAGCACACAAGCTTTGCCTCTCTAATAATTCATTAATAACCAGATCTTACACTTAACAAAAAAATGTACTTTACCAAGTTGATATAGTGCTGCAACTATCACATAATGAAAACTCCAGATCAAATTCTAACAGGGGCTGAGTTGGAGCTTTAATTCGGGAGTGTGTGTGAGTGGAGGTACGTGCCTACACAAAATTCTATTTAAACAAAGAAAATCCACTTATATTGTTAGAGTGTGTGTGTGTGTGTGAATTTATATTAACCATTTTTTGTAGAATAACATGGTCCAACTAACTGTACATTTAGAAAATATTAGTTTCAAATTGGACAACATATAACTTCATACCACTCTAATAGATCTCTAGTCATTTTCACCAAGTAGCTATCTATGAAAGCAAGATGAGATCTTCTAAGCTAGGGAAGACAGACATTCGGGTCTTCTTCATCCGAGTCGAATTCTACCTGTTAAATAAGCCAATCCTAATTATTAAATCAAATGACCAAAAAAAGAATAGTCCCTTCAAAAACATATTAGAATTCAAATTGACATAATTATTACGAAGACATTGGTCAAATTACAAAAATCCTACCATACAAAATTTAGATAAATGGAGGATTATTGCTGGAATGCTGGTACAGTACATATAAATGGTCTTTTCCTTTTCTTAATTTTTGTTCCTTCATACGTAAGGATCATTTCAGCCTTTAAATTATGCTCTGGCAGAGAATAAAGAAAAACAACACTTATTATTAGGGAAATTTTGATGCCTAAGTTCCAATGAAGACCAATAGTAAGATGAACCGAGGCAAGTGAGAAAGATGTCGTGGTCTAAATATGAAATAGGCCCAATTGTTTTTCTCTGTAGTTCTAGACAATAACCAGAAAAATAGAAAATTAATAGTCAGAAAGCTCACAGTTTCATCTCTGTACCACTTCCCATGACAATCCCGTTTCCAGCCAGCTGCAATAAATTTGAGTTCTATCTCTCTCCTCTCCTGACTAGACATACTCGAATTTGAATCATTTGAGGTTGCATCTTTCGCATTTAATATAAACTTGCTGGATTGTAATTCCAGAATAGCTGTACGAGTTTGTTCAACTAACGGTTTAACTTGGTTGTTCGAGCCAGTGTTTTTGGGTTGAATATTAGATTCAGAAGATAAAGCAATTCTCTTGTTTAACTCTTGTTGCCTCCATAATTCCTTCTCCTTCAGTTTTGTTTGTGCAGCAACATGTCGAGAACCCTTGTTATGAACCTGATTAAACGATGTATTATTATTTCACAGAAACTTTTGTCAGTTAGTTATTATAAGTGGAAATGGAACCTTATCTCAGATTACCTACAATATAAGAACCAAAGCCATGAAGTTCATCATTCATCAAAAATAGAAAAAAAAACGGCAGTGGAGATATAAAGAAAAAATACACAATAAGATTTATGATATATGCCGGATGCCTAGACATCTAAAATCAGAAAGGCACATTCATAAATTGATCTAGAAACTATACCCTGATGTTTTTATTTGGATAAAACAACCAACTTCTCCCAATAAAAGTTCAGCAACAACAGTTTGAGTCTTTCTATGATAGTTCAAGGACGAATAAAAATTAAATTTTCCCTTGCTTGTTTGACACCCGCTTTATTAAATTGTACTTCATATCTTTAAACTACATGTTTTGCACCAATCCACTGACAATACCAGTTCAGGACCAATGGACCAATACCAGACAGTAATTGTTCTACGGTTTCAAGAGAATCTCGTGTTTCTCTTTGATGTGTTTATCTTTAGAGTATATATTATTTTTAAATTTAAACCAACCAAAGAAAAACTTATCAGAATTCGTCAATTCTCCCCTTTTTGGTTTTGACATACTTCTTAGAGTTACACATTACATAACAGAACCAAAGGGGAGAATGGCAACCAAATCTAGGGTTCTTCATCAATATAACTACACCCAATACAGTACCAAACTACCAAACAACAATGCATGAAAAACTGAAACCAAATACCAGACAGTATCTATACTGAATGGTCAGTGATTGAGGTGATTTTTCCTTGTAATTTGAAATAGGAGATGAGACAAGCAGGAGGAAGAAGACTAACAGAGAGCATGAGAGGGGAGTCGAGGACGGGGTTGTGAGGGCAGACGACGCAAACGAATTTACCACTGGAGAGCTTCTTGAAAGAAGAAGAAGAAGAAGAAGAAGAAGCGATGGTGGAAGAGGAGAGAAGGAGTTCGTCGACCTTTCTCTTCCGATGCTGCGCCTCTCTTCCCCAGCTGTCTCCTCCAAACACGCTCATCTCCAGTTCTCCTCTCAAAAGCCCTTAGAGAGTAGGAAAAAAGATGAAAGAAAAGGAAAAGGCCCGGTGATTAATTGAGCCCGTATATAATTGGGCTTGGGCCCTTGCTCATAGTACATGGACCTATTCACAAAGGTTATTTACTTTATGACATAATGCTGGGGACAACTCAGGCCGAAGCCCAACGAACCGCGGTACAGCCATACAGGTTTTAGAAGCAAGAGCCATAGTGTTTTTGTTTGGATCACGGCCGTCCGATTGAAATCCGGTTTAATTCGGTCCGAGATGGAACGCACGGAGTCGCCCCTGTGCAAAAATGACAAAGCATGGCACGTCACGTCACGTCTTTCTTCTTGAATTTAGGCCTATCCTAAACGGATCAGAATCCAAAAATCAAAGAAACAGTTTTCTCGACTTAACTCGAAGCTATGTATCAGGAGTTCAGGACTCGCGAACTCTCTAGAAAGCGCCAGAGTAGGAGTGTAAACGGATCGGATATTATCCGATTTTGTCCGGATCCGAATCCGAAAATTACTTAAATTATCTGATCTGTCATATACGAGACTATTCGTATCCGACTATATACGAATAATTATAACAGATAAGGATACGGTTTGATTTTTAACTATCCGTAACTATTCGTATCTGACTGTTTACATCTCTAAACAATAACAAAAGTACTCTATATTTTTTAATTGATTTAGTGAACTTCATAACATACCAATGATATATTACTTGTATTTTTTCTGTTATACCAATGATTTATTATTTTTAGTCGCATAGTATTGATATATGATCTAGTTGAGAAAGTAGAAACAAAAGATGCAGTTGGTTCAGAAGAAGTTGAAGTTGCCAGAAAATGATAACATGGATCAGATCAAGGCTGCCACGTAGAAGGGCGTGCTGACAGTTACTGTGCCAAAGAAGGAGGTAAAGAAGCCTGAGGCCAAATCTACTGAGGAGGTTCAGGCTGCTTGAGGCCAAGATACAAATTTATACGATAATTTATTTAGAGCACATATTGATAGCTTTGATTATTATTGAATTTAAAATTTGACATTAATCAATTAAAAAGATTATCTTAAAAGTTTTTTGAACTCCCCGTTTTGCAGGTCCCTGTGACGGGTCGGATCTGGCGTCTGTACAACTCACCTCACAAAACTCAACCATTTCCGACAGGTCATTACATACTGGTCTCGTTGAATCCATATCCTCTGAGGTAACAGAATACTTCTGTTTGGATCATGGCTGTCCGATGGGCAGCACGAGTCGCTTTAATGGTTGCATATTTTGATTGGACGGTCTAGATTCAAACATAAATATTATGTTACCTTAGGAGAAACGAATTCGGTCTCGTTGAAACAAATCTATGATTTACAGCTACAAATATCAATCAGCATAACATTTCTCAGCTCAAGCCTCAAATCAATCCATTTTCCTTTCCTCCCGCCTTTTCTCCCCTTCCCTCCCTCCCTCTCTCGATCTCTTCTCTTTCCAATACTCTCTCCATTCCATGCCTTCTTCTCTAAAATGCTCGACACTTGCGGTGGGGGTTTCCACGGCGGCGCTGCTTCAGATCGCTGGAATCTCTCTCTTTCTACTCGGATTCTTTCCCGTTAAACCCACTCTCCCTGGTTTCAGGTGCGTCCCCACTATCTCTCAATTGTATAATTGAATTTCTTATTTGTAATCTCCACTCTAATTTGGTACTGTTTGAAATTGTGTAGTGGTCCAGAGAGTTACCAAATGCCGAGTTGTGATTCAATAAGAGATGTGGAAAAGACAGATCTTTCCTCAGAGCAGCTCAAGTCTTTATATGAGGTGGTATTTCATGCAATGCGTTTGCTTTCCATACTGTTGTTTAGTGAATATACAAGTGAGATGAGTAGGTAATAGTTGGTCTTCTTTGTTTATTTGATGCTTATGAGGCTATACCAGAAAGTAGAGTAGGTAATTGGGAAATTTAGAATCTAGACATCAAATTTATGCCCAAAAAGGGTACAGTGTATATTTCAAAAGCTGTACCAAAAGTGTTGCCCAATCTGTTTTGTTTTACTAAAAAAATCCCATCAAACCAACTCTTTCTAAATAAGCTTTGACTAGGTTTGTTGTCCCTGAATTTGACTAAGAAGTGATTGCAGGGACCAAAATTGGGGGCTTTGAAACTTTGGGAATAATGTAAATTGAAAATTCACATATATAGTACTAAAATAATGTGCTCGGTCGATACTGAATTAGTGAGATTTGTAGCAGCAAGTGCTACTGGAGTTACTAAGATGTGACTGGTCACTTGTGTAATGTTATTTAACCTAATTGGCTGATTTCAATTATAACTAAACTTCTAAGGGGCTAATGTATTTATATAACTTCCTTTTTTCCAGGAACTCTCTAGCATACATCCTGTCTATGACCGGCTGATACTTATGGTATGCTGTTGTAATTTACTAACAAAATGATGCATTGGATACTCAAAATTATTTCCATCCCTCTGAAAATTACCTTCCTTTCATGTTTTCTTGTAAATGCTTCTGTTGTCAGTTTAGGTTATTGATGGGTTACCAGCCGAATTTCTCCTTGGAAAAGATAGAGAACCTCCAGCTAAGGCAATGGTGGAGGCGATGCCATATACTCAGTATTTATTGTCAAATGACTTGGCTGTTGGTTTTCATGCAAAAGCCGCGCCTCCTACTGTTACCATGCCCAGGTTAAAAGTAAGATCATCTATCTTAGGATCTTTTACGGAGCCTTGAGATTAAATAATTGTTGGAAGGAAATCGAATGTAAAACTTCTATAGTAAAACAATTGATGGTAGTTATCTTACCTTTTTCGTTCTCACTTAGTTTCTGTATACTCATGCCCAACCTTGAACAATCTTGCATACTCCAAAATAAGAAATTCTCTGAGGGAAATCTCCGGTATAGTCCTCAAGAGTATCAAAAGCACCTACTCTAACCTTCCTGTTCTGATTTCATTTTTGAACAAATGTCATAATCACCCCTACATTTTTCTCACTAGAAAATTAAAAAAGAACTGGTGGTTCTTTTATAAGGTAGAAGAGGAGGGATGTAAATTAAATATCTTTCACGTTTAGGGGGGGCATTTGTTCAAAATTATTCAATTTGTTGTGTAATTTATTGATTGAGGGTGTTGGAGATACCAGCTCGTGCTTTAAAGTCAAGATATATTAAGAAAAATGTATGGAAAAATGCTGGAACTGGTTTATGCTGTACCAGTGCCATTTTGGATGAGACATTAGTGCACATATATAATGTGCCAGCTAAAATTGCAATGCTTACAATTGATGTTTCCTGTTACAATTATCCATTCCGTGGTTTGCAATATGTTCACTCTTAAGTTTTTCTCATTCTTTAGGCTATGGTGTCTGGTGCGATTGGGGGATTCTTAGACGTAGCATTCAATTTTAACACTCAAGCCTTCTTAGACGACAATCTCCTTTGTTAGTGCAAATCATTTTATAGCTCAATAGCATGTTCATGAAATTAAATTAAAGAACATTTTATTTAGTTGGTCTTACATGCAGATCAGTTGTATTCAATTGGCTGGAGGTTGGTTATGCTTGGGGATGAGACGTGGATTAAATTGTTTCCAAATTTATTCTATAGACAAGATGGAGTTAGCAGCTTTTTTGTAAGTTTTAACTGGTTATTCTTTGATAATAAGTCAACTTACTTTCTTTGTTCCTATTAAATCCTTAAAGTGTACACTAAGAGCACAAAATATAGCCAAATAAATTTACAGAAGAAAGAAACCACAAGGTGGATTTTTTGCTTAAAATTAGTATTTATTTAGTTCACTCTTGCATGTGTCTCCTCAGAACTAACATTCCACTTTTACCATATTTTTCTGAATGATTTACACCTTGCTGTTCGTTAGTAATGAAGAATGTTTTTTTTTTTTTTTTTTTTTTTTTTTTTTGTAATTTAGCTGTTTTTTAACTTTTTAAAGTGAGTATTGCATCTTCTTCATCAGGTTAAAGACACAGTTGAGGTAGATTTTAATGTTTCTCGGCATCTAGATGTGGAGCTTGCTGCAAAAGACTGGAATTTCTTGGTACTAATTTTCTTTGTAAAGAGTACAAGTTATAATTGTTCCCTGGCAAATTAATTTACTTATGAATCTAAAATATGGGTAGCTTAAAAAAAAATACCAATAATTTTTTTGTATATTCTTGTTTCTTTGGTTGTCACTTCTTTGCTTAAGTAGAGGTGTCATATACATTCATACTATACCTGCTAATCCTAATTAGACGCATCAAAGACTGGCACAATCATGCAAGTATTTTGCAACTTGCATTTTATCTTGTTAGTAACAACAGAACAGTAGACAGCCTACCGAAGAATCACCCGTCATATTATAAGCAAAGTATTATTTGTTGACCAATGGTTTAAAAGTGGTATATATTCCTTTTGATGTTCTCCTTGTAGATTCTTCACTACCTAGGCTTAGATCATGTTGGGCATATTGGAGGGCGTCAGAGGTAAATCTCTTTGATAGGATTATTCTCAATTTTATTTCCATATTTGTATCTTGGTTTCGTAATTGACTGATACAGTGCATGTCTAATGACAGCATCTTGATGGCACCAAAGCTTAAAGAGATGGATGACATCATAAAAGAAATCCATATGCAAAGTATCATTCCTCAAAAGAATTCCAACAGCCAAACCCTTTTGGTTTGTGATTTAAACTTCTTTATAATTTTTTAATTGTGAATTAGATTCTGAGGGGTATGTTTCATAAAGCATAGCCGTATAGGACTAAAAGTTAAGTGTCAAATTATACAAATTTGTTTGGGTAATATTTCATGAAAAAGGAAAATGCCAATATGCATCCAAAACCATCAAAGTTTTGCTTTTTGGCAATGTCAACTCCCCTAATTTACCCAAAACTGACCTGACTATCACCAACCAAATTAAAATAAATTAATATCATTTTATTTTTCCTTCAGGTTGTAGTTAGCGACCACGGCATGACTGAGGCAGGTAACCATGGTGGATCATCATATGAAGAAACTGATTCTCTGGCTCTTTTTGTTGGTCATGGTATCAGGACTACTACTCATGGTAAAAATGTCAATAATGAAGCTTTTCAGGTATATGTGAAGATATGTTTCTTGGAAATATTTCGTTTGTCATAGTTTTTTAAGTTGAAGTCAATTGTCCTTAGAGATATATGATACATGAGCCAGAATTTAGTATATTAGAAGAAAACAGATTGATTATATTGTTGTCTCTTCCTGGCACATTGATTATTAAATATTTCTCTAATAAAACTAGACTGGCAATTGTTGACCGGTTCAGCTTGGCACCCGGAATTAAATTTTTGCATCTTGTAGTGTCAAATATTTAATGATATTTCCACGTAACGTTACTTCTTTTCCAGGTAGATATAACCCCAACCCTTGCTCTTTTGCTTGGTGTACCTATTCCAAAAAATAACATAGGAGTGATGATAACAAATGTCTTTCAGTCTTTACCAGGTGAGTTTCATTTCACACTCCTTTATGTAATGGAAAAATGTCCTTAAGAATAGGTACATATTGAAAGATCTTTAAAGAAATGGCAGAATAGCCCTTGCCTTTTTTATACTATTTGCCATAAATTTTTCACTTTGTAATAAAAAACTATAACAATTTATTTCAAATGGTTTTAACCAGCATTAGAAAGCAACGGAATACAAACTTCTGTTAATTGTAGCAATCTTTGTCTATCATTCAAAAATAATAATGGTTAACCTTTTTTCTACCGAGGTCCCTTTTACCATTTCACTGTGCTAATTTTTTTTCTTTTATATGTAACCCTTTTTCCAATGATTTTTTTTTTTGTGAAAACTTTTGAAAACAGATGGGTTTCCATAAAATATAATTGTATATCCATCTTGCACTTTGCTTATACAGAGGAACAAAGATTAAGGGCCTTGGAGCTAAACTCATGGCAACTACTGAGTTTATTAAGAGCCAACTTACCTCGTTTATGTTGTGATTATTCAACTTCTTCTACTTCTAGTCTGGATTTAGAAGCCGACCTTTCTACCGACTCTACCAGTACTAAATTTTGCAATCTATTTTCGAAAGCTGTTGCCGCTCACAATTCTTGGAGGCTTCAAAATAACTCTAGTCTAAGGTAAGTTTCTCATCTAAGAACTTTTGGGAATTTTTTTACTGTTATTTGGTGACATCTCAATGTCAATGTGCTAATTTTTTTTCTTAGTTCTTTCATCGCCTCAGTGAATTTAATAAGAAATTGGGTAACAAAAGTGCAAAATCAAAATAATACTAGATAAAATAATTTGATACAGAAATTCCAGATTGACCACTTTGTTCGGTTGTTCCAAACCATTTTACAAAAAAATTGAGAGAGAAAATGAGAGCAGATATTTCTTGCAAGTTATTTTTCTATTTGTTAATTTGTTTCTCAGTTATATTTTTATTTTATTTACTATTGTGCAGAACTGACTACTTTGAGATTGCTTCTGAGTCCTACGAGTTATTCCTGAGAAATGCTAGTGAGTGGTTGTCTCGTAGAGCTACAGATGTAACTTTTTTGTTAAGCTGTGTTATCATTCATTGGTGTCAATTACTAAGATAGAACCACCAATAATAAAGAAACCCACCCTAAAATTTTGAGAAAAAGAACTGTAATAAAAGAAAGGAAATACTGAAACCTGATTGTGCTAGGCTGCTAGCCACTATAGTCCAATTCCGATTGGTATGTACCAGTAAAACTTAATCACACTGATACCATAGTAGACAAGAACTTATTTACTTCGAAAATGTAAAGTTGAATTATTCACTTTGTATTTCCCTTGTCTTTAGAATACTGACATGTTTTACTTTATTTTGAAATGTTAATTGCAGAAACCTATCCACATCCTCCTGTTTGCAGTTGTTTTGATGCTTATGTCATGCTTCCTATTTATAGGCCTCACATTTCAGTTGTTTCACAAAATATACGATAATCGATGGTGTATAGAAGATTATTTTATTTTTATAACTATTCTCCTCCATGCAATAAGTTTCGGATCAAGCTCATTTGTTGAGGAAGAGCAATACACATGGCATTTCCTCACCTCAACCCTTTATTTAATTTTCCTTCTCTCGCAAGTCCAAGGTCTACTAAAAGGACCAAATGGAAACTTGCCCGAAGTAATATCCCCTGTCATTTTGTCTCTCATTTTTGGAAGAATTTTAAGAGGTTGGCATCAGGGCGGCATCAACTGGGTCCACCTTCCTGATATTTCCAAGCTACTTTTGCAGTCCAGTCCCTCCACTATAACATTTCTACATATAACCTCCATTTTGTCCCTTTTCACCCTCTTCTCAAAATCAATCTACAATCTAAAAGTACATTTTAAATTAGTTTTATGGTTAAACTATCTTATAGGTGCATGTCTTGTTCTATTTCAATCTATTCAAAAAAATATGTCTAACGCAATGCTTGTTGATCATGGGACCACATGGATACCACAAGCTGTCTACATTATCGGAGGCATTTCAGTAATCTCATCTTCAATTGTGTTGCCTTGGGTTTGGTCGGTTTCTAGCAAGCGGGATCTTTTCTTGGGTATTAGAGAGTGTTTATATGCTATTGGGTCAACCTATGTGGCTTTCTGGTGTCTCTTGCAACTGCTTCTCCAGCAACCGGTGAATGCAGTTCCAGTTTTGTTGATTTATATGCAACTTCGTGCAAGTTTAAGTCTTTTTGCAATAGGTGGATCCCTACGAAAGGGCTGGGTCAAGGTACTGTCAATTAGCAAGCTAAACTTTTACGTCTATATTTAAGTTTCTATCCAAATTTGATTGATCTGAAATCTTTCAGTTGTTGATTTTTTATATTATTTTCTTTTTATTTTATTTGAACTGCTAATCCAGTAATTTTTTATTTTAATATTGTATCATTTACTATCTAACTTCTGTGTTTTTTTGCAATTTCTTAGGTTGCTGCTATTCATTTCTTAGGCCTTTCTGGCCATTTTGGGCTTGGCAACAGCAACAGCCTTGCAACTATTGATGTTGCAGGAGCTTTCATAGTAAAAATCCTAAACCGCAAATCTTTTCAACAATCATTTTTAACAACCTTTTTTGTTAATTTGTTCTAATTGATGATTGTTGTCTTCCTTTTATGTCAAAAGGGTATCTCAAGTTACTCCACAGTTCTTTCTGGGATACTAATGTTTTGCATTACCTACTCATCGCCTGTTCTATCGCATCTCAGTACAGTGATGTGCATCTCAGCCATGGTAGATGGTGTAGTGATCTCATCTAAAGAGAAGTTTGAATGGAGAACATTATTGGAAAGAATGGTTGCAATCCCATGCTTGGTTCCTCTGGTAGTTAATTCGATTGCATTGACTTCTTTTACGGTTGTGTTGCTTCTCATGAGAAATCATCTCTTTGTTTGGAGTGTGTTTTCACCCAAGTAAGTTCTCATATTGTTTCTTTTTTCTTTTTTTTGGGAAACCAAGGGTATACGGCCCATTTCATTAATGAAATGCATAACTACATCGAACAAAACCAGTAAAATATAAATCCATAACAAATAATCAAGTAATTACCCTACTAGTTAGCTGCCTAAAATCAATTTGTGGACAGCATTCGATGGCTTCCTTATGGAAACATCCATTTAAGCTATACTCGCACGCATCCTATTTTCATTTTCAGCACTCAGAACTGGTACTTTACTGTTGGTACCAGTTCTTAACAAAAAGTTTTGGCACACTACCTTTGTTTATATCCCTACCTTCTCAGTTGAAATCATCAGCACATATTGTTTCTAATTTGTAGCTCATTGTACGTGAACATAAAAGATAGAAATCTAAAGTGCAAATACTGATTTTTAGTATTGTAAAATTGAGTTGGACCATGCTTTTCGTGGTGCGAAGAATTGAAATATATACCTGATAGTTTCTAATTCAAATTGGTGCAGATATCTCTACCTTTGTGCCTCTACAGTTTCAGTGTATGCTGGTGTACTTGTTATAGCCAGCACAGTGTTTTATACATGCAGTGTATTCGCTTGGAAGATGAGGAAATATAAAATTTAAGGTCCAGCGTAATGTCAAACATATTAGGAAATTTGTTACTTTCATCAGTTCATAGAAAGCGTTTAGTTTGTTTGGTTGTTTTTTTCAGATAGGATAATCATTTCTTTAAATTGAATTGATGCAGTAATTGCTCAATAACAAGCTTTACTTGAGCTCTTACTAAGTTTTGCAAATTTGAGTTGAGTCAAGTATAAGAGAATTGTTGGCTTGGTAATCAATTTCTTTAATCATGTTATCTTGCCTCTTGTGCAATCAACTAGCAAATAACACGTGCAGTTTATATAGACTATTAACTACCAAGTGATATTTTGAAGGACTTCAAAAATATAAGACTTCGACAAACACTGCATTTTTTTTTTCTGGTAATTGGTTCATAAAAATAATGTTTTTTTTATAAAAAAATAATGTTTGTAGTATGGTCTTTTAAATAATTTTTTTTTAAAATACTGTGCAGTTGGCCACAATTTTTCCCTTTGTAAGAAATCTAGGGGTGAAAACGGAGCGGATAGCGATAAAATCATATCCATATCTTTTTAATTCTCCATATCTAGATATGGATCGGATCGGATCGGATATTTATTAAAATAATATTAAAAAATACTAAAGTTTATAATATTTATCTAATGGTGAATAATAATAGATTTTCATAATATATATTAAAATATATAATATATATCTACTAGTCGGATATAGATAATTGAAACGTAAAACCATATCAGTATCCATTTCCACATCTAATTTTTTTTTAATACAGATCGAATACGGATCGGATATTATCCATACCGTTTTCACCCCTAAAGAAATCGCATGTGTTGTTATTCTTTAAAATTATTTATTGCACTTCAATTTTTCACATTCTAACAATTCTATTTTAATTATTTACTTCAAAAAAATAATAAAAAAATATTAATTTGTTGACAATTGATTTGAACTTTAAATGAATTTGTTAACAAATAATTTTATTTGATCAAAATAAATTAATTAACATGCCGAAGATATCCAACAATAATTGCAAATAAAAATTCGGTAAAAAAAATCTGATTTCTTATTATAACCCGATTCGGAAAAACTTGTAAAAATATCTATATTCATTGCCTATATCTGATTTCTTATTATAACCCGATTCCGAAAAATTTGCAAAAATATCTATATTCATTGCAAAAATATCTATACTCATTGAAGTTCCTATTTTTCCTTTTAATGGAATATAAAATGACAATAACAATTCAATACAATATATTAATAATTTACAATCAACATTTCAATTTTTCACATTCTAGCAATTATATTACAATTTGAGAATTACATTTGGATATTAAATTTCGGAATTAAGACGGGATTTAAATTCAAAAATTAATTTGAGAATTAGAAGCAGAGGTAAATGAACCGCATCAAATATGCAGTTCTTTCTATAGGTTAAAAAATTTCATCATCTATCTTATTCTATAAAAAAAATTTACTAAATTTTTAAAATAAAATATTCAAAGGTGGATATGTTGCAATTATTGAAGCTGTACACTTGTACAGAAATCCGAACTTCTCAATAGGCCGACATTTTTATTAATATCCAAAATTAATTAGAAATTAATATTTATGTTCAGAATTTTCAACTTTCGCCAAATTGGGGTTATTATATAAATTGAAAGCTTTTGTGTGTTGTTGCCTTTGTAATACACAACGGACATAACATTGTAAAATTGGATCACTTCAAATGAGAAATCATTTCTTTTATTAGCATTAAAAAATAATAAATTAAATCACTAACATCAATTTTTTTTAATTTTGAAAAATAACAAGCCTGCAATGAATAACTGTGGTCTACAAAGAATTTCTTTATAAACTATAAATAAAAAACAGAATTTTTTATAAGCTATTTGACACCAACCATTTATACTTTTCGGTATCGAATAGCCTATTCGGCACTGTAATTTATTTACTTTTTGTGTCATAGTTTATACTAAAATTTTGTAAAACTCTTCTGCACCGGAAAAAATAAATGGTTGGTGCCGAGTAGCCTATTCGGTATTTATGGTTTTTGTAAAAAAAACCTACCAATCAAGTTGGTTTTCTAAAATTATGTTTTTTATTTATGGTTTATAAAAAAAGTTCGTCTACAAAAAAAAAAAAATTCAGAGATGTTAATATACAGAGAGAAACTGAAAAATAAAAACAAAAAGAGGTCCAGTTTTTTCAGGTCCCAATTTATGATTATGCACAGAAAATCACAGGAAACAAAATAAATCTAAATGATTCTGAATCAAACTTTTGTTAACTAAATCACACGTTATTTACCTAAAATTAAACATAAAAAAATCTATTAAAGTAACTTAAATAAACTAAATTAACCAACAATAACTACACATTACTAAATAAAACTAAATTGATTAAAGTAACTTAATTAAACTAAATTAACTAACAATAACTCCACATAACTAAATAAAACTAAAATAACATAAATTAATTAAAGGGGAGTGCTATTCTGAACTTTTGAGCGCTGAACTCCTTAAATTACCATTTTACCCTTACTATATCTTTCGGACTTAGATTAAAAAAAAAAACAGAGAAGACAGCTAATAAATAAAAGAAGCAATAAAGGAAACCAATAAAACTAAGAATTTTTTGTTGATAAAAAGCCCTTAGGCATGCATTTAAATTATGAAAAGTAGTACATCATTACATAAGATTGTTCACTGCTAAATAAAATTAGACTAAAAGCTAAATAACAACCCCTAGTTGCTGCTACCATTTTACTGGCACAAAGCACTGGTACCTAAACTAGCCCACTCGATTGTGAAATCAAAGGTGAAATCTACACTTAGCCTATTACAATTCTAAGAGAAATACATTGGCTAATTTATCTGAAAAAACTCCGGATTTATATATTTGCTGAAAGAGGGCTTGAATTCAGACAAAATCACAAAATTATAATGCAAGGAGCAAAGTAAGAGAAGGGAACTTTTCCTATTTTATTAGTTCTTTTATTAAGTTCCTATATTAGTTGGTTTTTTTAATTAAGTCAGAATGAAAGAGTTAGGGTAAAACTGAAATTTAATAAGTTCAGCGCTCAAAAGTTTAAAGTAAATTAAAGTAAATTAACCATTTACCATAATTAAACTAAATAAATATGCATGCAAAAGCTAATAACTCTTTAGTTATTCATTTTATGTGACGCTCAAAGAAACAAACCTACATGCAAAGTTAAAGCTAATTAAAGAAACTGAATCTTCAGTTTGACTCTTTATATGGGTGTGTTTGAGTGCAATCTTAAAATAGCTGGAATAACAAAATTGACGTTTGTCTTATTAGAGTATCTTGTTTTAACTTTTTGTAAGAATAACTTGTTCTAATAAGACAGATAAGTTTGGTTCCCTATTCTAGCTACTCTAACACAACCAAACACCGAATAGCTTGTTCCGAATAGTTTGTTTTCAAAAATAGCTTAATCTTAATCCAACCAAACATACCCTTATATGAGTGTTTGGGTGCCAAGGAATAGCAGGATTAATTGGGTTAGCGACTATTCTAAAAGTAGCTATTATCAATACTTCAGTTAGCTCGGGTTAGTATGCTATTCTGCTAATCAAATATTTTGTTGAGTTAGTGACTATTCCAAATTTGAATTAGCACGCTATTTTCACTATCATTTGAGTTCCTTCTATTGGATTGAAAAAAATCAAACAATTTATCTAATATTCTATATAATGTTTTTTTATTAAAAAATTATGCTGTGAAAAAGACCTTATGACATACAAATAACGTGACAAAAATCAATATTCAATTCGTGACAAATAACGTGATCTCGACCTAAATTTACCCTTTAGAGTATGTCACGTAGGTCCCATGCGTAAGCTACGGTTTCCTGATTCTTTCGAATTAGTCCTCTGCGTTAACTTCAAAGGAATGTTTTGAGTTAATGAATTTTGACCATCCGATCTGTTTTGAGATTCGTGCGGACTAGATCCGCACGAATATTGAAAATCCCCCAAGTTATAGTCAGAACTCGGATTGGCTCCGTTTAAAATCAGACGGTTCATATTCATTAACCCAAAAGATTCCTTTTTTGAGTTAATGCAGAGAATACGCGTTCGATTCTTTCCACCGTATGATTTGATTGGGTCCATTGGGATTTGTTACAGTTCAGGTTAACTTTTTGAAAGTTACGAACACTTTCTTTCATATTTCAAACTATTTTGAGGTGCAATCCGTAAAAATCCCCCTCGAGGTCGACTCGAACGAAGATTAACTAACCCTTTGCTCTGCCTCCGAGTCCGAATCCGATCTCCACACTCCCCACCTTACTTCCCCCAAAACCCGAATCCAATATGAATCCCGACGGAGGCGGAGGCGGAGGCGGCGTCGGCCCACGTCGACAAGAGGCCGAGCGCTGGCTTGGCGTTGCTGGGAAACTTCTAGAAGCGCGCGATTTCGAGGGATGCAAGCAATTCGTGGAACAGTCGGTCTCCGCTGACCCTCTTGTCCCTGGTGCGGAGGAACTGGTGGCTGCTGCGGAGGTGCTCCAGTCGGTCGAGCAACGACGCATCAACGGCCACCCTGACTATTACGCTGTGCTTGGTCTCGACTCCTCCCTTCCTTCCTCCCTTGAACCCGCCGCCGTGTCGCTACACTACCAGCGCCTCTCTCTCCTCCTTCATCGCGATACTCCTACACCTGCGTTTACGGATGCAGCTCGATTGGTGGCGGAAGCCTGGGCTGTGCTGTCGGATCCCCCTTCAAAGGCTCTCTTTGACAATGAATTGGAGCTTTCCAAGCCGAAATTAAAACCGAGGTCGCCATCTCCACCTCCACCCCCTCCGCCACCTCCTGCTTCGTCTTCGCCTCATAAAACCCCTACAAAACCTGCAAAGTTGCCGACTGTGACTAAATCTCCTAAATCAGCATCTCTTAAGGGAGAATCATCAGCCAAGATGAGTAAATCTGTGCCCAAGCCGACGAATTTCTGGACCATGTGCACTACCTGTTGCCACGTGCACCAGTACGGGCGGCTCTGTGAGGGACAGTACTTGCTTTGCCACAGTTGTCGCCGCCCATTCTTCGCCGCAGCAATGCTGGAGCCACCACCAATTGTGCCAGATACCGATATGTATTACTGCACCTGGGGTTTTTTCCCCTTAGGGTTTCCTGGTGGGCCTGGTTATGGGGGCATGTATGGTCTGGGCTCCCAGTTTGGGTCAAGCTCTTTACCTGGTACTCAACCTGGTGTGGTTCCACCGAAGATAGGAGGAGAGATGGTTAATGGTACTGGATTTGTCACTGGTACACCGAATACATTTCCTGTAAAGCGGGGGCGGGGTCGGCCCCGTAAGAATCAACCGAGTCCAGGTACACCTTTTACACCTGGATCTGGTCTAGTAAATTTACCAAGCACACAGCCCGGTGTTATTCCAGTGAAAATAGGACGGAAGAGTGTTAATGTTTCTGGTACTGGCACTGGTACATCAAATAGTTTTACTGGAAAGCGGGGCCGGGGTCGACCACGTAAGAATCCGCCGGGCTCAGGTACACGTGCTACACCTAAATCAGGTCTAGTAAATTTACCTAGTGCACAGCCCGGTGCGATTCTGTCGAAGTTAGGAGACGAGAGTGTTAATGGTACTGGTATTACCACTGGTACACCGAATAGTTTTCCTGTAAAGCGGGGTCGGGGTCGGCCGCGTAAGAATCAGCCGAGTCCAGGTTTATCTGTTACACCTGGATCAGTTCTAGTAGATGTACCTGTAGTTGGGAATGTACCGGCTGTGATTTTGCCAAGTATGGGTTGGGAAAGTAGTGCTACTGAAGGTACTGGTGCTGGTACTGTTGTTATTTCACCCAGTAGTGAACCAGTAAAGAGGGGTCGGGGTCGTCCACGAAAGAATGAGGCCAATTCAGCGAGTTATACTAAAAAAATGGTGGCTAAAAAGAGAATAAATGCAAACTTGAAGAAGGTGGTGGTAGACATGAATGATGGTGAAATAGTTTAATCGATTATTTAGTTGAACAATGAGATGGAAAGAGTGGTGCTGGTGCATTTTGGAAATATGAGAAGTTTTGAAGTTTCTTGGGGATGGAGAGTGCATATTTGGGCATGTACAGCTGGAAGGTCAGTGCTTTGCTGTGTGTTGTGGTATAATGTAGCATTTGGCTGGGGATTAGTTCATCAGCTGTTGAAAAATTAAGGGATGTGGAATTTAGGGTTTGTGTTATGGTAAAATTGTAGCTTAGTTGGTCAAGATGACCATGTTGTCTTTTTCTTTTTCCTTTTTTTTTTTTCATTGTTGTTTAGTAGTAGTTTTTCCAATTTCAAATCACATCAATTTGCAATGCTGTCACAGTTGTGTTGTTAATGCTATTCATGATGGGTAATGCTTGCAAGTAAATTTAGATCATTTCATTGGAGTACAAAGGCTTATAACTTGTAAATGTTACATCATGAATTAATCATGTGTTTATTAAAAGATATGTTATTGTATAAAATTGAAAAAATTCATTATTAATGTGTCAAACAATACATACATTTGGCTTTAAATTTTCTTTCCTTGGTTTGCAAATTATTATTAGATTGTAGATTAGTCTAAATGATAAAATTTGATTGAACTAAAATAACGTGTCCAATAAATTTGACTTTTTTAGCACACTCAAATTTTATCAAATTTTAAAAAATAAATAAAATGCCAGAATTCATCATAACACAAAATTATTAGATCGTAATGAAATTAATTAGTCCCACACAATTTTTTAACGAGCAAAATTATTTTCCGAATTTTTAATATAATGAATGTCACTAAATTAACCGTCATCTCTAATAAGGGGTTTCTGACATCATAATCGACCCAACAAAAATAGACTACCCAAATTACCAACAGGGCGAATCCAGAATTTTTGTCAGAAGGGCAAAAAAATATTAAATCGGATTTGAATACCTAATCGGATTTAAATTCATTAATTAATTAGGTACTCGATAAAAAATAATGTTTTAACTTATATTTTTCAATGTTTTGACTTGTAATTTCTGATGCTCTGACTTATAATTCTAATTACCAATCAAAATTCAACAGATTTATTTCAATTTTAACCCTAAATTTAACTCGAATTACAAATTAAACGTTCAAAGAGGGACAAAAAAAATTTCAAGTGGAACAAAATCGATCAGAACCGATAAATTTGCACTAAAATTCAAAATTCAGGGAGCACCCTGGGTCCGCCCCTGATTACCAAGATAAATCCAGCACAAGAGCAAATAAGGTTAATGAATAATGAATATATTACGACTTGCACACGCTCGTTACAGTGTAAGTGCCACACAAAAATAAATACAGATCTCTCCTCACTTGGCAGAATGATTTGACTGATTTGGACCACTCGCACAGTGAAATGGTGCAGAGAGATTGAATGAATTTGGGTCAACAATTACGTTTTCGGGTTTTGCCGACATTTTTATTAATATTCAAAGTTTATTACAAATTAATTAATATATTCAGATTCGTTGGAATTTAATAAAAATGTCTCTACTGGATAGAAAACGACCGGTACTCTATTTAATCAACTACTGATTATTTTTTGGCCGGTACCCTATTTAATACACTACCGGTCATTTTCTGGCATGTACCCGTATTATTATTATTTTTATATTTTCTTTGACTGTTTTAGGATTTATTTGAGTATTTTCCGTTTAGATTTTATGTTGTACTATTTTTGTTATTGTTGTAGTATTTACTGTTTAGCGTAACTTAGTTTAATTTAACATATTCGTGATGATTTATTTTATTTTAGTACAATTCTCATTATATTAATTTAGTGTAATTATGGTAATTTATTTTAGCGTAATTTTGCGCAAGTTAGTGACGAAAAAAGATCTATAAAAATATAAAAATAGTATACCAAATATAGTATACCAAACATAAAATACCAAATATAAATAGCACAAAAAATCACCACCACGGATCGGGGGACAATCGCTCAGCTGGTACTCCGGCGTTCGCTCGAACCGGCCAGACTCTATCTCTCGGTGTAATGACATCAGCCTCTGCCTCGCTGCGTATCCGCTCGGTGGTATCCCAGACTACCTCATACGTCGGCCTAGAGACTGGCGGGGTGTACAGAAGATGGATGTAGCGAACTCAGTCTCAAAGTCAGGCTGAGTCTGGGACCCGCTACGACATACCAAAGGCTGAACCGGACGTCCATAGTCGTCGTAGAATACCTCTCACCCAGTTATGGACAATACCCAACGATGGTAGTCCCACTCTGGCTGCTCATCTGGAGGAGATGGCATCACATCTAGCATAACCGGGCTTGCGTCGGGCTCGGCCAGATCTATCTCACGCCAGTTGATGTTCTCTCCGGCGTCTCGCAGCATGGTGATGAGCTGCCCACCGTACCCGGCATCCTCAACAAAATTGACATTTTGCTTGAGGAAGTGGTACCCAAAACGTCTCCAGTTCTTCTTTTCCAGCATGGTGATCATGTGCGGCAGCTTTAAGCGAGGCCAAAAGCTGGAAAAAAAATTAGTTTGTTAGATCAAACCTTGATTAACTAATAAGTTAGGAAAAAACTATATAGATTTAGGTGCATTACCTGGCGAGCCCATTTTTTACCGTTGGTTATTAACCATCATCGTCTTTGACCCTATCCCGTAAATGTGCATAGTAATCGTCCTGCAGATATATGGTGGCTATGCAGACCCTAAAGTACCAAGTCTCATACCTCAATAGGAGATTTCCTGGGGTCTGAATGAGCTCATCTGGCACATGATAAAAGTCGTGGTACCCCGGAGCCTCCGCTCTAGTTTAGTACTCCTGAAAATGATCGCGGCAGTCGCGCTCCGGTCGCCCTAAGTGACTTATCATGTAAGGAACACGTTAGTTGCAATACAAAGCTATCAAGTAATTTGGGATAATAGATAATAAGATACGACTTACTTGTGCAGGTCTTTGATGATCGAACTCGAAAAAGATGGGTCTGTGGGAATCAACAGCGCATGTCCAAACTAACAGAGTACCCAATTTGGATAGTGGTGCTCCACTATCCAGAAGTGTACGAGTGGACCTCTGTAGTACCATCTCTCCCGCTGCTGCAGACAAATCCCCGGCAACCGCTCATTCTCTTACAACTGGTTGTACGATGTCCACTCAACAAGCTCTGCAGCCAAACTGTGCAGCTCTGAACGGACTGGCATGATACCAATGGTACTACTGTGGGTCCGATCCACGTAGTTGTGATCACCGTGCCACTTCTTCGCGTATGCCGAGCATCTGAGCGGATCGGGCGCTCCCCATGTCGGAGGCTCATTGGGGATAGGCCGGCCCATTGGTAGCTGTGACCATGATCAGTGCTGAAGCAAGAGTGTCAGCCCGTACATCTGCTTCTTATCCTTCTGCATTTTAAAAAATTTTAGCCGTCAGGGTATTTGAATTGGTTGATTAAAACTTTAATTGAGAAAAGAGTTAGAGACTTACCATACAACTATGGCACAGGTGGGAGTACAAATGGGCTAGGACAACCCCACCCCAGTTGTACAACGACGGCTGATCAAGGTCTGCCAGCAGCGGGAGATACATCATCGGCATCATATCACAGCTGGAATCAGTAAACATGATAGAACCAAATAGGTCCATCACATAGCCCCGTGTATATCTGCAATACATAACAGATAATGAAGCGCTGTTTGCAAATGTAATAGAAACTATTTATAGTTTTTACCTCTGAATCTGCTTATCGGTGGAATCTGCTGTCAGACCCAGGCTGAAGTGCTCCCGCAACTTCTTCATTCTTTGATGGAATTTGGACTTTCCCCGATCCTCAATGAGAGAGTGAGAATCAGCACCCAATAACTCCTCAATCTGAGCAGCAAACCCAGCGCTGTCAGATTGGTTAAAATACCAATTGTGGTAAACTCCTCGATCCTCAATGCTAAAACATGCTAAAATGGACCAATTGCGGTAAAATAACCCTAAAATATGCTATAATAGGTTAAAATATCCTAAACCATATATTCGACTAATTACTCTAAACCCTAAACCCTAATTATTAATTATGCTAATTTGCATTAAATTACGCTTAATTATCCTAATTACGGTAAAAAAAAAAAGAGGCTAAAATACGCTAAAATATGGTGAACTATGCTAATTATACTAAATTACAATAAATTACCCTAAACCCTAAACTCTAAATTTGGCTAATTACTCTAAATTAAACTAAATTTAATAATTACAACTAACTACAATGGATGTAACTAATTACAACTAAGTTATTCTAATTTTGGTACATTACTAACAAATTCTAACATTTTACAACCATTTTGCACTAAAAATAAATTTTTAAAAAATTATAGGGACTTACTTGTAAATCTGGGAAGAGGTGGAGAAATCTGGGAGAAAAAGCTCAACCGAGGAGAGATGGTGTGAAATTTGATAGAATGAATTGTGAGAAATTCGGCCAACCCTCCACACACATATATATAGCACAGGTACCGGCCAAAAAATGGCCAGTAGTGTATTAAACAGGGTACCGGCCATTTTCTAGCCGGTAGGGACATTTTTATTAAATCCCAGCGAACTTGGGTATATTAAATAATTTGTAAGAAACTTTGGATATTAATAAAAAATGTCTGGTTTTGTGCTGTTAATCAGCTAATTTACGGAAATTGGAAATATACTGGGGTTTTGCAAAATGCATTATTATTTTGGCCCAAAAAGTAACGAAATGTCGCGATTTTTTTATTTTGAAAATATCCATCCGAAATGTTAAATTTTGTAGAAAATCATATTTTATTATTTTTATAATTTTTTGCAGTATTTTTTTATTTTGAAAGATAGCTAAAAAATAAGAAGAAAATATAATTATTTGCGTATAACATAGTATAGAAGTGTAACGAGAAAAACATAATTTATAGGTTTGAATGAAATGGTGTTGTACCACTAATAATTCTAACGCTCAAAATTTATAATAAGTAAAGTTTATATTGTACATGGTCAAGAGATAAAAAATAATTAATTTGTATCTGTTTAATTGTAAAAAATCATATATCTTGATACTTAAAGGTCATTAATTGTTCAACTTTACTGCTTGAAATTGATTTAATGATTTTTGAAGTAAAACTTCATAAAGAAGCTTAATTTGGTATAAGCTTTACTCAAACTATAGATGTTTTCTTAGTTTAAACAATTTCTATAGAAAAAAGTTGGCATTAAAAAAAATTGAGCACAAATAAATATATATTTTTTGAAACATCGAAACATGTACAGAAATTTTTATTAATACCCTCCAAGAAAAAAATAACAAATATAGCCTCAGACTGAAATAATTTCATAAATGACCTAACAGCCTCATGTTTGAGTGGTCAGCTCCCCATACCAAACCGCTCTACTGTGGGGCGGTCAACTCTCTATACTAATCCGCCTTATGTTTGGGTGGTTTGGTCTGTGCCTTTTTTTTTAAATCCGCCTCTGTCTCTCTCTCTTGCCCTTTCTCTTCCGATATGCCCCTACCCTTGTCTCTCTCTCAAGCCCACTCTTTCGCCGGTCAGCCCCCACCTCTCTCTCTCTCGCAAGGCCACCCCCATCCACGAAACTTGAGGTTAGGTAAGGCCAAAAGCACAAATATCAAAGCACAAATCGATTATTTTCGGGTAATCCGACATAACTCATTTTATTTATGTTTTGTGCCTTGTGATGACATTGATCCATTGCTAGAAATTGAATTGTTAATTATCGTGTGCGGGTTGTTGATTTTCCCGACTCGATTGAATCACTCGGATTTTTGATATTTCGTAAGTGTTGCGATAGAAATTGTTAGCAATTGTTAGGGAATTGCCTTGCGGGTTGTTGATTTTCCCATAGGTGGTGTCTCGGACCATCCAGACTTGACGAAGATGATACCGGAGTTGTTGGGGGGTGATCCAAAGGCGCTGAAGAAGAAGAAGAAGAAGAAGAAGAAGAAGAAGAAGAAGAAGAAGGGGGAGGAGGATGAGTTCCGATATTCTCAGTACGGTGAAGAGGTAACCATAAACATTTGGAAATTAAAATATTTTATGAACTTAACAATAATAACAATTATTTATATTGACTATTTTACATTGCAGATATATTAGGGCGTTTTTGATGGACTTATGTGGTAGCGTCATGTTCGTGAATTCCAGCGGTGACGTAGTCCCGATTATGTTCATCTCTCTGCTAAAGGACATTGAGAGGCCATCGAGGTAGAACTGGGGTGGAGTTGTGATCGCCCACTTATACAGAGGCTTGCGTCATGCTTGTCTGGTAAGTCTCTACTAGTATTGTAATTTTTGTATTACAAATATTAGGATTGAATAAGTACCAAAATTCCACATACTGTAAAATTTCAGGTGAAGAATAAGCAGATTGCCGAGCTAATTCTTCTACTCCAGCAGTGGTTGTGGTCACATCTACTGGTCTGTCAGCCTGTTATTCCAGATTCGCTTCACCCCTGGACGGGACATGCATGAGACACGAGGCATTTTTCTTTTTGTCAAAATAAATAATAAGAGAAATTTTGAATTGAATAAATAAAATATAGATAACGTGTCATAGTTAAAAAAAAAATGAAAACTATACATTTTTGTGATTTTTTTTAAAATTTTAACCTTTTTTTTTCATATTATATGGATCGCCAATTTGCTTGCTTCGGAAAGTTTCAAACGGAAATTATATCATTTACAAATCTGGAAAATTAGAAATTTTCATGTTTAAAATCAAGATAGGAATCTTTTATGAATATCTCCATTCTTATATTAAGCACGTAGATATCCTGATCTGCCAAAGACTTTGATTAAAAGATGAAATTTCGAATTGAATCAGCCCTCCGAACAAATATTCTGATTCTATGCATTTTTTTATGTTTTTTACGTGTAGAAGTCTAATTATTTAGACACGTACTCTTCACGTGAAAATTGTATAATCTTTCTGATTGGTCATGATTTTTTTTCTATTTTTTAAATGTCATTTAAGGAATTTTTAAATTGATTGATAATTGATTGGTCATGTATTTATTTATTTCTATTTTTGTATATCATTTTAAGAAATGTTATTTGTCATTTAATATGATATTTTGTTTGAGTTTTTCTTTAAGAAAATATGTAAAAAATATGTAAAAAATATAGGTCATTTAATATATTATTTTCATATGTAGATATCATCTAATACTACTTGCAATTTAAAAGTCTAAATCTATATTTTCTCTTTAAAGTTTGATCCGAGTTCATGAACTATATTTTCTCTTTAAAGTTGTGGGTTCCAAAAAAATGTTGAGTCTTGTCTAATACAATGAAAATTTAAAATTATGTCTTTACCTTCCTTGTAGTCATAACATATTGGTGGTGGGATGGGTGTAGGTCCGATGCCCATCGGACCTAGTTTGGTTCCGATGGGCAGATCTACCGTAGGATAGCGTAATGATTTGTGTGCACGAAAATTGAAACATAAACGCACGGGTTTTAAAGCATTTCGCACGAATCTAAAAGAAAATTGATGGTGATTAAACCCGTCGAACTGAGGTAGGTCCGATGCCCATCGGACCTACTCCCGTTCCGTGTTACAAACTAGTAACTAGTAACATTTGACATTCACTAAATTTAAAATTTTAAAAATATTTAAAATAGTGTGAATTGTTGTCGGACGGATAACGTGGCCACACGGATTGGCGCATACCGTCCTTGGCCACATTTGATCAGAAATGAGACGTCGTACAATTGTTCTTTTGCGTTTCCTCTGAGTTAACTCAAAATTTGGGTTTTGATTGGGAGCACTGATTTAGATCCGCACAAATATTAAAGGGACCTATACATTACAAACGTGAATCGGATTGGCCCAAATTATGATCGGACGGTGTAGAGATAAACTGAAAAGGTGCGGTAATTGAGAGAGAGAAACCGGATTTTTCTCGTAGCCTCGCTGGCCCTTTCGGGAAAGAGCAAATTACTCTTTTTTACCCCTACTCAGTACTGGGAGATGGAGAAGCGTCGAAGCGAAGCTTGAGAGAGAATTTACAGAGTGAATTTTGAATAAACCTCCATACGCCATCTGTGCTAGGTATTCTTCTCTCTTCCTTTCCTCTTTTCTTCATCGTTTCTCTCCATTCCTTTTTTTGTTTCCTCTTTAGCTTGTGATCGTCTCAGTTCAAAAAACAGTTACAGTCGGTAATTTTTCTCCCCTAAATTGCTCGCATTGGCTCTTATTCCACTGTAGCATGGTTTAATTCGTAGATTATCTGAGTATAATTTACTAGTTTTGAATTTGTGATGAAAAAGGTGCTAAAGGAAAGGTAGCGTCATTCCCTTTTTCACTTTTTTTAGCATTTTTAGCATGGGCTCTTTTGGATTATTCTCTTCTCTTCTCTTTCTCTGATTTGATCAAGGAGAGTGAACTTTACTAGGACAGATAGGTTAAATTAAGGTGTTGTTATGCAAAATGCTTTATAGTTGTTATTCCAGACCTTGTGTCTGAGCAAATTATGTATCATGGCACTCTATTTCGATTCAAGAACTTTTAAGTGCAAAGTTTGTGTCTGAGCAAATTATTTCACCTGTCCAATTGAAGACTATAAACTTAAATTAACCTTATTTTTTCAATGTAGGTAACATTTATGGTTGATAGATTTGAATTATACAAATGAGGAAGAGAAAATCAAACGAAAATGCAGTTGACAGTAACAGACTGGGTGGAGATGGAACTAAAGCTGAGATTCTTAATCAGCAGTTCAAACCAGGTGATTTAACATGGGTTGAAATCCATAACTCCTCTTGGTGGCCTGCTCAGGTAAAACAAAAAAAATATATATATATTATATGTTAGGGTTTTATGTTCCGGGCATTTCATTTTTTTCGTGTTACTGTCACCAACTGTTCTGTTGATTTTCATGCTGTAAAACTGCCCCAATTTTGAAAGTTAACAGAATCTGATGGAGATTGTTTTTTTTTTTTTTTTTTTGCAAATTACCCTAGAGATAGCATCCACTACTCATTTACCAAATGATAAACCAACCGTTAAATTATTATAATGGAAAACTTATTTTTCGTTCCCTTTTTTATTGAATATAGTACTCCATTTCAATAGCATCAATTGCTTTCATGTAGCTCTTCCTTTTCCCAGATGCCTATCTTGGAACAACTCAATGGTTATAGCATAGACTGTTAAAGGTTTACTATTTTACCCCTAGTTTGTATATGTCGTTTTCCTATGATCCAGTTTAAGCTAAAAGCAGAAAAAGATTTATTTGCCAGGTTCTAATGCTGTCTACTGGTAGAAAGCTTTTTGACCAAATATAATATAATGTTTGTATTTTAGAAAGCTGGCCAGTTCCAGCCCCATAGTTTGTACCAGGATGAATATTGCAATGCTGGCAAGTAGTACCATTGCTCAAATAAACATCAACCATGAATTTTTTTTTTCTTCTTTTGTAAGGTTTTTGATGAAGGAAGTGTGGGTGCTAAACCGAGAAAGAAATCCAAGAAAGAGCTTCTAGTTCGTCTATATGGCACTTATGAATAGTGAGTTCTGATCTTTTCCTTTATATTTTCATGTACAATTTTATTATGCTTTATCTTATTTCACTTCACCCTTTGTCATTTGTAGCATGTATGTGGATGCCTCTAAATCAAATTCTGAATTTGAAGATGTAAGTTGAAATCCCATTGAAATTTTCTCTCATCTGTGTAAAATTTTAGTGAATGCAACTAGTTTAGTTCATGAATTTGTAGGTGTTGAAGAGAGAAAATAAGACCATGAAGGAGATGTTCCAAGAAGCACTAGAACAGGTTTTAGTCATTTCCATTTTCAAATTTAAGTATGAGCAAAAGGCCATATTAATACTTGAATATATTGAGTTTGTTTGATAAATCTCTAATGGAATCAAAATATATCATTTGGCAGGATATGTCTCTGATGCTACCAAAAGGGCAATCTAAGCTTAAATCATCAAAAACAGAAGGTCGGTACAAAAGAAAAGTTTTTTTTTTTTTGTCCTTTCCCAATACACTATAGAATATTCTGGGAATTAGGCATTGAAGCCTTTTCACATAGTTAATTAATATAGGTTCGATCATCATTCTGTTACATGATAGCACAATAAATTCAGTGAGTTTCTAGTATGATCTGTTTATTCCTTGCTATTGCTGTATGAATGCCTGTTCTTAGTTGCAAGTGTAATGAGAGTCAAATCGGGTTAAATTTCGTTACAACTGGTTAGCTTTGTTTCAACTTCACAATTAAGGACTATCTATTCTTGATTAGTGTACCTTACCAAATTCTGGAGCTTATAAAGTCCTGATTTGGTAAAAATTGAAAATATTTTTGGAACTTTAAAACCCGGCAGTCGTGGAAAAAGAAGTAACATTTTCTTGAAACTCTGGATCTTTTGTCTCAAAATTATCTCTATAAATTGATTTTAAATAGAGCATATATATGATCAATGAAACTTGTAGGTATTGATTCTGCTGAGGCCTCCAAGGACAAGAAACAACAATGTGAGTTAACCAAAGAACCATCTGCGGTAGAAGCTGATGAAATTGCTACTGTGAGTCAATAAAATTGATGATGTTGAAAGTTTCTAAGTAATCAAAACACAACTAATTATCCTCTAGGGTTTAAAAAAGTATTTCCTATTGTATTGGACACTTCAGTACCATGTAACAATCTAATTTCTTATTGAGTAGGATTCAAATGCCTCATGTCTTTCATGCCTCACATCCTTATCTCTGTTTCCAAAGTCCAAACAGTCGATCCAAACCGCTCAACATAGATTTCCATATTATAATGTGCTTGGAGACCAAATTTTATAATTTTTGGGAATTTTTTACTATTTTTTTAGATAGGTCCAAAATCACTGTTTTTGGATGGTCCAAAATCTTCTGAAAAACAGTATTTTGTACCTATCTAAAACAATAGTAAAATATTTCTAAAAAATATAAAATTTGATCTCCAAGCACATTTTGATATGGACATCATGTTGAGCTGTTCAGATATTGACTCTTTGGATTTTTGAAAATGGAGATAAGGATGTGAGGCCAGATTGAGGCATGAAAGACACGAGGCATTTGAACCCTACCCTTTCTTAATTTATAGACTTGATCAGTAAGTTCAAAAATCAAGCTTTTTGTTTATTCAATTTGCTTCTTAGGCTATGAAGATTTGCACCAATAAGAAGAAAAAAGAAGGTTCAAGTAAGAGAAAAAGAAAGTTGGATTTCAGCAAAGACGAAAGAGAAAACAAAGAAGCTGACCCTAAGGCTTCTAAAGCAGAAGGTCCTAATATTAAAAAGCAAAAAGTTGCAAAACATGCAGAATTTAAAAAACATGAAAGTTCAATTGTGAAGAGGTCCCCATGCGTTGCTTCTGCTGAGAAAACTTCTTCGACAAATAGTGAGGCGAAGGCACCAATATCTGAAAATCAAGAAGAAATGAAAGCGAAGGATTTAGAGATTAGAAAAATTGTCACAGATATAATTTTTGGAGGACCAACTAATCCTCCAAAAAATCAATCTCCAAAAATCAGCAAAGACGCAATGCAAGGCGACCCTTCCACAGCAGAAGCTTCTAGAATGAATTGCCTGAATACTGCCCAAAAGTCTGGTCTAAAGGCTACTTATTCCAGGAGAAAGAAAAACCCTAATCTAGTTGACGGGGAAGTAAAGTGCAAAAATAGGAAAAATGAAGGGGTAAAATGGGTAAAAGAGGTGATAAGAGAGGTTCCTGAAGCCCCCAATTCAAAACTTCCTAGCAAAAATTTGAAAGAGAACTGTACATCTAATAGAGATGATAAATCAGGTCACGATGAAGCTCAAAAGACAAGTACTTTGAATTCAAAGCATGTAGAGAAGAAAAATGCAAAGGGAAATTCAAAAGCAAAGAGCCCCGAACTGAAAGCAGAGACCCCACCAGCAGTGAGCATTTATTCTCTTTCTATTACACGCGTCTTTTCTTGTACCAATTAAGCATAATATTTTTATTCTTACAATATATTTGCTCTCCTTTGGTAACGGTATTTTATGCAAATTTCCATAAAACCATGACCTTCAGATGGTGTTCAACCAACAAACCAAGGGTGGTTTTAATATTAATTACCATGTAATAAAAACACTAATTGGGTTGTAAACAAATATTTTTATCAGGTCAAAGTCACAGCACCACCGGGAGAAGAGAAAGGTTCGCTGAGTGAAAGGAAAATTAGAGTGATGCAAAGTCTTGGTCTCATTGCTCCAGCAGGATCACCTTTTCATAGAAATGGTTTCATAATCTGAACCTTCTTTCTATTTTTTTGATATTAATTGCAGAGTACTATGCTGATAGCTAGTTTTTGGCCCCTAATTTTGCATATTTTGACAAATAGTTTGCCTAGAAATATGGTTTAAGTTGGCCATTTACATATGGAGAGGTAGATCGAGGAATATAGATTTTTGCTCAAGTTGTTGGCCTAGTGTTAGCATGTTGGTGTTGCCATGTGCCTCTAATTTGCTCAATATCTATGAGACATATATATAGGACAGTGCTACGGTGCTACGCGTATATAAGGCCCCTCCGTACTACGGCTCACTTTTTGAGTTTTCAAAATCCTAACGGTCGATCCGAACCGTTCAACATGATCTCCATATTAATATGTACTTGCAAACCAAATTTTACATTTTTTAGAATTTTTTTACTATTTATTAAGCCACTTTGAAAAAACACTAATTTGTACACAACAGTAAACTTTTCTGGACCATTGGATCAGCGATTTTCAAAATGGCTTAATAAATAGTAAAAAAATTCTAAAAAATGTAAAATTTGGTTTGCAAGTACATATTCATATGGAGATCATGTTGAACGGTTCGGATCGACCGTTAGGATTTTGAAAACTCAAAAAGTGAGCCGTAGCACGGAGGGGCCCTTATATATGCGTAGCATATTAGCCAGATTCTATATATATATATATATATATATATATATATATATATATATATATATATATATATATATATATATATATATATATATATATATATATATATATATATATATATATATATATATATATATATATATATATATATATATATATATATATATATATATATGGACATTTAAATTTTTTACTGATGTTAAGTGGCAAGTTCAGTTTTGCAAATGCCGAAGGCACTCGACTTGGTTTAACTTTTTATCTTTTTTTTTGTCTATTAAAGGGATACACTCCAGTATTTTTTAGATGTTTTTTGCGATAATTGAACATGCGTCTCATCTACGGTCGTAGAGGAACGGGGCTCGAGCCACTGTGCTAAGTGGTATCTTTGAACGAATTTACTAATTGGACCTATTATGGGTTTTCTTATTGAACCTTGTACATTATGTTTTAATGCCTTTTAATGGCTTAACATAATAACATAGAGATGCACTATTTACGTGCATTGTAATATGCCAACCAGAAAATAATAGTAATGCATTAGGTGTTTTATGGGAAGAAAAAGCTCTCTTTATGTTCTAATGAAATCGGTGGGCTTTTTGGTCCACTTTTGTCAAATAAATTATTCCAAGTCGAAAAGAACACTTGAACTCAAATCAATTATTGCACTCAACATAAAGTTCCAATATAGTACTGTTCAAAAGTTTTTTGGAACGGTTCAACTGATAATTGTCTGGTATATATTAGAACTATTTATTTTCTTTATGATATTCAATTTCAAATGAACGATATCGATCTAGTTAAAACTCCTGTGATATCCAATTTTTATATTGCAACTTGTAATGGGCAAAATTTCATAGTTATTCTGAATCATATGAAAATATCAATCATGCATATATAACCGAACTAAAGAACACAATTAATCCTGCCATCAATTTGCACATGAAAACTTAATTGGCTTGACCAGGAAGGCGAACACGCATTACCATAAGATCCAATAAAAAAAAAAAAGTAAATGGATCATTAGACTTTGAAATAATAATAATAATAATCAATTAATACTTCCCTCCAAATTATGTATGTATTGTGCAATAGTTCATTCTGTAGTATTTTGATTTGCTCAAAATGAATGTCAACAGTTCTGTTTAATTGAAAAAGACAAGCATGCGTTATGTATTAGATAAAAATGCATTTTATATATAGTAGTTGAATATGTATTTTATAATAGTTAAATGTGTATTATATAATATTCGTAAAAGCTACATTAAAGTTGCTTAAAAGGTGAGTTTATAAGTATCACTATTTTGCCCGTTAAGCTTTTCATTCAATTAGGAGGGGATGGCATTGTCTATTGATTGTCTTTTTGTGATGCCTCTATTTTTGCAGTGTTCTTTTACTATAAAAATTTGGATTTGGATAGCAGATTATAACAATTTTGAATTTGAAATAATGAATATGGAAGAATTATGGTACATTAACACTTTGATCCCTCTTAAAGACAGGTAATTGATTGAGTTAGAGGGACTGCAAAAAGAAAACACTTTGATCCCTCTTATTGTGGATTATATGCCTCACAAGAAATAAGTTATGCTGTGGTACAGTTACCTGTTTTTTTCCAGGGTTCTAAATAGCGCTATAGTACCGCTATAGTGTTTTCGGAATGTAAAAGCTATGGCGCTATAGCACGCTATAGCCCGATATAGCGGCGCAATATGACAACACTACAACAAAAAGGGGCTTCAGCGACAAAAAAAAAAAACACTATAGGTCGCCGGTCGCTGAAGACCAAAATTTTTTTTTTAAAAAAATTAATATTTTAGCGACGAACCCTTTAGCGACCGGCGCCTTACCTTTCTGTGACCGATTTGGTCCGGTCGTTGAAGGGATCCCCTAAAAAACCCCCCGCCAAAGCCTTTCTTCTCTCTCTGATTCCCGCGTTTAGGGTTTAGAAATACAAAACACAGAGCCCCTGTCGGCTGACCCCACTGCCGCCCGACCCCCGGCCACCCCAACCTCTCCTCTCTCTCTCTCTCTCTAGATCTGTTGCCACCCGACACCACCCCGGCCACCCCGACCTCACCGCCGCTAATTTTAAACACTAATTTCCTATCAAAAATGGCATTGTAATTTTGTTTTTGGTTTTCAATATTTTTGTGTTTAGGTCACGGAAGAGAGAAAATATGCTCTGGTGCTTGTTTTCGAAGCAAAAGCATTGCATCTATCTGATTTTGAAAAGAGACGAGTGAGTTTTAACTCCACTTGTTACACTTCTTTGATGAAATTTGTAGCAATTGATATAGTTTGCCATCTAATTTCAAAGCTGATGAGAAAAGTAAAAAGAGAAGAAAGAAAACCTGAATTTTGTATTTTAGTAGAATTATTTCAATTTCAATGATATTACATCTCGGTAACAACTACATAAACTGTCCATAGAATAAGGTGATGATACTAAATTTCATTTTGGTTTTATAATTACATGTATCATGGTAAAATGTGGTTGATTTTAAATTATTGTGACGTGGTTATTTTTCCTTTTCAGCCAAAGTTCACGTCTTTCTTTGGACCAGTGATCAATGCAGAAATTCGTTAGTTTTCTTATTCCTTAATCCTTATTCCAAGAATTTAACACATTTTAATATATTTTTTGTATTATTTTCTTTTCTATCTAAAGGATCAAATCCTTATTATGGAGATTATAAACCAACAATGAAGGAAGCAAGAGTGAGGCTATGGTATATTTATTATAGAGATTTAAACAGTTCAGATGGATTGTTTGGACTTTACAAATTGAGATATTGATCCATAGTACAAACCAATATGTGCTATGCATAATACCAGAGCCTCACTAAAAATTTAGTGCTTGAAATTCTTGCAGTAAATAATTAATTGTGTTTGCATTGGTTATTGTAGGAAAAGCCGAGAATGATTTGTATGAAGTTCGTCTAGTTTCGCAAACTGCACCCTGATTAAATTGGAAAATAAAAGAAGACAACAGAGATCACTCTTCACTATACTTTGTTATACTAATTAGCAAGGTGCTTCCTTTTCCCTTTGTAATGTTGAAAAGTTTCTAATTTTTGTGTGTATGATTTTGTTCATAACAGTATAAATGATGAGTTGAAAAAGAATGCGTCAACTGCTGATTTGGAGCATAAAAGCTTTAATTTAGATTGCTATGTTTTAGATTTGCATTCTACTATAATAGTTGTATTTGGTAAACTATTTGGAATTGTTCATTGGTTTGAAATTTTAGATGAATATTGCTTAGATTTTTAGATGAATATGATCATGTTTTGGGATAATTTATTATTTGCAATATGATAGTTTGTTGCTTGTGTTGCATATGAATGATAGTTTGTTATATTTGTTTGGTACATTTCGTACTAATTGGAAAAAAATATCCTTCTGCGACCGATTTTGGATCTATTAGCGACCGCTTAATCGGTCTCTGATGGTCTTCCGCCACGTCAGCATATAGCATCAGCGATCGATTTCATCGGTCGCTATAAGGGCATCTGCGACTGACGCCTTACCCTTCAGCGACCGGTGACGTCAGCGGGGAGGGCATCAGTGACGGAGCAACTGCGACTGACCCTTCTGCGACCGGCGCCTTATCCTTCTGCGACTGATTTGGCCGGTCGCAGAAGGGTTGTCCTACTGTAGTGCAATAGCGTCTTTTTTTTAACCGTTCCGCTATGACGCGATAAACGTTATTTAAACCTTTGATTTTTTCTGATGAACTAATCTTGCTAGAGGAGAATATGGATGGAACAAATGGGTCAACCCCAAGAAGTGAAGGAGAAGGCAATGAGTTGGTAGTAACTACAGCAATGTTTGATTGTAGTACTTAAGAGGTATTCTGATATATGCTGGTTTTTTTGTTTCAGATGAGAAGTAGCTTTATCATAGTTGAATGCAGGAGTTGTAGTAGGTTCTGAATGCTTTTGAGTAATATGTGCTTGTATTTTGATTTCTGACAGGAAATTATCATATGAGAAACGGATTTACATTAGTATTGCTCTGAATTTGAAAAAAAAATTATCCATATTACATGAATATTTGTAAAGATTTTGGGTGGTAACAATTTAAAATGAAATATACTTTTTACAATTTAGAACGTAGAATATAGAATTTAGGATTCAGTTCTTTTAAAAAAATTCTAGATATACTGATATATATACACAGATTTTCAAGAAAAAATAAGCAGCACTGTCAGTCTTATCTGTTTTGTTTGTTTCCCCTTATTGAGTTTAAAACAGTCTCATATTGTACTTGCGTCTTGTCGTATTATTCACGAAAAGAACATATTTAGAGTCCATCAGATTGTACTTGCCTCTTGTCGTATTATTCACGAAAAGAACATATTTAGAGTTCATCGTATTTTACTTGCCTCTTGTCGCATTATTCAAGAAAATAACACCATGAGAAAATGCCAAGGAAAGACAGCTTTAAGGGATGACGCAAGTTATCTGAGAGACTGATAGTCTGATACAACAGTTCTAGGGGTGGCAACAAGCTGGCTCGGTCCGAGCTAGGTTCTAGCTCCGCTTATTAATTCTAGACCGAGCTATAGTCAAACGAGCTGAACTTAAGGCATCCGAGCTAAAACTTCAGCTTGAAATCGTGACAAGCCAGCTCGAGCTATCTCGCGAGCTGACGAGCTGGCTCGTTAGGTTTGGCTGAATCTTGTTTTAAGAAGAAAATAAATTCTACAAACTTTTTGAATCAAGCTGGACCGAACTAGATATTATAAAATGCACACAAATTCATACAAATTCACAAATTGATGCCTAGCCGAGCTAGCTCGCGAGCTGGCGAGCAAGCCAGACACCAGCTTGAACTTGTTAATTATGTACCGAGCTAGTCGGTCCAATAACAAACGAGCTGTTAGTGAGCGAGTCAGATGCGAGCCACGAGCTACGAGCTTTTTGCCATCCCTATACAACACAAAACAGTCTTATACAAAAAAAATTAATATATGCCCTTCAGAAATTCGAAATTATGTATTTAAAAAAATCATAATATCATATTTATTCCTCTAAAAAACCCACAAATTTATCCAATTTATTGTGTTTCCTATTAAAACTAATTTTAAATTTGTAAAGTATCCATTTTATCTCTAATTAAAGAAACAAAATATGTAGTATGTTTGAGAGAAATGTTCCATCTTGTAATTGGTCAGTTGCGAGGACACGTACAAAAGTGGAGACATACTTTCAAGTTATGAGGTCAATCATATAAAATATTTCGTCGCGAATGAGGATCAATTTTCAACGTACTATAGCACTAAACTATATAAAAAATAATGCACAAGTACAAAAAATATGAAAATAATAGTGGTCAATTGACATTCATTCCTTTAGAGTGGCTCCCACTATGAAGACAAATTGTTCATTTTTTACTTGTGACGTGCACAAAAAACGTAATCCTAAATACCATTGTACATACATCACAAGTAAAAAAATCAATCATTTGCTCTCGGAAACCGACTAATGAGATGACTAAATATTTTTCTTACACAAACTATATATTTTAATTTTGTAGCAAAGAGTCAAATGAGAACTTTATATATTTAAAATGAGTTTTAGTAAAACAGATAATAAATTAGGTAAATTTGTGAGTTTTTGAAATTTGGAGAAGTTAATATGAATATTATGAAATTTAAAGGAGAAAATACATAATTTTGAGTTTTTTAGGGTGTAAATGAAATTCCCCCTTGTATTAATATCAGCACCCCTTATTAGCCAAGCTACCTGTCTAACATGTGATAGATTGATAGTTGATAGCCTGTTTTATTTGAAAGAGTGATTGGTCTAAGTGTGATCATTCCCAATTTTTTATGTGTAGCATTTAAAAAGAATTGAAGTTATGACATTAATGAGAAATATTCTTATTTATTGTCTTAATGTTATCATTTTTGACGTTTCGGAACAAAGTGAAATCCTAATATTGTTAGTGTTTCGGGCATGATGAAATGCTAGTACTAATCATGGTAACCAGATACGCAATTAATTTGCGAATTATTCGCGTTTAATTTGTTTTTTCGACGTTTCCGAATCGAACACTGAATAAAACGCAAATAGACATATAATACGTTTTATTCGCGAATAACACGCGAATCACAAGTTATTCGCGAATAAAACGGGAATAAAACGCGAAAAAAACATGATTTTTTGTATTTTTTTAGAGTTTTTTTTGGTTTTTCTTGTGGTACCGAACCATTCCCGAATTATACCCGAATTATTTTTGAATCACAAATTTTTAACCCCGCCGAACTGAAACCGAACTATTCTTTTGTCACTATACTACTAATATCGTTTCTCCATATTAAATTTTTTGAAATAGCATTTCATTCGGCACTATGTGGATGCTGGACCATTTAGAAGGAGCGCAATGCAACAATTTTCAGGAATAAATCTAGGCCATAGTCACAAGATTCGTGAATTATTCGCGAACAATTTGTTTTTTTTGTGATGGTGAATCGAACATCCGAATTATTCGGTTGACCGAAATTTGACCGAATTATTCGCGAATTTTACGAACTTTTCCCAAATTTTACAAATTATTTGTGAATTTTTTCCAGAACTTTGTTTTTTTGTTTTTTTTGCTCCCTTGTGGGACAGAGATCTCTGGTCCGGATCATTTCCGAATCACGAATCATTTCTAAATTATACCCGAATTATTTCCGAATCACAAATTTTTGACCCCGTTGAACCGAACCTGAATAATTCATTTGTCACTATGAACTAGGCCACCTGAACAATTGGCTGAGTAGATAGTGTTGGAAGCAACTCTATGGAGAAGTCCCTGCTGAGGATTGTATATCGTTCTTATATTTTTTTTTTTAAGTTTTGATGAGTGTGTTAGGTTCTTTGAGTTGGATTTAATTTATATTTCATCAGTTTTAATTTCACAGATAAGACATGAAACGCTAGCATTAATTGCGAGCATTTCGTTATATCAGAAATGCTAGCATTTAATTTTACTTGTTTTGCCTCGTTTTGAAACGCTAGCAATGCTAGCGTTCTGGTCGTAGATCAAACTTATTTAAAAACTACAAATAATTCATAACCAATAATGAATTTTTTTCTATATGTTCAAATAGGGAGCAGCTTGGGTCCGATCTGCTTTAAGATTCACTTCAGAACTTTCGGGCTTCTTTAATTTACATGCGCACAGATCTTAAAGCAGATCGGACGGTCCTAGAGCCTATCGAACCCACTTTGGGTCCGATGGGCATCGGACCCAAGCTGCTCCCGTCCAAATATTTTAGTTTGGTCTAGTGATTTAGAGTAGAACTAGCAACATATATATGTATTTCAGCACAAATTTAATTATAAAGATATGTGACATATATATCTAGCAGCTAATTGCACCACCAAAGGCCAAAGGACAACTACTTGAATCAAAATAAACAATGTTGAATTAATTTAATTGATTCATGTCCATCTGCAATTCCAATTGAAATTAAGATTTGGGACCAAGCAGTCCTTTTGCAAAAGGAGGTCAAATCTTGGCATGTTCACAAACAGGTACAGCTCCTGTGCTCAATTGGGGCATGTAAGGTCTAAGAGCAACAAAAGGGATTCAAAGGCCCCACCATTTGTCCCCACTGCACCTTCTTCTCCAATAAATTTTGCTTTCTTGGATTTGCTGTCATATTAATATAACACTCATCATTTTCAAATTTTATTAATATATTCAATGTATTCTAAGAAATGAATCAATGTCTAAAGGAACAAAATTAATAATTCAATTTCTTCTAGTATATAAAAAAAAATTCACCTTTCTTGTTATTTACAAATCTTTAATATATTTCAAAATAAAAAAAAAAATCAGTATCATGCGTTTGTAAAGTCAATAAAATCAATAAGATGCCATCCTCTGAAATTAGAAAATTTTCTGTGGTTTTATGAAATGTAATTTTATAATTACCGCACAAGAAAAAAATTTGTAATTTTTCTGTGAAATATTTTTCTTGATTTCCAGAACACACCCAAAATCCATTTTTGCCAAAAAAAACACCTAATTTTCATAGGTTTCGCAAATAATTCGAAAAGGTCCTTTTGTAGATGAATAATTTAATCAAAATGTATAAAACCATGCTTTTTAAATGAAGCAAATATATGATTTTGTCGTATTTGAATTGCATCACACTAAATTGTTATGAACTTTTATTACATTTTGAGGATTTAGCACTAAAATAAAATATGCAAGTACTTTGGGGTTTCAAACCGTACTAATGCCTGTTTAATTTTAAGACCTAGCATTTCAACCAATCTATATCTTGTTGAAGTTAAGATTTTTGTAAGTAACAGTTGATCTGAACCGCTCAACATGATCTTCATATTAAAATTTGCTCGAAGACCAAATTTTATATTTTATTGAATTTTTTTACTATTTTTTTCAATGGTTTAAATAGCGATTATAGCGGTATAGCGGGACGGTTAAAAAAAATAAACTATTGCACTAAGTAGCTAGCTATAGCTAGCTATAGCGCCGATAGCTAGCTATATATCGCCCATAGCGCCATAGCTTTTAGGGTCCAAAACAGCTATAGCGTAGCTATAGCTAGCTATTTAGAAGCATGATTTTTTTAGATAGGTACAATCATTGTTTTTCGGAAGATTCTAGCCCATTATAAATTAATGGTTTTTTACCTATCTAAATAATAGTAAAAAATAAAAAAAAATAAAAATTTGGTCTGGAAGCACATTTTAATATGGAAATCACGTTGTTGAGTGGTTCGTATCGACTGTTAAGATTTTGAAAACAGAGATAAGAATTTGAAAATGAAACATTTTACTCTCCTCTAGTATCTTAGTTGTGATAATTTAATTTTGTAAGCATATTTCAAAACAGATATGAACTTCATTTTTTCTGCAAAATTTATGAAGATGGATAGTTCTAGTTACATCCATATTATGATATGATATATTCACTATCTGATTTTACATTTACCGTCATTGAAATTGTATGAATAAAATATGTAGTTATATCCTATTAATATTGCTCATATTTTACATATGATTTTATGTCAATTTTAGCTCAATTTGAAAATAATTTTTTGGTCAATGGTAGAAAGCTAATAATTAAGACACAAACATTAAAAATATTAAATCATTTGATGAATGAGTGAAAAAACTTTTAAGTTAGTCTGATGAATTGATAATATTTCTAGTTTATGAAAAATTACATATTTGCAATTTTATTTTTTTAGTTTTGGTAATATTGTAAGAAAAACATTCCACAAAAAAAATATAAAATCAACAATTTTCTAATTTCTTGACATTATTGATGACGTGTCCACACTATTCACGCATTGAAAATCACTGATGGTTATTAAAATAGGGTGGTTCAATCTGTTGGTATCATTGTTGTAAAAAACGTACGTTTAGACCGATTAATCGGCCAATTAGTTGTTGGCGGTGATCAAATCATCAAGGAATTTCCTGATTAATCGGCCGATTTTTTCCGATTATAACCGATTATTCCCGATTATTCCCGATTAATCGCTTGATGGTACCCTGTCCATCCGACAAGCCCAAATTTAAACTCTAAAATTAAACCAATAAAAGTAAAGTATCTCGCGAGAAGCTAGTGAGACTTGATGATCGGAATGTGGCATCCATAGAAGAGGACTGAAATGCTTTGTGCTATCAGTGGCGATCGGCTCATCATTAGCAGCTGGTACTGGCTGAGGTCGAGTCCTGGGCCGTCCGCTAGCCATTCTAATTTCAAACAATTAAAGGTAAATATAAGTCAATTCTTATGCTAATTTTAGTATAATATGCTCAATCATGCAAATTATGCTAAATTAAGCTAATTAATACTAAAAAATAATAAATTAAGCTAAAATATGATAAATTATGCTAAATTATGCTAAAATGTGCTAATTATGCTAAATTAAGCTAATTATACTAAAATATACCAAATTATGCTAAAATATGTTAAATTATGCCAAATGGGCTAAATTAAGCTAAAATATGCTAATTATGCTTAAATGTGCTAATTATGCTAGTTTAGCTAATTACATTAAAAATACCAAATTATGGTAAAATATGCTAAATTTTGCTAAAATATGCTAAAATATAGTAAAATATGCTAAAATATGCTAAATTATGCTTAAATATGCTAGAATATGCCAAATTATGCTAATTATGCTTAAATGTGCTAATTATGGTAAGTTAAGCTAATTATATAAAATATACTAAATTGTGCTAAAATATGCTAAAATATGGTAAATTATGCTAATTGTGCTAAATTAAAGTAAATTATGCTAAAATATGCTAAATTACAGTAAATGATGCTAAAATTATGCTAAATTACAGTAAATTATGCTAATTACTCTATTAAAGTAAATTATGCTATTTATGCTATTTATGCTAAATTAAAGTAAATTATGCTAAATAGGCTAACATATACTAAATTATGCTTAATATGCTAAACTATGCTAAATTATCCTAGAATATGCTAAATTTATGCTAAAATGTGCTAATTATGCTAAATTAAGCTAATTAAACTAAAATATACTAAAATATACTAAATGAAGATAATTAAACTAAAATATGCTAAATTATGCTAAAATTTGCTAATTATGCTAAATTAAATTAAATTATACTAAATTATGCTAATTAAATTAATTAAAAATAAAATATACTAAATATGCTAAAATATACTTAATTAAACTAATTAAAACTAATTGACAACTAATTAACACAAATAAAAACTAATTTGGAACTAAATTATACTAATTTTGGTACATTTCTAACAAATTCTATCAATTTACAACTATTTTGGAATTCAAATTTATTAAAAAAAAAATAAAGGGACTTACTTGCAAATGTGAGAAGAGGAGGAGAAATTTAGAGAAAGAGAGAAAGTGAGAAGAGAGAGTGTGAATTTTGTGAGAATGAAGTTTTGAAAAAAAAAACGGAATTCCTACCATTGTTTTATAAACACCCGGACCGGCCAGTTTTAGGCCGGTTGAGATTAAAATTGGAACCGAGAGTTGTTTAATTGATTGGAAAAAAAATTTGAACCGGAATAAAAAATGACCGATTTAAACAGTTTTAAAAATACTCAGCTAACTTGATATAATTAATAATTTGTAATTAATTTTGGATATAATAAAAAGAGCAAAACTAGGGTGTGATGTGCTCACACCGTGAGCGCACCTCCTATAGAGTGCATTTTCAAAGTTCAAATAGTCGATTCGACTCTTCCAACGTGTTCTTCATATTAAAATGTGCTTGGAAACCAAATTTTACATTTTTTGGAAATTTTTTACTATTTTTTCAAAATCATTTGTTTTTCAAATGTAAAATTATTGTTTAGTTTAATCAAATGATTTTGAGAAAATAGTAAAAAATTTCCAAAAAATGTAAATTTTGGTTTCCAAGCACATTTTAATATGAAGAACACGTTAGAAGAGTCGAATCGACTATTTGAACTTTAAAAATATACTCTATAAGAGGTGCGCTCACGGTGTGAGCACATGACACTCTAGTTTTGCTCTAATAAAAATGTCGGCCCCTCTGATATATGATATGTCTGTACTGGGCTTTCGCTTTTTTTTTTTTTTTCCTCTGCTGGGATTGCAACCTAAAGTGGGGCCAAACCTTCTGACATGTCTATCACTTCTTGTTTCCATGCATCGAACATCTCAAAGACAACCAGTTAAATAAAGCTTCTTTTACACTTTAGAGAGAGAGTTGTACCACTGCCAATCACATTAGATTAGATCTACTTTCATCATCAATTTGCATGTATATTCTCTCACATTACGAGGAAAAAGCGATTGATAAAAGGGGTGTGATTTATATACACATTGATATAATGTATAGATATTTTTGTACATTGAACTATACATCACTAGATTTAAAGTCCAAACAGTCGATTCAAATCGTTCAACTTGATTTCCATATTAATATATGTTTGGAGATCAAATTTTATATTTTTTTGGAAATTGTTTTTTATGGTTCAGATTTGTCTGAAAAACAGTGATTTAAATCTTAAAAAATAGTAACAAAATTCTAAAAAATGTAAAATTTGGTTTCCAAACAATATTAATATGGAGAATAAATTGAACTATTTGAATCAGTTGTTTGGACTTTGAATTCCACGATTCATAGTCTAATGTACAAGGGCTTATACATTGCAATGTACCGTAGCCCATATATGTATATATATATAGAGTTCAGCTACGGTATTTCGCAAAGTAAAGCGAGTATTTTACTTAACGTTTATATCTTCAATTTCAAAGTTCAAAACATCGATCCGAACCGTTCAACCTGATCACCATATTAAATTGTGCTTGTAGACCAAATTTTACAATTTTTAGAAATTTTTTATTATTTTCTTGAAATTTTTTAAAATCACTGATTTTTTATGTTCCACGATTTTCTGAAAAACAATGATTTTAAAAAATTCCAAAAAAAAGTAAAAAGTTTCTAAAAATTGTAAAATTTGGTCTCCAAGCACAATTTAATATGAAGATTAACTTGAACGGTTCGGATCGACGTTTTGAACTTTAAAATTGAAGATATAGACGTGAAGTAAAACACTCGCTTTACTTCGCGAAGTACCATAGCCCAACTATATATATATGGACAGTGCTACGGTGCTACGGCTCAATTTTTGAGTTTTCAAAATCCTAATGGTCGATCCGAACCGTTCAACATGATCTCCATATGAATATGTACTTGCAAACCAAATTTTATATTTTTTAGAATTTTTTTACTATTTATTAAGCCCCTTTGAAAAAACATTAATTTGTACACAACAGTAAACTTTTCTGGACCATTTGATTAGTGATTTTCAAAGTGGCTTAATAAATAGTAAAAAAATTCTAAAAAATATAAAATTTGGTTTGCAAGTACATATTCATATGGAGATCATGTTGAACGGTTCGGATCAACCGTTAGTATTTTGAAAACTAAAAAATTGAGCCATAGCACGGAGGGGATCTATGCTACGCGTAGCATATTAGCAAAATCCTATATATATATATATATATATATATATATATATATAGATGTTGGCTAATATCAAAACGTTTGTTCTAGAGCCGTGATGCAACCAATTGGTTTTCTGATTTTGAAAGTTCAAACGGTCGATCCAAACAGTTAGATGTGATCTCTATATTAAAATGTGCTTGGAGACCAACTTTTATATTTTTTGAAACTTTTTTACTATTTATTAAGCTAGTTTTAAAATCACTGATTTTAATAAGCAATGAAAAATTTCTGGGTCATTGAAAACAACAGTTTTAAAACTGGTTTAATAGATAGTTAAAAAGTTCCAAAAAATATAAAATTTGGTATCCAAGCACATTTTAATATATATTGAATGTTGAACAGTTTGGATCGACTATTTGGACTTTGAAAATGTAAAAGCCGAAGCGTTTGTTTCACGGCCTAGAAGATTGTATTTGTGCTTATTGTATAATTAGGATAAACGTGTCTTTTTAGAAACAAGTGCATTAGTATTTGATCATTAACTTTAAGTGATTAATCAAAATTGGGTTGTTCAAATATAAATTGACCTACCCAAATTAATTTGTTGGGGGCAGAAAAAATGTTAACTAGTAAAATTTGTGGGTACTGATAAAATAAATTGATCATATTAGATTCATTTAACTAGTAAAAGAATGGGATAATATCCGTGAGGATATCCGCAAGAGTATCGTCGCGAATATTTCTGTCGGTGTACCCTCGCGGATACTGTCCCATTCTTATAGATTGAGGACCTAAATTTGGTTCTGTTTACAATGTACCACATAATAAAAATCAAGTTGTGCTTTAGAAATGTACAATATATCTACAATATAATTACTACTTGATCGGTACGTACGGTACACACGTCCATATATAACACAAAGACATGATAAAGAAACCATGCCTTCTGAAAGTTAATAGTCAAAAAGATAGTATTTGTACAAGCTTAAAGGAAAAAAAGATGGTCTAATTGAAGGTTCTTTTCTGTAGTTATCTAGAAATTTGAGTTCCTTTTATATATACTTTAAACTGTAAGTTGGAACGATGCAATGCATTTTTGCAAAGAGCACAGTGGCATGCATGCATGCATGCATGAACCCGTCTACTGGTAACAGTGAATTCATGTGCAGTTCATGTCTTGTACTTATTCTTAAAAAGTTTATTTTAGATACATTTTTATTTCCAAAACAAAGTATTTTAATTTACAGACCCTTATATATTAACTTGCCAAGAGAACAAGAATAATAAAGCCATCTTAGAGGCAATATATCTTTGATATTGTAGAGTATAAGAGGTGAATTAAATCTGAATACAGAGATCCAGTGCATTACCTGATTGTGTAGGATCCAAATCTGCTGAAATTCAAGATCGTGAACAGTAACTCTGAAATTCCTGAAATCTAGAATCCAGCTGTCAAACTGTTTCGAGAAGCGTGCACAGAAAACCAGCTATTTCGAGATGCGTGCACAAAAAAAATTAGACGGCTAGATTCGGAATTTCAGGAATATTGTTTATGGATCTCGAAGTTCAGCAGATTTAAATTCGATTGTGTAGGAGAAGATCTGAGTCATCCCTTTCAAACTGGCACGAATATCAATGCGAAATCCAATATATTTCAAATAGGCTCCAAAATATTTTGGCTGACTGAGAGTATTCTTTACCTACATAGACGAATTAATTGAAGTCATGACTTAAGTTAACAAATTAAGAATAAAACACAAAAAGTTAGAATAAGTAATTTAATTATTTTGAAATTTAAATGACAATCAAACATGGGCAGGAAGTGCAAGAAATCATAGAACTAGAAAAATGATCAAAATAAAACATGTGAATGCATGACTTCATCAATCAATTATAAAAAAGCTGTTACAGGCTAGCTAGGTATTTATAATATAGCACAGGTGCTGCTATAGCTTTATCCCCTACTATGCACTAGGTTGCCACTTTTTTGATAACAAGTTACAGGAAATAGCACAAAATTAGTAGGCAAATAACAAAAGACAATTTCTTCTACTAGGACAAGCAAAAAGCTTATTTCCAAATTCTATTTTGGAGGTCTCTCTCTGTACAAATACTGTCAAACTCAGAGGCCTCTGACAAGAGGGGTGCTTGGTCAGATAGCTCTTGGGCAGGGAATTTACTTTGTCTGTAGCATGAATTTATTATTACATGCATCATCTTTTTTCTTTATTTTTTCATGCAATTCAGAATTCTCCACATGTATGGTGACATGGACTCAGCATTTTATTATCATAAGAAAAGGAAGGTTATAGTTTTCAGTTGTTTTAGTATGAACATGCATGGTGAGATCTATATGAAGCGATATATGAAAATGATTAATACTTGTTTGAATTGTATGGTTTTAATCTTAAATTATGTTAACAACAATGAGAGATTATTCTTCTCATTGGAGACAAAAATCTCTCGGATTGTCTCCAAATCTTTTTTTTTTTCCAAACATATTATATTTTTACTATAAAAATCAGAGTTCTAAATAGCTAGCTATAGCTATAGCTACGCAATAGCTGCGCTATAGTTTTTTTGGACTTCAAAAGCTATAACGTTATTATCCGCTTTTCTTTTATAATGATTCTAAATAGCTAGTTATAGTTGCGCTATAGTTTTTTCAGACCTTAAAAACTATAGAGCTATAATCGCTATTTAGAACTTTGATAAAAATCCAAATTAAAAAGTATAAATATACAACGATAATATTTACAGCTCTTACTTATAAGTGTATCATATTATGAAAATAACATTATGTACTGTATTTTTCTTGAAAATGAAAAATAGTCTTGTATGATTTTTCTTATTTAAACTAAATACTAGTATCGTGCCCGTGCATTCAAAATGATAATAATATTCCTTAATGATATATAAAATGGAAAGAAATAGTGACATGACAAATCAATTATCAATTAATCCAAAAATTCATAAATGACATTTAAAAAATGGAAAAAAATCAGGACCCGTCAGAAAGATGATACAATTTGCATGTGTCTATATAAATTTAAACTTCTACACGTAAAATAACATCGAACAGATGCATAAAATCACAAAAGACATATTATTTGATTGGATGACTGATATTCAATCTAAAATTGCATCTTTTAATCACAATCGTTGGTGGATCATGACATCTACATGCTTAATATAAGAATGAAGATGTTTTTGTTGAGATAGAAAGATGGAGATCAAGCTTTTCAACTCTCATTTAAAGTTCATAAACTTTCTATCTGAATTTCGAACTCAGGATCTCTCACACAGTGGATGTTGCCCTTTGTCACTAAACCAAATACTGATTCTTTAAACTAAATACTTGTTAGTTGGACTACAAACTTATAATTAACATATGGCATAGAATTATATATAAAAATGTTTATGGGAAATTTTTGTTGACGAAATTTTATCACACCTCAAAAGTTTGAATTTGAGAGACTAATAAGCTCAACATTTAGGACTTCAATTAAATTTTGTTAGATATAATAATTTTTTTTAAAAGTAGGTTTTGGCTACTAGGTATTTATTAACAAAAACAAGAAATTAGTACATGAAAGAAAAATAAAAAAATAAAAAAAATTTACAAGCACATATATTTGGAGTATCTTACAAAAATTGTAAACTTTTAATTGAACCATTAATATCGAATTCCACTTTATACGAATAATATCGGTCGAATAATATGTAATAAACGGTTCAAAGATTAGAGAAACACCTTAATATTATTTCCCAACAATGGATTCAAATTTGCTGAAATCCAAAACTATGAACAGTACCGTTGAAATTTTTGAAATCCGGAATTCAGCCGTTAAACTGTTTCGAGATGCGTACACAGAAAAAATTAAACTGTTGAATTTGAAATTTCAGAAATTCCAGAAACAGTGTTCGTGTATTTCGGGGATTGAGATCTGCTGCGATTCGAATATTGAGCACAGTAACCCTGCAATCCCTGCTTTTCCAAATCCAGCCGTCCAACTTTTTAGTGCACGCATCTCAAAATAGATGATTTTTCTGTGCACGCATCTCGAAACAATTCGACAGCTGAATTTGAAAAAACAAAAATTACAAAATACTGTTCACAGTACCCGGATCGCAGCAGATTCTCACCCGTATTTCGGATGATTTGAATCCCCCAACAATGAGTCTATAACAGGATCTGATTTGACATGATCCCAGTCCAATCCGCCCATTTATATTCTCTCTCTCTCTCTCTAATAATATTAAATGTAATTAATTATTGTGAAGCAATCACTATCATAGTATGATGATGAATCTATGCTTAGAGTAACCTAAGGTCATTCCAAAGATGACCCAACACTTGAGGTGGAGCCTAGATCCAAACCCGCAACCCTGCTCGGTCGGATCCGGCCCGACACGCAATTAAAAAAAAATAAAGTGCTGTCGGTTTCATGCCATGCGTCCCGATGGGTAAATATTTTAACAGATGGGTTTCTACTTCATGCAGCGCATAGATTATAGAGTCACAACTTAAAACAACGCTGCATTAAGCTAATATAGCTCTGTAGAAATCTTTACCCCGTCCCGATGCTCTGTCCCCTTAAAGCCTCCTCGTTCATCTCCACCGTTGCTTCTCTCTTCCTCTCCTCGTTTACCTAATTTTTTTTTTTTATCAAAATCCATACCACTTTCCTTGTCTCTTTTCTTTTCTCTTTTTTCTTTAAAAGCAAAACAAACAAGTAAAGACAATTTAACCTTCCTTTTTTCTACTACTAACTACGCTCACTTGTTTTCTCCAGTTCACATCTCTCTCTTTCTCTCTCTCTCAAATCTCTTTAAATGGCGGCTCTGGCGGCCATGCACATCGTCTCGTAATCTATAATTTAATGCGATAGAGATATCATCTGATCCTCGTTTATTGTATTGGTGCGAGTATCCGGGAATATATATATATATTTCTTGGATATTGAATTGAGTTTTATATATTTTACGATAAGAGAGAAGAGAATATGGCGCCTGTTGGAAAGGGAGAGAATGATGTCAAAATCATGGAAGCTCAAGGCATTGGTGGTAGTGATAAAACAGTCATGCCGCCTCCTTCAAAGGCTTCTAGAAGCCACAGTGAAGCCGAAAGGAAGCGGCGACAGCGCATCAATGGCCACCTCGCTACTCTTCGTACCCTTTTGCCTTCTGCCTCTAGAGTTCTCTCTCTCTCTCTCTCTCTCTCATGATATTCTCACAAAGGTTAATGATCACTATTAGTTCAACTAATATCAAAATTTGGTGCAATGCTTGATTTATTACAGATGGACAAGGCGGCGCTGCTCGGGGAGGTGGTGAGGCATGTGAGAGAGCTACGGTGCAAAGCAGACGACATGACGGTAGGAGTGTTGGTCCCTAGTGAATGTGACGAGGTGGGGGTGGAGGAAGGGAGAGACAATTTCATCGGAGACGAAGCAGCAACAAGCCGGGTGAAAGCGTCGGTGTGCTGTGCCGACCGGCCTGGGTTAATGGGCGACCTAGGCCGGGCAGTTCGGTCAGCGAGGGCAAGGGCAGTACGGGCCGAGATGGCGACTGTTGGCGGAAGGATGAGGAGCGTTGTGGAGGTGGAGATGGTTGAGGTGACAGGAGATCAAGGGAAGGCGGATGGCCGATTGGGTCGGTTGGAGCTGCAGTCTTCTCTGAGAACCGTGCTGTTCAACCGTGACGGTGTCGGTATCTTAGCCGACAATTACAAGCGACCGCGGCTCTCGTCAAGGCAGTAGAACAGTTATTGTGTGTTAGCTAGGCAATTAGAGGTAGAGAGGAAGAGATGGAGATTTTGTTCATACACATGTAATTTATATTTTATTGTTGATGTTAATTGTGATGTTAATCTCGTATCATTTTTTTAGGTTTCGCTTGGGGGCTACATGTAGCTTTGCTATTGGTTGCAATTTAATTACAAGGTATTATGCTTCTAGGTATAACCGGAAAGAGATTATCAAAAGTTTGAAAATGATGATTGCCTCATTGAGAAAATTATTACCTATATATGTAGATTAATTAACTTGTTTTGTTTGCTCTTTTAATACTACTACTACTATAGCATTAGTTAGGTACTTAGGTTATTGTATAAATGTTTGTTTATAATAAGATGAGAGTGAGGCTATGGTACTTAGCAATGCGCGGATCGTTTCGTGCATTGGATTCATATATCTGTTTTCAAAGTCCAACTAGTCGATTTGAACTGCTCAACATTATTATCATAAGAAAATATACTTGGAGACCAAATTTTATATTTTTTTGGTATTTTTTTACTATTTTTTCGGTAGGTAAAAAATCATTACTTTCGGATGGTCCAGAATTTTTAGATTAAGTGATTTTCTAATTGTCTCAAAAAATAGTAAAAAAGTTCAAAAAATATAAAATTTGATCTACAAGTATATTTATGTATGATAATAATGTTGAGCAGTTCGGATTGAGTATTTGGACTTTGAAGACGGAGATATGAATCCAATGCACAAAACGATCCGCGCATTGCAAAGTACTATAGACTCACTCATAAGTTGATTCAAATCTTCAATTTTCATGTCGTTAACTCAATCTGTTCAATTTGATTTTCAAGTCAATATATCGCAGGAGATTTAAATTTCACTCTTTAGAACTTTTATATATTTTTTCCCAACTTTTGAAAAATAAATAGAGCTATTTTTTTTACAAATTCAAAAACAATTCTAGAAGATATGTAATTTGGTCGCCACTTGGGTTTTTATTAATATATAACATTGAGTTGCTTGGATCAATTTGAACATAAAAAAATAAAATTTAAACTATCTGCATTTCAGACAAAATATAAATATTTTTAAAATAGCCTAACTCATATCATTAGAATTTGTATTGGTATTATAATAAACCTTAAATTTGGAAATGATGCTGTAAGGTTGCAAACCCATGATTAAAATATTGTGCTTGAAAGTGGTCAAAAAAATTTGAGATCAGATCATTTTCTGATCGATAATGCAATTAATATTAAGAAATTAATAAACAAACTCTAATAATCTCACTGTCATGGTTATCTGCAATGCAATTTATTATATATTAAAGTAATGCAACTATGTCGTCTCAAGTGCCAATTAGTTAATTAAAACGAGAAATTGTTAATTTATGCAATGAAGCAAGAATAATCAAGGTATTCTTTGAGGAGTAGAACTAGGGTGTTCTTAATTAAGCTCATCAAGTTATTTTGTGAGCACAATTTTTATGTAAAATTAATAAACTTTTGAATTAATATAGTATAAAGTCAAACGGTAAAAAAATGATGATAAATGAATAACTTACACACTTTTTTTACCGCTTGACATTATAATGAAATAAATAAAAAATTTACAAATTTTGTATATAAACACATCACTCGTAAAGTAAAATGATTTCAAAAGTTTGAATTCGTTATTTGAAACAATCCAATAAATTTTAGAATTATTAGACTTGGTGAGCTGAAGAACACCTTAGTTCTACTCCTCAAAATATTACACAAAATATAGTTAAGTATAATCAAGTACTCTGCCGATAACAGATTTATATTCTTATTAATCACTAAAACTAACTATTAGATTACAATACAAAATATATATAACACCTCATCTTGTTACCTCGCTATCATTCATTTATTTGATTCCATACACTTGGACTAATATGAAGAAATCGAAATAAAATAAGTATATCTAATGGGCCGTATTTTTTTTGAGGCCTCGAAACTAATTTCGTTCTTTGGTTGATCATCGCGCCGGATCAAGTAATGGAGCATATCTGTATGAAGTTGGGTTATTATTTGATTTACTCTTATATCTAAAATATAAAAAAATTGTAGAAAGTATAATAAATAAATTTATTTAACAAGTAACATATCAATTGTGAATAAAAATTTACGTGAACAACGTAAATTGAAAAATACAACCAAAAAGATAGAAATAGTAGTTTTTCACACACAATTCATTTTTAATCATGACTTTGATGTGTATATAGTAGGGGTGTAAAGGAAGCGGATTCGGAGCGGATAATGCTGATACCAAATCCGTATCTGTTTTTCAATGAGCGGATACGAATACGGATACAGATAGTAAACGGATATCAAAATTCAAAATCAAATCCGTCTTAAACGGATACGAATACGGAGCGGATAATCGGATACGGATTCGAATACGGTTACTAAAGAATACGGTTACTAAACGAATAATTGTCGAATAATTGAGTCATATGAACTTTAAGTATAAATACTAAATTAAAAATAAAATAAAAACAATTAAGAAAAACAAAAGTAAATTAAAAAAAGGTAAAGAAATGGAGAAGATATAGGAATGGAGAGGAGTTAGGGAATGGAGGAGATGCTGGCTAGTGAAATTATTACAGTCTAACAATAACAACTCCATTTCATCAACTATATATAATAAATTAATTAATTAATTTTCCACAAATTTGATAGCAAACATGTTTTACATTATTAGATTTCTCATGAAATTTTTCAAACTCTTAAAAAAAACAAAAAAACAAAACAAATGGCTTTGTTAAAAAAATGTGGGATTTGACAATTCATGATAGGCCGGGCTTTAATTTGTATGTCCATAATTTTCTATCAACTAAGCATTTAAACAAACTTAAATGGCCTCATTGGAACAAAGAAAAAGTTTAGAAACTGTTATGATATAAAGACACATCACTGAATAATTTGAAAATGAAATTGGATTTTGTCCAAAGGGCTTTGGACAGAATCTCATCCAAAGCTGAGCCTTACCATTTGATTTGCTTCAAAATTCATGCCAACATATTTAAAACTTAATAATTCTGAATGGCTCCGCAAAACTAAACCATCCGTGTAAATTTTAATACAGACTGGACGGTTTACAACTGAATTTGAATGAGATTTTGTCGAAAACCCTTTGGACAAAAACTCCACCCTTCGAAAATTTGGTGTACATCAAAAAGATGATTCAAGTATGAGGTCTTTTGTGAATCAGTTTTTGATTTAGAATTACAATAAGAGGTCATAGGTTTGAAATATGGATGAGAATTTCATGTGGATATTAAATAGTTAAGATGCTTAAACTCATAAGTTGCCATAAGTTGCCATAAGTTGCTCCAACTAGTTATTTTTGAAATAAATATTCAGAAATAAAACGATGATTAGCATTCTCATTGGCATATTATATCTGCAATGCATTTTATAATATTTTTAGCTAATACAATCATTTTCATGTCAGGCGTCAACTAGTTATTTCATACTGAAAATAGCTAATTTATGCACTAAATTAAGCGAGAATAATCGAGGTACAATTTGAGAAACATTTATAATATTTATGAAAATTTGAGAATAATTCAAGTATAAATCAAGTAAACTGCCAATAACATCTTTATATACTTATTAGTCGCTAAAACATTATCAGAGTATTATACACAAATATATAACGAGGAGGGTTCTATACCCATAGTGACAAATCAAAAGTTCGGGTTCGGTTTGGCGAGATCAAAAATTCGTGATTCGGATATAATTCGGGAATGATTCGGTACAACAAGGAAGCAAAAAAAAAAAAAAAGAAACCCGAAAAAACCGTAAAAAAAAAAAAATTTGAAAAAAAAAATCAAAATTTTTTTTTCACGAATAATTCGTCAACTCGCGTTTTATACGTGTTTTATTCGTGAAAAAAACGTATTATACCTTTTTCTACATTTTATTTGGAGTTCGGTTTGGTTACGTGAAAAAACAAATTATATGTGAATTATATGCGTATAATACGCGAATTATGTCACTATGCTAATACCTCATGCCTTTCATACTTCATCATATCTCATATTTCATATCTTTGTTTTCAAAATTCAAAATATCGATCCGAATCGCTCATAAAAGAGGAAAGGTAATATCCCAAGAGATTATCTCCGTATAATCCCCGTAACAGTTTAAAACCACTTTTTAGTAGTAGTTTCTTTTACCAGCTATAGCAAGCACAACATGCTAGACCGGAGTACATCAGAAAAGCCCAAAAGCCCAAAAGCCCAACATGCTCTGATCCAATTCTTATTTAGTAGTAATTTCTTTTACTTAGAAGCAAATCCAGTGAATTTAGTAGTGGATCGACCGGAGTACATCACAAAAGCCCAAGGAACTGTAAATAACAAAGAGGGATGAACTGGTTCAGAAAATTGCGATCGGATAATTAAAATCAATAGCTTAATAGTGTTAATTAGTCACAAAGTTCTCTTTTATTAACAGTATATGGCATGCAATTAATGCCATGTTATTGGATCATGAGGCACTAACAGGAACCGCTTAAGGTTTTTGAGACCATTGTAAACATGTGCAGCTTTTCTTACCATTGTATACCTTCTAATTCTAATTACACAGGATACTTCAAGCAATGATTTTTTTTTACTTGTATCAACATGGACCTTATAGGACTTGAACATTTGAGATCATTTTAGATTTACAAGATTCTTACATTAGGACATGAGATTAATTTGGTGATGCTAGATTTGTTAATGAATGTATTTAATAATCCAAGAAGGCAATGCTCATGGCAAATCAGCTTATCGGGTCCAGCGAATAGAAGTCTCCTACCTACATACCAGCTGAAAAGCATAATAGTTGCTGTCAGACTTGAATCGGTTGTTTGAACCACATTGGAAATTGACAGTTTGCTTTTTTGTTAGCTGCTAGTTTCAAGTTTTTGATATTTTGTTACTTTTGTGGGCTTATTTGCAAAAGTATAATAGTTGCTGTCAGACTTGTTTTGTTTGGGTTATAACTCTGGTTTCATTTTGCATATTTGCTATTAGAAAGGGTTTACATTAGTGAAGGATGCTATTGATATATGTGTTGTGTAATGCTGACATATGGTCACTTGTGAGACTAGTGTGCTGCTACCAGCTTGGTACCAGTCACTAGCCTTACGCCTATAACGAAATCTCATCTTGAAAAATTTAGTAAAGCAAAAAAAAAAATGTAATTGAAATTCATGATTATAAGATCTATTCACAATGAAATCTCCCCTGTTCACTATATTCATTAGAACCAGTGGGGATATATGTCGCACGAGATAGAGATGAGAGGGGATGGATGAACTGGAACTCGAAACTCGAGACTGGAACTCAATTAATGGACCGAGCCGGTCCAAGTCGATCCAGAGCGAGCTTTCGAGATGACAAGCATTTTACGGACCGATCTCGAGTGAGTTTTTTTTTTTTTAAGCTTTTTACGGACGGAGATCTCAAACGATCCACGAGTGTAGATTTTTTTTTTTTTTTTCCACAACTATTAGAAAGAGATGGACTCAACGTCTCAACGATAAGAAAAGGCAAGATAGAAGAAAGCACAGCATGTTGGGTCTCAATACAAAGAGCTTAATGCAAAGAATTTTTTTTTTTTTAGGGTTTAGAGGGGAATCACAAGCTAGCAGAAAAATTAGTTGAAATCTCACGTTCTACAATCGAAGTGCAAAATCACCCATTTAGGTTCAACGAGCATGATGACCGTCCGATCTAATTTAAAATTTGTGCGCACGAAAATTGAAACAGAAATGCACGAATTTAAAGCGTTTGGTACGAATCTTAAAGCAAATCGACGGTGATTAAATCCATCGAACCAGAGTAGGTCCGATGCCCATCGGACCTACTCTCAAGTGTGGTTTCATACATGAAGAGGGCGAAGAAAGTAAAATAAATAAAAATAAAATGAGGGACGTGCAGCGAGAAGTTGAGGTTATTCGGTCAAAAGAAGAAACAAATTTGAGAAATAACGCTATCCCCAGTTTGAGCACATGCAATAGAATAATTGGCTAGTGATGGCGCATAATTTAACCAAATAAGAAAGTCAAAAGAACCGCATATCAAATGACCGAATTTTTTATTAATATCCAATATTAAATAAAAAATTAATACGAATACCCACAATTTTTCAAAAATTTCAAAAATGCCAAGGCTGCTGAATTCTTTTCTCCGTTTATGGTTTTTTATTTAATTAGAATTTTCTATGATTTTTTTAATTTTTTCTATTAAAATATTAAAAATATTTTTATATTTCTTTGAAAATAGATGAAATACTATAATTTAATTTACTAGAAAGACTGCAACAAATAAACTCGGTCAACATTTTTCATTTGAGATTTTTTGCAGCTGTAAGAAAAATTAAAATATTTCTATGTGTGTTACTGAAAAAAATAAAAATATTTTGAATCTAGTTATTGATTCCGGTTCAAAAGTCACTTCTAAGTAAATACATAAAATATTGTGGTCCTTCTATTTTCAAAAAAATAAGAATTTTCTCTTACTTTTGTTAGACGAAATGATTTCTTTAAATTTTTTTTTGAAAATGGATACAATATCTTAGAATTTAAATGTACAAGAAGGACCACAATATTTTCTTTATTTACTCAGAAATGACTTTTGAACCGGGATTAATAACTCAGATCCAAAACATTTTTATTTTTTTCCCATAACACACAAAGAAATATTTTAATTTTTCTTACAGCCGCAAAAAATCTGGCATGAAAAATGTTGATCCGAGTTATTTATTACATTCTTTCTAATAATCAAATTATATAGTATTTCATCTATTTTTAAAGAAATATGTAAAATATTTCTAATATTTCAATACGTAAAATAAATAAATCATAAAATTTTCTAATTAAATAAAAAAACCATAAATAAAAAATGATTTCTGACAAAAACCGTGTAAACAAAAAAAAATTATGTTATTCGGCCGTCGAGTTTCTTGACGGTCCAAAAAAATTCATACGTCGAGAAACTCGGCAGGTTTCTCGGCGGCGTAGGCTTTTTATAATTCTTCAAAAATCATGGGAATTTCTATTAATTTTATTTTAATAGTTGGATATTAAAAAACTGATGGATCAAATTATATTATTTAATATATATAAATTATTGTATTTATTCACTTATCATGCATTATTCATCGAAAGTTCTATATTTATATTTTAGTTTAAAATTTTATAACTTTCTTACAATATAATATTATAATATACAGGATGGTTTTAGATAGTGTTTCCAAAATTGTCAGTAAATTTCCATGAGATGTAATATTTGGAATTTTTACAATATTTTGTAAATAAAACCGATATGCTCGGGCATTTATATATTTTAAGGGGAAATTATTTTAGATAAATCTAGTTAATGAATAAAATTTAATAAAAACTAGTAAATTACAAGAAAATTTAAATTTAGTTTGCAAACTATATAAGTTTGTTAAACAAAATGAAAATAAGAGTATATTTTATTTGAATTTACTTTTATCATGTATAAAATTAAAATGTATTGCTTATTATTCACCAAAATATATCTATAATTATATGAGTATAACTAGGGTGTTATTAAGTTCACTAAGCTTTTTGGTGAGCTTAACTCCAAAAACTATTCAATTGACTTAATAAAATATCGAATTCATATCGTTGAAACCCATCTAATTCAAGAGTGATGTGTTTACATATCAAATTGTAAATTTCAAATTAATTTATTATAAAGTCAAGCTCTAAAAAAAACGAAAAAAATGAACGTATTAAAATTAATTTATAATTTTTTTTACCACTTGACTTATACTAAATTAATTCGAAAATTTATTAATATCACATGTAAACACTTTACTTGTTAAGTACATCGATTTCTGTGGTTTGAATTTGCTATTTGAAATCATTCCAAAATGTTTTGAAGTTAAGCTCACAATACTTTGATGAGTTTAAGAACACTCTAATTCTACTCAAATTATATTATAATGATAATAAATAATGAATATATGAGCGGAGTCTTTGGTTCTTTAATTTGACTTCATTTTTTGTTTTTTTGTTTGATGAAGTTCTTAATTCGCCATTACTGGATTATTTTATTTTTCCTAATTATAAAAAGATTGATTACCTTATTTTTTTTTCAAAAAACGTAAGTACCGAATTTATGGTTCGGTCTTTTCTGCCCGCAGTTGAGTACCTGCATCGTACCCGCAGTTAATCCCTTCCCGATTAACTTCCATAACTGTAAGCGATCCCCACAACTACCGATTAACTAATTTTCATACCTTCCAGTTTGAATTTCAAATTTCCCTTTCTCTCCGTTTTTTCCTTTTTCGAAGCTTCGCAATTTTGAGGCGATTTCGAAACTGAAAGCGGGGATTTTTCAAAAAAAGGTGCGGGTACGGTTATTTAAGGAAAATTCATATATATATGTAGTTCATTGTATAGATATAAATACTTGTCTTGTATAGATATAAATACTTCACAATGTTACTAGTAATACTTGTAAAACAAAATTATAGTTTTGGAACGGTTGTATGGTCCCCTAATGTGGGTACGACGTGAGGATTTTTCATATATGTAGTTCATTGTATAGATATAAATACTTCACAATGTTACTATTAATACTTGTAAAACAAAATTACAGTTTTAGAACGGTTGTGTGGTCCCCTAATGCAGGTACGACGCGATGATTTTTCAAAAAAAGGTCCGAGTACAGTTATTTAAGGAAAATTCATATATCATATATGTAGTTCATTGTATAGATATAAATACTTGTCTTGTATAGGTATAAATACTTCACAATGTTACTATTAATACTTGTAAAATAAATTACAGTTTTGGAACGGTTACGTGGTCCCCTAATGCGGGTACGACGCGAGGATTTTTCAAAAAAAGGTGCGGGTACGGTTATTTAAGAAAAATTCATATATCATATATGTAGTTCATTGTATAGATATAAATACTTGTCTTGTATAGGTATAAATACTTCACAATGAGACTATTAATACTTGTAAAATAAAATTACAGTTTTTGGAACGGTTGCGGTCCCCAGACAGTTTAGGTGCGGGTACAGTGCGGGTACTCAACTGCGGGTACTCATATCAGCTTTCTTTCTGAAAGTACCGAACCATATATAGATTCAGTCTCCCTCTCTTTTACCTCACTCTACACATGAGGTTAGAGTGGAAAAAACGTGCGTGCCGTGACTAACACGCTGTGACTTTGGTCTCGTGTCGTGTCGTGTCGTGACCAAAATGTCAAGGGATGGTTACGGCACGCGAATGATCACGCCCGTGAGTCACGCCGTGCCTAAACGTGCCGTGACCATCGCGTGACTCGCGTGACCATTTAATCATAATATATGTTAGATTATTCAAGATTCACCATTAAATCAATATTTAATGGTCCTAATTACACGTGACTCGCGTGATTACGTGCCGTGCCATGCCAAAGTTTTAAAAGATGAGCACGGTACGCGAATGGTCACGGCACGGGACACGCGAGTCACGGCACGTAACTGACACGCGTGCTGTGCCGTTCCGTGACGGAGCCGGCTCCGCCGTGCCATTTTTCCCACTTCATAAAAATTTCGAAAACAAAGGGCCAAATCAAAGATTCGGTACTCGAAGGCTCAAAAGCCGAATTGGCGTGATCTTGTGTGCAGCGGGGTGAAAGGGGGGAGGACCGAATCTGTAGTTCGGTATCCTCTCTATATGCTGCAATTATATTATCAATTCTCAAATTGTGCTGCGCGCATGGATATATTTAAACTTAAAAAGTTTACTTTCTGAGTTGTCCCTAATAAAATGTCCTAAATGTCCTGCCAGTACATCAGTTTAGCACATCGTTGCCATCATTTTCATTATTGGACTAATAGGAATTAATTAAGAGATTAACTTTGTGCAAATGGACATGTGAATTGATATATAATATAGTCAGTAATGTATAATTAACTGTTGAAACTTGAAAGTGATAAGTCTCTAATAATGCCAATGTTATTTCCTCCCTTGTCTACCAGAAGAAATTAACATTAAACAGGTACCAAATTAAGATCATCGTCACCCACTTGAGTGTTCTCTTACTCGAAAGGCAAAAATGGCCGAATCTGATCATTCTTCTGAAATACAAGAAGAATCACCATACCAAACACCAAATAGTCATCTAGCAGCTGAAGAAGAACCACCACGCCAAGCACCAAATAGTCATCTAGCAGCTGAAGAAGAACCACCACGCCAAGCACCAAATAGTCATCTAGCAGCTGAAGAAGAACCACCACGCCAAGCACCAAATAGTCATCTAGCAGCTGAAGAAGAACCACCACACCAAGCACCAAATAGTCATCTAGCAGCTGAAGAAGAACCACCACACCAAGCACCAAATAGTCATCTAGCAGCTGGAGAAGAACCACCACACCAAGCACCAAATAATCATCCAGCAGCTGGAGAAGAAGAGCGAATAAATCCAGAGTTGCTGAGAGCTATAGTAAATGGAGACCTGATGTTGTTCGAGAGCAATGGTGGTAATAATGGCCTCCGTGGAGTTGCTTATGGAGAGAACACTGCTCTTCATGTTGTGGCTGGAGTTATGGAGAAATCCAGTCAAATACCAATATTTCAAATGTTCCTTTTTTCTGTTGTGGCGATAGTATTTTATGGTATAGGTTTAATTCTGATCTTTCTATTGGGCTGTTATATCATAATAAATTTTGTGATAAAAGCTGTGAACGAGCATTTCCCACAGATACAGCTAACAATATATGAGAAAGCAAAGAGAACCTGGTGGCTTAAGTGGTTTTTGGCCTTCTATAAAAGGAGAATGTATAAGGAGATTGCAGAAAGAATCTACCGTGGGGATACAACCTTGTTAAATGCTTGCAATTATGCAAAGGAGACACCTTTACACTGTGCAGCTAACGCTGGTAACGTCCATATGGTCTCTCTCCTAGTTGAATTTGCCCGTGAGCAGGGCCATGAAAATCTGGAAAGAGTGTTGTGGGCTACAAATAAAGTAGGGGAGACCGCCTTACATGAAGCAGCCCGTTCCGGTTACAGTGGTATTGTGCAGGAGTTGTTGCGGGCAGATGAGACAGTGACATGTTTGGTGGATGACAATGGAATATCTCCATTGTACTTGGCTGTTTTCGCTGGATGCCATGATGTCGTTCAACAATTGATAGCTGCTAAGCCAAGTTATGCTGGTCCAGATGAACAGAACGCGTTGCATGCTGCGGTTATGGGACAAAAAGGTACACTTGCTATAACTGAACTAATTTATATATATTCATTTAGAGGAGGGTTCAAATGCCTCCATTTTTTGTGCCTCCACCATGCCTCTATTTTTAAAAACTTTAATAACTCAAATTTATAATTTAGAAGTCAAAATAAAACCGTTGGATATGATCTACATCATTTTATCTATGCACGTATAAAAAATTATGACATTTCAATTTTGTTTTGGTTGTCATCAAGAGCTTGTAAGAAACGTACTAATGTGGATAATTTCTAGACGTTGATTTTTCAACTTATTAATTCACATAAAATCAAAATTGAAATGTGATAATTTTTTATGAGCACATAGAGAAAATAACATAGATCACATCTAACGATTTTATTTTGACTTTTAAGTTTTCAATTTTGAGTTATTAAAGTTTTTAAAAATGAAGGCATGGTGGAGGCACACAAAATGAGGCATTTGAACCCTCCTCATTTAGTATTAGGTTTTATGTTTTGAAATACCAACATAAATGAAATTTGAAAAGCTATAATGCATGAATACAGATTTGAGTATTATATTAGATACAATACACAAGCGATACACATTTTCAAAATCCAAAGAATGATACATTATATTATTATTATATTTATTGTATAAAAAATTATTTTCTACCGGCCCAGCAAATCCTGTAAAAAGTTAAAAACTAAACAACTGTTAAACATATCTCACCTGGTTACTCTTTCCTTTTCCCTTTGGTTGGATATGTTCCTTAACCAGGGGCCATGAGATCCAGCAAACCATCAGGTAAATTGGATATCTCATTGGATCAATATGTGTAACTGATTACCCCTGAACAATTGGCTGGACAATTTTCTTTAAACCTTGATTTTAAATTTTGATGGCTCTGTAGAACTGAAAGGTTGCTTAATTTGCAGAAACTATCACACGGGCAATACTTGACTGGAATCACTCCCTTGCAGCAGAAACTGATAAAGCACGGAACACTCCGCTTCACTATGCAGCATTAATTGGTAATACTTATGCTGTGAAAGAGCTGTTGTTAATGAATACAGGACCAGTATACAGAAAAAACTTATCTGGTTCATTTCCCGTGCACCTTGCGGCTGAGGCAGGCAATGTTAAAGTGATAAAGGAGCTACTAAGCATGTGCCCTGATGTCAGTGAACTCCTTGACAAGGAAGAAAGAAACTTTCTCCACGTTGCTGTGGAAAAGAAAAAGATAGAAGTAATTATGTGGGCCTGCCAACAAGGGATCAATGTAAAAATGATAAATGCTAAAGATAAGGATGGAAATACACCTTTGCATCTTGCAGTAATAAGCTCTGAATCAGAAATAGTTGCTCTTTTGTCTCGAAACAAGAGAGTGAACCCAAATATCAGAAACAAAGCGGGTCTTACTCCCCTGGATATATCAACATCTTTACTGAACCACCAGTTTACATACTCACCGGTATGTATCTTCATGGTTTAATGTGAATATATTATCATCAATTGCAGAAAACACTACATGCAAAACAACAAATGTAGCTTTTGCCTTCATTTACACGAGCACCTGACACTGCACTTATAATTTATAATAATAAATTAGGAGTGAAAGTAATATATATGAGTTAATGAAGATCAACGGTTTGAGGTTTTACTTAATTTTAAGCCAATTTAGTGGTGTCTTAGGTTATTTAAGTGCACAAACTTCCTTGGTGAACTTAATCTCACCTTAGCTTTACTCATGAAGAAGTGAAAGAAAAGAAAAAATATTGGACAGAGAGTCCGCAATATTGTTTTTGTTCTATTGAATTAATTGTTCTCATATCATTTCTAATTGGGTATTTTTGTAGAATCCTCAATCCACCATCCACGGTTACTTGTTAACATGGGGTGCTATCCAATTCCAAAGTCCTTATCAACCTAATCCATCTACAATAGTCGGTAACCCTGTGGAAAAGGACAATGGAGCAACTGTATATGACCCCAGTCGAAGAGAAAGAAAAGAAATGTACTTGAATGGTGTAAGAGTTACGGTAGAAAAGGAATCAACCAAGTATGAAAAGGAATCAACCAAGTATGAGAACATGTCTAAAAGCCTTGCAACTGGAGCGGTCCTTATTGCATCTGCAACATTTGTTGCTATTTTTACAGTGTCAGGGCTTGGCAACGGAGGCGATAATACCGGAGACTATGATACCTTAGATTATCGTTCCCAAATGAATCCAACAAACATTTTCATTGCCTTCGTCGTAGCCGATGTGGCGGCATTTTTCTGTGCAATATTATCCACGATTGGGCTTCTATACTCTTCGCTATCTAATATTCAGCTCAAGCGTCGTAAGTTTTATTTTCAAATGTCCACCCGATTGCTTTATGGAGCAATTATTTTTTTTATTTTGACATTTGCCCTAGGTGTCTGCTTTGCACTAGCGTCCAGCAAAATCAGCACAATCACCACAATGAGAGCAATCCTCACAGTCATCACGGTGTATATTCTTGTGATTAGCGTAACTATCTGTCACACCCCGACAACGGGGCCGACAACCCGCCGCGCTCATCAGCGCAAGGCGATTTCTATCATTTTACATAATCACATAGTTACATATACATTACCAATGACATAACTTACTTTTCTTCGTTGCAAGTCCCGCAATCTTCATGTTCGAAATCGTATTTCCTTATCTTGCGTTTTGTACCTGGAACCCACAAAGTGGAAAGATGAGAGATTGAAAATCTCCCAGTGCGGTATTCAGTTCCAGTCGAGTTATCCCCAGATCCGACCAACTGGAACCAAAACAGCACCGAGCACCAAAAATATAGACCACAATAATAATATAAGATTTCAATAAACTAGCTTCAACTATAATCAATCAACGAAAATATTAGAATTTACTTTATGGAATACTCATGTATGATAACAAAAATCAGCAACCCAGAACTTTATATAATCAATCTATATGACTATGACAATCAAACATAAAGTTTACAATGCATAACCCAACTATATCTCATTCTTTTTAATCAAATGCTTTAAAATCAGCCATACTTTAATTTCAGATATTATGTTCATGCCTCTTGTGCAACCTAATGCATCCATGTCATATGTTCATGAGAAAAGCTATGCATTCATATCACGCAAATGATTCATCTACATCGAACTCCTATTTCGGTCAATTTGCTTCCTATTATGTCATGCGCCAGTTTTTTGGAAATATATATACATGCCATGCATATCAACTACCAGCATTGTTCAACTCATGTCTTATATATACTCGCATGTGATGCAAATAAGAAATTTATGAAAGAATTCAGTTATGCAATCTAAAAGCTCACGGATCAATTAGCTATTGAACACAATTATAAAAAGTAACACCGCAATCAAGTCAAGAGGAAGAACTAAATAAATTCAACATTCGCTTTTAAGAAATGCTCAAATACCATAAAAGAAAATCAGCAAGCTAGAGAAACAATTAATAGCTATAACAATCAAGCATAACCAAATATTATAATATGCAATGGTCATGTGCACTAGACTTCAATGTTCAATCCAATTTTACTTATGCAACCCTATTGTGTAACCATGCTTTGTTCCAAACTTAGCAATTCTCAAATATGCACAATTGTTCAAGTATATCAATTTGCAAATATTTTCCTTTGTTTATCATGCATTACAAGTTCTTGCACCAAGCATAAATCCGGTCAAATATATTTTCCTTTGTTTACCATGCGTTACAATTCTCAAATATATGGCGCCTACACAGCTCTCGCTATGCGCTACCCGAATATGGCGCCTACACGGCTCTTGCCATGCGCTACCCGAATATGGCGCCTACACGGCTCTTGCCATGCGCTACCCGAATATGGCGCCTACACGGCTCTTGCCATGTGCTACCCGAATATGGCGCCTACACGGCTCTTGCCATGCGCTACCCGAATATGGCGCCTACACGGCTCTTGCCATGCGCTACCCGAATATGGCGCCTACACGGCTCTTGCCATGCGCTACCCGAATATGGCGCCTACACGGCTCTTGCCATGCGCTACCCGAATATGGCGCCTACACGGCTCTTGCCATGCGCTACCCGAATATGGCGCCTACACAGCTCTTGCCATGCGCTACCCGAATATGGCGCCTACACAGCTCTTGCCATGCGCTACCCGAATATGGCGCCTACACAGCTGACGCTATGCGCTACCCGAATATGGCGCCTACACAGCTCTTGCCATGCGCTACCCGAATATGGCGCCTACACAGCTCTTGCCATGCGCTACCCGAATATGGCGCCTACACAGCTCTTGCCATGCGCTACCCGAATATGGCGCCTACACAGCTCTTGCCATGCGCTACCCGAATATGGAGCCTACACAGCTCACGAATTTCATTCTTCAATTCCCATCAAAGTACATACAAGACATTCCATATACAAGCAAGTCCATGTGTTCTATGAATGCAAGTCATATTCACATTTCTATTGAAGGTTCATTTAATGCAAGTAAATAGTTCATATCATGCTATTTATCATGCATGCAAGTATAACCACCAAAGGTTCTAGTTCAGCTCATGTTCTATATCATCTATGCATATGCAATGCAACTCGAACACTTGATGCAAATCATGTCTTATCTAAAACCAAAATCTAAATTTGAACATCATACTTCATTTTCAGATTTTGATATAAAAATATGTGATCATGCATCTTCATGCTTTATTCTAAAATATAACACTAGCATATACTACAATCTTATTTTGCCACTAAACTCTTCAAGTTTTGTCACAATTCAATTCTAGAATATATGTGCATGCTCATTATGACAATTCATGCATTCATGCTATGCATTTCAAAAGAACATTCAAGAACTTAAACTACAACTAATTACCAATCAAACAACAAAGCAAGCAACCAAGCAAGCATCAACAATACAACCAATTAGCAACTAAACAAACAAGCAAGCAACAACTCCAAACTAATGCCTTGTACCATGCATACAAGTTAATTTCATGCAAACAGAAATATGGTTCAGTTCATGATGCTAGCGTATGTCATGCAACTCGTTTATGCAATAAGAATACCAACTTCAAGACTTTAACTACAAGTAATTGGCAACCGAGCTACAACCAAGCTACACTAATCAAACAATAATCTTGTGCAATCAGACATGCAAATTTCAATATGTAATAAGACATTTCACTAAGGCATATTTACACTTACAAAATTTACTTGTCTAATGTATGTCATCATGTACCTCGTTTTGATTCACAATTCAATGTGTCTAATTATTACATAGTTCACTCATTACCATCTCAATTTATTATATAAATTTTACCGTTCAGTTCCTGTGAAGTGGATGTTTTATTTTGATATCAAGGCTCCTGTTAACTTTTGGGTCATGCATGTATCAATTTGAGAATATAGAAGTTGTGGTCTGTTCCATAATTAGATTATATAAAATAGTTGTACACCATGTAACTCCAAACCACTACCATATATTAACCTTAAGATTTCCAACAATTTACTTCTCTTAGGCATTTCACCGAACAGCTGATGTGCAGCAACACACCAGACCCATACTAGTAATTTACTTCTCTTAGGCATTTCACCAAACAGCTGGTGTGCAGCAATACACCAGACCCGTACCAGTGATGGTACATTAATCACTCAATCAAATCACAATCATCAAGAAATCAACATGAGATCAAAAGCAAGCAAAGAAACCCACGAGCTTACAACAACAATAAAATCAGTTAGAGGAATATGAGAATAACTCGAAATCCGCACCTGTTAACGTTGGGCACGATCGGGCTAGAAGTCGTTCTCTGTTCCGAATCAAGCCTATCGAGTTGCTCGAGGCTGCCCCAAGAACGCCATCAATCAATCAATCAACCCAACAACTATCCTTCTTTGTGAGATGCCGTTATCTTCTTTCTTCTCCTCCTCTCCGATCAAGTTCTTCTCTTCAACTTTCCCCTTTTTCCCTCTTATCGTTATTTCCCAGGAAGATCTTGATTCTGGTTCGGATTCCCCAAGAGAGTCTGGAAGCACCGAATTAGAAGTGTTTTCCTTTTTATTATTAGTATACGTGTCATTCATCAAGATGGAGAAAGAAATATATATATATATTCTGTCTTACTTTCCAAAGAAAGAGAATTAAAGTGTTTGACCACATTATTATATTAATTAAATGGAGTACAACTAAGGTACTCAATTTCAGCCAAGGAGTGTTTTAGAATGAACTCGGATAGGTTAATTTAAGTACTTTTGCTCCTAGACCACCAAATCTTTGATATTTTCAATTTGACCCTCTATGATTTCATGTTTCAAATTTTTAGGATGTTACAACAATAATCAAATTATTTTACTAAATTTTATGGCTAGTACAACTATGATAGATATGATATATTCAGAATTTCTCATTTAGCATTTCATATGTATTTGTAGTCTATTAATTACAAATTTTCAAAATACAGATTTATAAATATACTTGAAACTCTATATTGCTATTTTTAAACACACTTCACTTCAAGTCAACTACAATTTTCATATATTCTTAAATTGGGCTGTTACACTATCATTACAATCTTGATCAATATGTCCAGTCCCTATTTTTTTTCTCGTTATCTTCTGTGTACAAGAATCTATATGTATGCACGAAGGTACTGGTAGAATTAAGTGCTTAATTGTGTCGGTATTTTTGCAGATATACTACTGTTGGTAATAGCGACACTCTCAGAAATAATAATTTCTGTTGGCTTACCTCTGACAACAGTTATTTTTTTACCTTCGTGAATACCTCTAGATTCTTGTAATGTATTGGGGATTAGAGCAATTCTTCTAGATTATGTGTGGGTCATGGTTACTCGTGGAGTAAATTTAAGGAAGATAAAATTTATTTACTTTTTAAGTTTGGTGGATTAAGTTTTTTTTTCTTGTTGTTGGAGCATGTTACTTAAATCATGGATTAAATTATTTTTATTTAGTTGAAGTATGTTACATAAGTAATGGTTTAAATTTCTTTATATCACTTTGTTTAATAACTTATTTGACCTTTATTTCAACAACATGTTTTAGAAATTATCCAAATTTTTTAAATTTACAGTTTAGGAATATTATTGCAAATAAAAGTATTTGAGATATGAGGCAGAGAGCAAATATGATGAGAATTGATAACTTTATATTTGGTGAAGTTGTACAGTAAGCTATATATAGCGAAAATAAGAGAAAAAACTATCTGTTGGAAAATAAAACGGTAACTTTCTATTTTAAGTAATAAAGGTTGAGTAACTTTATAATCTTTAGTTGCTCCCTTTATTTCTTATTAAGCCTATGATGAATAAAACTCGTTAAGGGTAATCAAACCCATTAAGGGCTCTGAGGCTTATTTGCTCCTTAATCCTTCTTATTTTTCTACACTCCCCCTCAAGTTAGGTGTGTAGATATCTCGTAAGCCTAACTTGCTTATATTTGCTTCAAGCGGTTTCGGATCTAATCCTTTCGTAAAGATATCCGCTAATTGATCTCCACTTCTTACAAACGGAGTCTCAATTTCTTTCGCTTGAATCTTTTCTCGAATAAAATGGCAATCGACCTCAATGTGTTTAGTTCTCTCATGAAACACTGGATTGGATGCTATATGGCGCGCCGATTGATTGTCGCAAAACATTTGCATTGGCAATTGAATTGGGATTCCAAAATCCGAAAGTAGTTGTTTTATCCAAGTTAATTCGCTTGCGGTGGATGCCATGGCTCGATATTCCGCCTCGGCGCTTGATCGTGCCACGACATTTTGTTTCTTGCTTTTCCATGTGACTAAATTTCCGCCTACAAATGTGCAAAAACCGGTTGTCGATTTTCTATCGAAGCTTCCGGCCCAATCTGCATCGGAATAGCCACACACATTGTTAGAATTATTATTTTTCATACAAATTCCTTTGCCGGGAGTTCCTTTTAAATACCGGAGAATTTTATTTATTGCCTCTAAATGTGATGTTCTAGGGGCATGCATAAATTTACTAACTTGGCTTACCGAAAAAGAAATATCCGGTCGTGTTACCGTTAGATATATTAATTTTCCTACGAGTCTTTGGAATTGATTTATGTCTTCTAATGGTTCACCATCTTCGCTATTTAATTTATTTTTGCCATCTATTGGTGTTGAGGCCGGTTTACAACCTAGTTTACCGGTTTCTTCCAACAAGTCTAAGGTGTACTTTCTTTGAGAAATGAATAGGCCTTGATTTGAATATGCAATTTCAATGCCTAAAAAATATTTTAAGTAGCCCAAATCCTTAATGTCAAATTTTTCTTTTAATTTGGCTTTTATTGTTCTAATATGTTCTTGGTTGTTCCCGGTAATAATAATATCATCTACGTACACTAGAATGATTGTGGTGTTTTCTCCCTCAATTTTGACAAACAATGAGTGGTCGGCACTACTAATTTTAAAATTGCAAGATATTAAATGAGAGCTTAATTTTTCATACCATGCCCTCGGAGATTGCTTCAACCCATAAATTGACTTCTTCAATTTGCAAGCTAGTGTAGATTTTTGGTCTTTTTTATAACCGGGTGGTAATGACATGTATACCTCTTCTTCAAGTGTTCCTTGAAGAAATGTATTTTTTACGTCCATTTGGTATAATTTCTAATTTCGGTTTACCGCAATAGAAAATAATATTCTTACGGTATTCATTTTTGCAACCGGAGCAAATATTTCATAATAGTCTATACCGTAGGTTTGGGTGTACCCTTTGGCAACTAAACGAGCCTTATACCGTTCTACCGTGCCATCACTATTGTACTTAATTTTATATACCCATTTACATCCTACTAATTTTTATTTTTTGGTAATTGAACTATTACCCAAGTGTCATTTTTTTCAAGGGCACTCAATTCTTCATTCATAGCCTTGTTCCATTTGGGAATTTTCATGGCCTCTTCATAATGGTTTGGTTCTTGTTCTTTTTCAATTGAGGTCACGAATGCTCTATGGTTAGCGGAAACATTATCATATGTAATAAAATCTTGTATAGGATATTGTACCTTGTAGGTTATAAAATCCCTAAGCCGTATTGAAGGTTGTGTTGTTCGAATCGACCTTCTCAACGGTGTTTCAATATCATGATTTTCAATATCATGATTTTCTTCGTTTGCGGAATTGTCTTCTATTTCTTCCTCATTCTCAATTTCATTTTCCATTTCATTTTCATTTTCATGGGATGTTGGTCTTGTATTTTCTATTGCAATTGGTAATGTAATTTCCTTGGAGGACTCTCTCAAAAAATTCTCACAATTAGTTTCTTTGTAATATGGCTCTTTTTCTAAAAATGTTACATCCCTAGAAATGTAAAATTTTTTATTTTTAGGGTCATAACATTTATACCCCTTTTTTTGTGATGAATACCCCAAAAAAATAGCCTTAATTGAGGTATAATCCAATTTGTCTTGCTTGTTATTTTTGTGAACATAGCAAGTACAACCGAAAATTTTTAAATGCTCAAGGTTGATTTTTCGTTGGTAAAGAATTTCTAAAGGACTTTTGTAATCTAGATTAACACTTGGCAATCTATTAATTAAATATGTAGCGGTAGAACGGCATCCGACCAATAAGATTTGGGAACATTATTTTGAAATAAAAGTACTCGAGTCATTTCTAGTAAATGTCTATTTTTCCTTTCGGATACACCGTTTTGTTGAGGTGTATATACACATGTTGTTTGGTGTAAAATTCCTTTTTCTTTAAAGAAGTTTGAGAAATTTTGATTTACAAATTCCGTTCCATTATCGGATCTAAATATTTTGATTTTAGCTTTGTATTGATTTTCTATAAAATTATAAAAGTCTAAAAATTGTGAAAATACTTCACTTTTGTCTTTCAATAAATATAACCAAGTTGTTTTAGAAAAATCATCAATAAATATAACAAAATATTTGTATCCATTAAAAGAGTTAGTTGGGGCGGGTCCCCATACATCTGAGTGAATCAAATCAAATGGTTTCTCACTCTTAGAAGTTGATAATTTAAATGGTAATCTAATATGTTTTCCTAGCTTACAAATTTCACAACTACTATTATCTAATTTTGAAAAATTAAAAAGACTCTTTAAAATCTTGTCGGAAGGATGTCCAATTCTTCTATGCCAAAGTGTACTCAATTCTTCATTTTTGGTAGTGTTGAAATTGAATTTTTCTTCGTTCAAAAAATAAAGTCCATTTTCTAGAAATCCTTCACCAATCATAATCTTGGTTATCCGATCCTGAAAAATCACATTATTCGTTAAAAATATGAGTTCACAACTTAACTCATTTGTGATTTTGCTAATGGATAATAGATTCGATGAGCAATTTTTTAAATACAAGACATTTTGAATTATTTTTGAGAATATCGTTATTGAGCCCTCTCCAAGGATTTCCATTTTCTCACCGTTTGCAACCGTAACAAATTTTTTTGTTTCATAACTTCTAAAATTGGTCAATAAATTTTTATTTCCAGTCATATGGTCTGTTGCACCTGAATCCAAGATCCATCTAAAATTTTCTGGAAAAAATGAAAGATTTGCAACAGAAATCATACCACTGTTCTTCTGTTTTTCCTGTTTTTGGTTGAGCATCACGGAAAGTTGCTGGATGAGGTGCCGCATAGAATCCTGGGAGGATGAAGCGTCGCCAGCTATTATAGGCGGTTCGGATCCGGTTCTTCCCTCAGCGAGAAAACCCGCTCCTCCTTTTCTTTCGGCCTCTTCTTTTCCGCCTCTGTCTCGCTCCCCCTTTCGATGGCCACCTCCAGGTTTCTTGTGCCATTTGGGCCGGAGGTGAGGGTGCAAGAACCAGCACTGCTCCCTGCGGTGTCCTTCTCACCGACAATGCTCGCATTTGGCAGTTGCTTGGTCTCCTCTTGCCTCCGGCCGGTAACTAGGGTTAGGTCTGGCCATAACCGTGAAGGCTTTGTTCTCTGGGTTTTCGGTGGATTGTGATGCCATCACTGTTCTTCTTGTTTCTTCTCTATCGATCATAGCCGCCACCTCATCTGAGGTTGGCAACTCGGCCAGTAGCAGTATCTGTGATCGTACGGCCTCATAGCTGGAATCTAGACTTGCTAGAAACTGGAAGATGGCATCTTGTTCTTCTCGTTTTTGGATTTCAGTGAGATCAATGGTGGGAGGCCGATAAACTCTGAGTTCATCTCTTTTCTTTTGAAGGTAACCGTATAATTCCATTGACGATTGACCTTGTTGTTGTTTGGCTTGTTGATAGTCTCTTTGAATTTGGTAAATGTGAGAGTAATTTTTGCGGTGACCGTATAACTGTTCTGCTCTTTCCCAAATTTCAAGAGCGCTATCTTTGTAAGAAAGTAAATCGGATACCTTGGGCTCCATGGTTGTGAGGAGCCAAGTGATGACAGTATGGTCGCTTGTTCGCCATTTGGCTAATTCTTTTTTCTCGGCCTCAGTTGCCACTGGTTCGGATAGTTTTGGAATTTTGAAGTCTTTGTCGATGTGATTGGTTTTTTCTCGGCCGCTTAAGGCAAATTTGACTTGCCTTGCCCAAATATGGTAATTCTTACCACTGAGCATCACCCCTGTGAGTTTTTCATGATTTTGTGCCATCTCGGTTTTTCTGGTTTTGAGTAATTTTACTGGTAAATGAGCTGGGGCTTGCTTTGCAGTTACTGGTACTGCTGTCTCTCGTTGGTTTGCACTTCTGGTGTGCTTGGATTATCTATTCTTGCAGTTACTGGTACTGCTGATTTTTGTTTTGAGTCAGGAATTCATTCCCGCTCTGATACCATAAAAGTATTTGAGATATGAGGCAGAGAGCAAATATGATGAGAATTGATAACTTTATATTTGGTGAAGTTGTACAGTAAGCTATATATAGCGAAAATAAGAGAAAAAACTATCTGTTGGAAAATAAAACGGTAACTTTCTATTTTAAGTAATAAAGGTTGAGTAACTTTATAATCTTTAGTTGCTCCCTTTATTTCTTATTAAGCCTATGATGAATAAAACCCGTTAAGGGTAATCAAACCCATTAAGGGCTCTGAGGCTTATTTGCTCCTTAATCCTTCTTATTTTTCTACAGCAAAATAAATTTTAGATCGAAACTTAAAAAAAAAATTAGAAAATGCAATATCCAAAATATACAAATTCTACTTCGAAATGTAAATACAGAAGATCCATTCTCTCCTAATGTGAAACGCAGGCATCACGAACGGTCGGTAACCATAACGCACTTTATCCTCATTTCCCAATCCATATCGCATCTTCTCCTTTACTTTTTTCTCTGCCACTCGCGATTCTTTTCGACGACCACTGTTCTCTGCCTCTCTCTTATGAACTCCGTGCCTACTGTGGTTGAAATAGTGGAAGATGGAAGAACGCAGCCCCAGCACTCGCCATTTGAGATCCTGTAACTAGTGAAATTGAAGAAGTAGAAACACCACAAGCACAGCCTCAACAACCACCAAATGATCCTCTAGCAGCTGAAAATAATAGACAGCGAATAGATCCCGAGTTGCTGAGGGCTATAGTAAATAGAGACCTGATGTCGTTCAAAAGTATTTTGAGAATAGAAGGAGAACCAATAGATATAGAATCACTCCGGGAGCGCAACAGTGGTAATCATGGCCCCCGTGGAGTTACTTGTGGAGAGAACACTGCTCTTCATGTTGTGGTGGAGTTATGGAGAAATCCAGTGAAACACCAATATTTACAATTAGTTTCTTTATTTTTTTTTAAATATTTCCTTTTTTTTTCTTGTGGTGGCAGTAGTGGCAGTCTTTTATGGTATACGTTTTTACATTTTTTTTATTTTTTTGCAAGATAGGTATATACCTTGCATTGAAATATGGCATAGGTTTAATTTTAATTCTGATCCTTCTATTGTTCAGTTATATCATAATAAACCGAGTAAAAAAATTTGTGACCGTGCATTTCCCATGGATACCGCAAAAAATATACGAGAAAGCAAAGAGAACCTGGTGGCTTAAGTGGGTTTTGTTCTTCAATAAAAGGAGAATGTATCTGGAGATTGCAAAGATCATCTACGTACCTACAGAATGAGACCTTGTTATATGCTCGCAATTGTGCAGAGGAGACACATTACACTGTGCTGCTAATGCTGGTAACCTCCATATGGTCTCTCTCCTAGTTAAATTTGCCTGTGAGGTTAGTGAGGAGGGCCGTGAGGACCCAGAAAACATGAAGAGAGTGTTGATGGCTAGAAATAAAGTAGGGGAGACCGCCTTACATGAAACAGCCCGTTCCGGTTACAGTGGTATTGTGAAGGAGTTATTGAGGGCCGATGAGAACTTGGAAAATTTGGTGGATAATAATGGAATATCTCGTGCGGAGGAGTTGTTGACTGTAGATGAGAAATTGACAATTCTGGTGGATAATAATGGAATATCTCGTGCGGAGGAGTTTGTAAGCGAAGATGAGAGCTTCACAAGTTCGGTGGATGATAATGGAATATCTAGAGGAATTTTTTAGCGCAGATGAGTACTTGGCAAATTTGGTGGAATATCTCCTGTGGAGGAGTCGGGCGCATATGAGAACTTGGCAAGTTTAGTTGATGATAATGGAATATCTCCATTGTACTTGGCTGTTTTCGCAGCCTGCCATGATATCGTTCAACAATTGATAGCTGCTAGACATCCGCCAAGTTATGCTGGTACAGATGAACAGAACGCGTTGCATGCTGCGGTTATGGGACAAAAAGGTATACTTGCTATAACTGAACTAATTTATATATATATAATCTGGCTAATATGCTATGCGTAGCATAGAGGGTCTCCGTGCAACGGCTTAATATTTGAGTTTTCAAAATTCTAACGGTCGATCCGAACCGTTCAACATGATCTCCATATGAATATGTACTTGCAAACCAAAATATAAATTTTTTAGAATTTTTTTACTATTTTTTAGATAAGTAGAAAATCACTTGATCTGAAAATTATGTACCATTCAGATGAAGTGATTTTCTACCTATCTAAAAAAATAGTAAACAAATTCTAAAAAATGTAAAATTTGGTTTGCAAGTACATATTTATATGGAGATCATGTTGAATGGTTCAGATTGACCGTTAGGATTTTGAAAACTCAAATATTGAGCCATAACACGGAGGCCCTCTATACTACGTGTACGTAGCACCGTAGCCAACTCCTATATATATATATATATATATATATATATATATATATATATATAGGCTATGGTGAGTTGTGAAGTAAAACGTCGTTTTACTTTACGCCATATTTTCATTTTGAAAATCCAAACAACCGATCCGAACCGTTCAAATTTTTCTAAATATTGAAATGTGCTTGGAAACTAAATTTTACATTTTTTGGAATTTTTTTACTATTTATTAAGTCACTTTGAAATCGATGATCCACTGTGAACAGTAAAAAACAATAAAATTTTCTGGACCACCGGATCAGTGATTTTCAAAGTGGCTTAATAAATAGTAAAAAAATTCCAAAAAATGTAAAATTTAGTCTCCAAGCACATTTCAATATAGAGAACATGTTGAGCGGTTCGGATCTGTTGTTTGGATTTTCAAAATGAAAATATGAGCGTGAAGTAAAAATGACATCTTACTTCATAACTCACCATAGCCCAGCTCTATATATATATATATATATATAGAGTACGGCTAACGCGCTTTCTCTAGTATATCAACAATATGCTTCTGGTCTCTAAAATCTATCGAATAGGCTTCAAATGAAAAATCCAAACCGTTCAAACCAACCTCCTTACCGAGAGCTTCGTTTCCTTATAATTTTTTTTTATTTTCGAATTTATTTACTATCAAGTCAAGCGGTCAAAAAAATAAGCAAAATAGGGCATTAAAATGCACACAAAATCCTTCATATTTTGACTGCTTGACTTTATGGTAAATAAATTCAAAAATTAAAATTTTTTATATGGAAACGAAGCTCTCGTTAAGGACATTGGTTTGAACGGTTTGGATTTGTCGTTTGAAGCTGATTCAATAGATTTTGAAAGCCGGAAGCATATTGTTGATATACTAGAGGAAGCGCGTTAGCCATACTCATATATATATATATAGAGGAGGGATCAAGTTACAACAAAGTTACAACAACCATTTTTTTCATTTTCAAAGTCCAAATCGTCGATCCAAACCGTTCAACATGATTATCTAAATAAAATGTGCTAATCTGATCAAAATTTATATTTTTTTTAACTTTTTTACTATTTATTAAGATGGGTACAAAATTAAATGGTCTGAATATGACCATTGTTTGGAAAATACTTAATAAATAGTAAAAAAAATTCAAAAAAATGTAAAATTTGATCTGCAAGCACATTTTATTGTGGAGATTATGTTGAACGGTTTGGATCGACGATTTAGACTTTGAAAATGAAAAAAATGGTTGTTGTAACTTTGTTGTAACTCAAATTTGTTGTAACTTGATCCCTCCTCACATATTTATATAGGAAATTGCTAATATGATGTGCATAGCATAGAAGGACTCCGTGCTATGGCTTAATATTTGAGTTTTCAAAATTCTAACGGTCGATCCGAACCATTCAACATGATCTCCATGTGAATATGTACTTGCAAACCAAATTTTACATTTTTTAGATTATGTACTATTCAGATTAAGTGTTTTTCTACCTATCTAAAAAATAGTAAAAAAATTCTACAAAATGTAAAATTTGGTTTGCAAGTACATATTCATATGGAGATCATGTTGAACGGTTCAGATCGACTGTTAGGATTTTGAAAACTCAAATATTGAGCCGTAGCACGGAGGCCCTCTATGCTACGCGTAGCACCAGAGGCGTGTGGTGCCGCAGAGGGACCGCCGTCCACCTCCTAGGTTGGAGCTCTCCGGTCGTCGCCCTCGTCCTCGTCGTTAGGGTTTTATGTTTTTTTAGTTTGATAGATTTCTAGTATTTTATGCTTGGATTATTATATTTCATGCGTGGACTGTTATGTTTCATATTGTAGACTTACCATTTAGATTATCTAGTTTTGTTGTTTATCTAGTCGGAAAAACCAATTTCTAACATTAACCAAATAATTATAAAACATTGACACATTAAAAAATTAAAACATTAACAAATTTATAACATTAACAACTACATATAAAACATTAACCAATTATATAAAAAACAAATAAGTAATCGGCAATTACATAACATATAAAAATAATCGTCAACAAATAATAAAAAATATATCATATAAATCATTACAACAAATAAATATAAAATCATTCAAACAAATAAATATACCATATTATAAAATATTAAAACAAATTAAAAAAAAGTGGACCACACAGAAGAGGGGCAGTCTGCTATGCATAGTGGACCGCCCAGCGAGGGGGCGGTCTGCTATGGATTCTGGACCGCCCCAAGAGGGGGCTGTCACACCCCAATAACGGGGCCGACAACCCGCCGCGCTCATCAGCGCAAGGCGATTTCTATCATTTTACATAATCACATAGTTACATATACATTACCAATGACATTAACTTACTTTTGTTCGTTGCAAGTCCCGCAGTCTTCAAGTTCGAAATCGTATTTCCTTATCTTGCAATTTGTACCTGGAACCCACAAAGTGGAAAGATGAGAGATTGAAATCTCCCAGTGCGGTATTCAGTTCCAGTCGAGTTATCTGCTGATCCGACCAACTGAAACCAAAACAGCACCGAGCACCAAACATATAGATCACAATAATAATATAAGAACCAATGAATCTATGTTACCAACTATAATCAGTCAAGAAACAAAATATAAGTTCACTTTAAGAAATGCTCAAATACCGCAAAAGAAAATCAGCAAGCTAGAGCAACAATTAATAGCTATAACAATCAAGCATACCGAAATATTATAATATGCAATGCTCATGTGCGATAGACTTAAAAGTTCAATCCAACTTTGCTTATGCAACCATATTATTTAACCATGCTTTATTCCAAATTTAGCAATTCTCAAATATGCACAATTTTTCAAGTATATCAATTCTCAAATATTTTCCTTTGTTTATCATACGTTACAAGTTCTTTCACCAAGCATAAATCCGGTCATGCGCTACCCGAATATGGCGCCTACACAGCTCTTGCTATGCGCTACCCGAATATGGCGCCTACACAGCTGACGCTATGCGCTACCCGAATATGGCGCCTACACAGCTCTTGCTATGCGCTACCCGAATATGGCGCCTACACAGCTGACGCTATGCGCTACCCGAATATGGCGCCTACACAGCTCTTGCTATGCGCTACCCGAATATGGCGCCTACACAGCTCTTGCTATGCGCTACCCGAATATGGCGCCTACATGACCATCGGATTTCATTCTTCAATTCTCATCAAAGTACATACAAGACATTCCATATACAAGCAAGTCAATGTGTTCTATGAATGCAAGTCATATTCACATTTCTATTGAAGGTTCATTAATGTAAGTAAATAGTTCATATCATGCTATGTATCATGCATGCAAGTATAACATGCAAAAGTTCTAGTTCAACTCATGTTCTATATCATCTATGCATACGCAATGCAACTCAAACACTTGATGCAAATCATGTCATATTCAAAACCAAATTCTAAACATCATACTTCATTTTCAGATTTTTGCTATAAAAATATATGATCATGCATCTTGATGCTTTATTCTAAAATATAACACTAGCATATACTACAATCTTATTTTGCCACTAAACTCTTCAAGTTTTGTCACAATTCAATTCTAGTATATATGTGCATGCTCATTATGACAACTCATGCATTCATGCTATGCATTTCAAAAGAACATTCAAGAACTTAAACTACAACTAATTACCAATCAAGCAACCAAGCAAGCATCAACAATACAACCAATTAGCAACTAAACAAACAAGCAAGCAACAACTCCAAACTAATGCCTTGTACCATGCATACAAGTTAATTTCATGCAAACAGAAATATGGTTCAGTTCATGATGCAAGCGTATGTCATGCAACTCGTTTATGCAATAAGAATACCAACTTCAAGACTTTAACTACAAGCAATTGGCAACCGAGCTACAACCAAGCTACACTAATCAAACAAATAATCTCGTGCAATCAGGACATGCAAATTTCAATATGTAATAAGACATTTCACTAAGGCATATTTACACTTACAAAATTTACTTGTCTAATGTATGTCATCATGTACCTCTTTTTGATTCACAATTCAATAGGTCTAATTATTAGATAGTTCACTCATTGCCATCTCAATTTATTATATAAATTTTACCGTTCAGTTCATGTGAAGTGGATATTTTATATTGATATCAAGGCTCCTGTCATCTTTTGTGTCATGCATGTATCAATTTGAGAATATAGAAGTTGTGGTCTGTTCCATAATTAAATTATATAAAATAGTTGTACACCATGTAACTCCAAACCACTACCATATATTAACCTTAAGACTTCCAACAATTTACTTCTCTTAGGCATTTCACCGAACAGCTGATGTGCAGCAACACACTAGACCCGTACCAGTAATTTACTTCTCTTAGGCATTTCACCGAACAGCTGGTGTGCAGCAATCCACCAGACCCGTACCAGTGATGGTACAATAATCGCTCAATTAAATCACAATCATCAAGAAATCAACATGCGATCAAAAGCAAGCAAAGAAACCCACGAGCTTACAACAACAATTAAACAAGTTAGAAGGAGCTAGGAATAACTCGAAATCCGCACCTTGGCAATGTCGGGCACGATGTGGTTAGAGCGTTGCCGTGATGCATGTGATGTCGATCTTGAAAAATCTTGCTTGTTCCCGCGGTCTCCATTAGGTTAGGCGCAACCAGCAGAGGAGCACCAACTCCGACTCACCATGCCTGGCACTTTGCCTGTTGCTTGCCTCGAGTTAAGTACACACCGGCAAGGAAACTCCGACATTTATTTCCCCATGGACCGTTATCTATACTTTTTAGGTTAACTTTCTAGAGAATAGATGGGGATGAGAGGTGGTCAAAGAGGTGTCACGGTGAGAGTAATTTCAAGAAAGAAAGATTAGGAGGAGTTGAAATGTTAAAGGAGCGCGCGCGACAACAAAGTAGGCACTTATCACGAGGGAACTCCGTCGCAAAAAGTATCGTTGCGAAAAGTAGACACTTATCGCGAGGCACTTTTTACGAGGGAGTACCGTCATAACTGTGCTTTTTCTTTTCGCAACGGTACTTTTCGCGACGGAATTCCCTCGCGATAAGTGCCTACTTTTTATAGTCTAGCGGATTCCCCAAGGTAAAATAAACATAGAATCTCTGAAGAGCGGCCTAGAAGAGCAATTAATCGGCTTGGAAAAATTACTGGGATTAGGTGTTACCAAATGAAATGTCCATGTGGTTAACAGGTGTCGCTTTGATACAAAAAAGGAATTCTTGTTACTATTAATTCTACTTATTTATTAATGATGATTTGCGCTAAGCCCCCTATTACTTTAAATATGAGACTTGGCTTTTAAATGGCTAAATACTTTTTAATAAAAAGTTCCTAAATCAATATTTTTTTTCAAAGCTTGGAGAGAAAATTCATTGAATAATAATAAATGGTGTTAGGTAAGAAAAGTGAGTTGTTAAGGTAGCTACATGTGTCCTTTTCATGCAAGTTATTTTATAAAAACGAATCACTAATTTTTATTCTTATCTAATAATTAGTAAGTTTTGCAATAAGCCCCTTATATCTTTGATAATAACATTTTCATTTAAATATTAAGATTCTAATTACAAATTGTTTAGGAAATATTAAGATATTCCAAACTTAACTACAAACCTATATATTTACTTACGTGCCTTTATGATCTATTAAAGACTAAATAGTTATTTATAGTTATTAGAAGTTCAATGTGAGTCCTAAACATATTAGGACCTTATAAAAAGTTTTATTCAATGGCATGTTTTACTTTGTATCTAATAAAATTTTCAAATGTTCAAAATTGAGATGTTACAATACCAATGTAATAATAATTTCATCATTATGTATTTTTACCTCATGTCAATTAATATTTCCTAGTATTCAAAAACTAGGCTGTTACAGGGGCGGTTAGGGCATTTTAATAAAAATTTACCATCGAGGGCAGATTTATTAATTTCTTTTTTTTGGGTATTAATAAAAATGCCGGCAATAATAATTAATTTGTTACAATAAATACATTTTATTACAACTAATTAATCTAGTAGCAATTTTATTAATTTAATGCCACTAATTATTTTTTAGTTGGAATATGTTGTTGCAAAAGATTAAATTTGGTGTAGTGAAATCTGAAATGACAATCATCAATTCTATGAGTACTGACACATCTCAGGGACCTGTTGCCGAAGTTGTGATTAACTATTCTAATAAACAACCTCAAGAAGAGGGAGAGAAGCAACCGCAAGAAGAAATTGTAGTTGTTGGAAGTCCAAATCAATCAAATATGCCCGATTAAGGTAAGAAATTATATTATCATTTGATTTACTCTTATATCTAAAATAAAAAATTGTAGACTTTTATTAAACATATTATCTTTATCAAATTATATATCAATAGTGACTAACAATTTAAGATGAACAACATGACAAATTGAAAAATACAATAAAAAGATATAAATAATAGTTTTCACACACAATCCATTTTATTCATTACTTTAGTGCATGTACGATTATAAAATTCACCACAATATTATGAGAATCTAACAATCTAAAATAGTGTAAACAAATAATTATGAAAATAAACATGACCACACTAGTTTTCTTTTCTTAGATTTTCTGTAAACTACACTCTACAAGTTAGCGATATATTATGTAATAATATATAATATTATAACGACACAAAAATTATAGATTGTTTGCTGACACACGTGTCATAGACTTGTGAAGGGAATACAATTGAATCGGACGGCTCAAAATTATTATTTTCAACTTGGCACGAATCTCAAAGCATAAATAATACTGCCTGTATCATCCGAACAAGCACCGGCTGAGAATAAATCTGGGTCATCCGTTTCAATTGTGTTGAGTCAGGTACCTGAGAGGATACGGATCATGATTTCAATGATTTCTCATGCACATGATTATTTTAATGATTTATTATTTTCTATTTGTAATGTCAAAGGACAGGGTTTTTGGATACTTGACCTGATATTTAGTTGGTCATCAAAAATATTATCTTATACTCTATGCCTCTAGGCTGGATTTTTAAAGTTTGAATTCAAATTTTGAAAATTTAAAATTTCACTTGTCGAAGGTTAATTATGTAATTTTCGTTTTTTACAATAAAATATTTAACCTTCATTCTCTCACTGCAGATTGTAGTACAATGTGCAAATAACCAAAAAAAAATCTAAATGAATAAATGAAATTCAGAATGGGTTGGAAATATAACTATTCTATGTAAAAAGTAAATTGGACGAATTAATTCTCTCAATTAATTTAACATTGTCTAACGAAGAATTGACATTGTCAATTTATTAGTCTAACAGTACAACTCAATTTTGTTAACTATACTAAATAAAAAAATAATAATTTGGCACAAGTTTGACGGAAAAAATGTTTTACATAATTGAATTTATCATGAAAAATTCCAAACTGATCAGTAGTTAAAAAAAAACTAATTGATTTGTTAAAAAAATGTTTAATTATTTGACAATTTAAGGCTGGACTTTAATTAATTTCTGTTCAGAGTTTTAATATTGACAGCCATCCTTTCTATCTAACAAAACAAAGTTTAGGAGCTGTTAAGACACATCACTGGAATAATTTGAAATTTTGGTATACATCAAAACTATGATTCAAATATGAGGCATTCCGAGAATCAATCTTTGATCTGGTGGTAAATAATATTCAGATGAGAAATTTCTTATAAATATTAAATAGTAATAGAGTGTCTTAATTGACCTCCAACCTTTAATCTAAAAATAAAAGTATGAGGGCTTCTTATTTATTTTCCTTTTTAATGTTTTAATATTCAGAAATAAAACAATGATTAATAATCTCAGTGGCATATTATATATATCAGCAATGCATTTTATTTTAACTTTTAACTAATACAATCATGTTCATCTCAAGCGTCAACTAGTTAGAATTACTTCAAACGATAAATAGTTAATTTATATATGCACTGAAGCGAGAATAAGGTATAACTTGAGAAACATTTAAAAAATTTGTCAAATTTGAGAATAATTAAAGTATAAAACATTTATAAATAATATATTGTTAAATTAAAATTTTTAATATAAACTTTCCCTATTTTTGTTAGTTCAAATATGTTATTCTTTTCTTATCTTTAATTTATGGTACAAATTAAAAATGTTAACAAATACATTTTCGTTTTTGGCAAATAATTTGGTACGAGATGTCAACAAATTAAGTGACATTTAATTATCAACATTTAATTCAACATTAAGATAAATTTGATCAAAAGTATTCTAAATATAGACCAAAATTAAAGAACTACACTTTTATATTATTTGGAGGTGAAGGGGGAGGAGTGACTCTGATTTAATGTTAGGTTTGTTTGTTATCTTAATCCATTTAAATGTAATTTATTAACATGTTTCCACCAGCTAGTTTATTAAACTTTTATATTAGTTAGGTTGTTTGCTATGACTGTAATTTATTCATTTGAATGGCTGAATGTAATAATGAGAAAAAATCTCTTGGATCATAAAAAATTTAGCAAGATCTACACATTTAGCTCGGATTGTAATAAAGAGAAAAACAAGTCGCTGAAATAAAGAGAAAAACAAATCATGGCCGAACTATTATTGTAATAAAGAGAAAAGAAATCTTGGTTTATAAATAATTTAGCAAGATCCACACATTTAGCTCGGACGGTAATGCAAATTTAATTACCATCAAATAATCAATTACATAATAACAAGTCAAAAAATTAAGCAAGTCTTCTGTTTTGTGTGACGAAATGTTTATTTACATTCTAATTGTCCGTCTTTAATTTGTAATAAATAATTACTTACATATCATAAAATTAGCACATCTTTGTAATGTTTTTTCAAGTGTTTTTTTTTTCTAATTGTCAGATATGTAAAAGATTTCACAAAAAACTGACACTACTAACAAAGTAATATTTTATTTAGTAAAATTTTTATGTATGTATTAAAAAAAAAATTATGTTATTATTTGATTTACTCTGATATCTCAGATAGAAAAATTATAGAAATTATATTAAACATATTTTCATTAAGAAATAACACATCCAAATGACTAACAATTTAATGTGAACAACAAGGCAAATTGGAAAATACAACTAAGATAAAAATAGTAGCTTTTCACACACAATTCATTTTTATTCATGACATCGGTGCATGGATGGATTCTAAAATTCAGTCCAAAATTGTGACAAGAATCTAACATTTGAAAAATAATGTGATAAAAGAAAAACCACGAAAAAATAAACATCACCTAGCTAGCTAGTTTTTTTTTTCTTCTGTAAAATTTACTTTGAATTGTGAGGGTCCGGATCCTCTAAAGTAACCAATCTTTGGGTTTTGGATTGAAACTGTCCGATTTGAATTCGTTGCTCGGGATCGTCTCGGGATTCGAATTCGTCATCGGAATGTGTGCACTCACTTCAGAGATGAATTTTCGCGGATTCGAATCGGACAGTCTCGATCCAAAATTCAAAGATTGAGTTACTTCACTGGATCCGAATTCGAGTTGTGACCTATTATGTAACAATATATTATAATGACACCAAGGTTACATATTGTTTGCTGACACACATATCTTAAACTATTAATGCTCTATTATAGCTCTTAAGGAATGAACATTTAAGTGGTCGGACTTTCGATGCTTTCTTATGCATGTTACCAGACCTCATGCTTGATTGGACGATGGAAATCTTATCTTATATTCTTGGCCGGATTTTCAAAGTTGATCATACATTATTAAAATTTTATAATTTCTTTTTTTGAAGGTCAGTTAGCAAACCGCTTACCGACTATTTCATTAACATAAAATTGAAGTACATGAATATTTACAACATCCCCCTACTGAAAAAACCAAAAATAACTATAATTAAGTAATTAAGATGCCCTAATCAGGCATTGGAAATCATCACTAGCTAGAGAGCCCTAGGACCACCGCCGTTAGTGCATAACCCCGTTATCACTCAAATGGCCGCAATCCATTGTTCGATCTGGATTCGGGTGTCCGCCTTCAACCGAAATGCACTCTTTTCATCCCCGGCAAACGTGCGTCGATTCCTCTCCCTCCATAATGCCCACACACCAGCCGCCCACGTAGTGTCCCACCGAGTACATGTATCCCTGTTTCCAGGAGTCCTACGGGACAGCCAAAATTCGACGACTGTGGCGGAGGCACTGATCGTCGTTACGGTCATGTTCCCCAGTAGTGTTGACCAGAAGTGTTGTGCATACGGACACGATATGAATATATGATCCCGCGTCTCCTGGCTGCTGTCCCCGCATAACACACAACCATATGGCACGTGGCATCCCCTACCGACTAGTACCTGTTGGGTGAGAATTTTGTTCTGGATTGCCAGCCAAAGAAAAACTCTCACCTTGAGCGGCGCCGTTATCTTCCAAAGCAACTTGTAGAACGGGCATGTGAGACCCCCATTTTGCATAACGGCGTACACAGATGCGGTGGTGAAGTTTCCACCCACCGTCCATTTCCATCTTAAGGCTCCGTCGATATCCCTTGTAGTTGATACAAGAAATAACGGTATGAGAAGTTGGAGACTTTTCAGAAAAAAGGAGTCAATCTGCACTGCTGACAGCTGTGCAACTGATTGAATACCGTACAAGCGATTAATTGTCCTTGCCCAGTGGCCGTGTGGTTCATTCTCAAGCTTCCAGAGCCACTTAAGGAGCAGTGTCTCATTTTGCGTGGCGAGGCTGATGATCCCCATGCCCCCATTTCGTCGCAATGCACATACCCTTTCCCAGTTGACGAGGCAATTAATGCTCTTGCACTCATCATTACCCTTCCACAAAAAATTCCTTCGAAACCTATCAATTTGTTGCACCACCCCTTGCGGAATGCGTATAGCTTGCATGTAGTGGAGGGGGATAGCCGATAAGACTGACTTAATGAGAGTTAGTCTCCCTCCGAGGGACAGAAGTTTTGCCTTCCACCCCGCCAGTCTTGTGCGGACCGCCGTTATGATCGGTTGGTATAGGTGTTTGGCCGGCCTCTTTATGGTGAGCGGTAACCCCAAGTATTTTAGCGGGAGATCGGACGGCTCACAGCCAAGAATGTGGGTTACGATGGATAGTCTTACTGGTGCGATCGCGATCGGCACATACCCACTCTTTTGTCGATTGACTGTGAGACCAGTTAGGTCCTCATACCGTTGTAAAATAGTTGACAATATCTTGAGATTTTGCGGGTGGGCTTCGGTGAATATTATGGTGTCATCAGCGAATTGAATGGCCTGTGGAGGGATCGCCACCTCCTGGTGCATAATTGTTTTTGCTGCTACAACGAATCGTTGTAATGCATCCGCCATCAATATGAAAAGCATGGGCGACAGGGGGTCACCTTGTCAGAGACCTCGCTAGTGACGGAAATAGCCCGTCAATGATGCATTCACCCTAACCGCGGAGGTGGAAGTCCGCATGATAGTCAGAACTGTGGATATCCAACCTGGCGGAAACCCTCGCTCGACTAGTAGATTTGTTAGGACACACCAGTCCACTGTGTCGAAGGCTTTCTTGAAATCGACCTTGTAGAGTATCGCCGGGATTTTATTTTTAGTACAGAATGTGAGTAACTCCCGTGCGATTGCAAAAGATTCCATAATGGATCTCCCCTTTATAAACGCCGTCTGCTCCGGACTGACCAGCGTCTGTAAGTGTGGTTGGAGTCTATTTGCCAGAATTTTTGAGATGATCTTGATCGATGTGTTCATGACACTGATCGGTCTGAATTCATCAATTCCAACAGCCCCCACCTTCTTAGGCACGAGTGTGATGGCCGATCGGTTAAGGCAGACTGTATTACTTCGACCTCGACTAGTATCAATGACCATTTTAACAATGTCATCTTTGATGATGGGCCAGAACGCCTGGTAGAACTCAGCCGGAAGCCCGTCTGGACCGCTTGCACGATGCTTTGGCAAGTGCATTACAACATCTCTCACTTCCTCCTCCGTTATTGGTTGGTCCAGTTCCAGTAAGGATTCATGATATGCTGGCCCTACCCGACCCATTAGATCGAAGGCATACCTGTGTTGCCGACGGACACCCAGGAGTTGCCTGTAGTGAGCTAGCAGGACACGTTGCATATCAGAATGACCGACATCCGTACCGTCTGTGTCTCGCAGGGTGTGTATGAAATTTGTATTTTTTCTTTCATTTGCCACGGCATGGAAGTACTTTGTGTTGTTGTCACCCAACTTTAACCACCTGCAGCCCGCTCGTTGCTTCCATCTGTTCTCACGGTCATTTGCTAGACGGAATATGTGTTCTCTAATCCTTATTCGCAACCGGAACTCTATCGCATTGAGCAGTCTGGACTCCTCCACCCTGTCCAGCTGCTGCAAGGTCCACTTAGACCGTTTTAAATACGTTTCTCTGTTGTGGAATCGTGCGGCGGACCACTGTTTAAGAGCCGTAGTTGTTGCTCGAGTTTTTTTGTGTAATGTTCTGGCCGAGTTTGGTGCAGCCGGCACCGATCGCCATGCATTCTACACTATACCATGTATTTCCTCATACTTCAGCCAGAAGGTCTCAAATCGAAACCATCTCTTAGACGGTGTCGCGTGTGGTTTAAGTACGAGCTTCATAGGGACATGATCCGAGACGGTTGCTGGTAGATCCTCGAGCGAGTGTTGACTTCCCAAAATGGGCCAATGCGAGGAAAGGAAAACTCTGTCCAAGCGGGACATGGTCGGTATTGGCCTCTTACTCGTCCATGTGTAGTCTCTTCCCAACAACGGGACCTCTGTCACTCCTACCTCATCAATACAAACATTGAAATTATTAATTAGTTCAATATTTGTCCACTCGGCCGTGGTTTCACGGATATCTCGGATTAAATTGAAATCTCCTAATAAAATCCATGGATAGTGATAATTTTCGGCCAAGTGCCTAATTTCCCCCAAAAATCGAATCTTTGCTCTGTCATCCTGTGGCCCGTAAACAGATGTTAACATAAAGGTGAATAGCCCTTTGCTCAACACAACGCTGATACTAAACTCCCTAATAATTGATTGAAGTAATGTAAATTTGTTAGTCCATGAGATTAGTATCCCTCCTCTAGTACCAACAGCATCTAGAGTTTGATGCTGTATGTACTTCGGAGGGCATACTTCTCTTAACTTAAACACATTGATTTGATCGCATTTTGTTTCTTGGAAACACAGAATGTCACAACGTGCATCACAAACCAAGTCCTTAATGACAGAACATTTTTTAGTGTCCCCCATACCCCGCACATTCCAATTAAGAACAGAAAAAGGAAAAAGAAAAGTAGTAACTTCATTAACTGCATTAATTTGAGCTGACATTGATGACTTTACACAAAAAATTGCAACAGCAACAAGGTTTCCACCAAAAACCCAGTTCTATAAAACTGAAAAAAAGATTTCTGCACTATTGCAACAGCCCTACTGCAGGTGTTACTACTATCCATTTGAAGATTCACCATCCGAGAACTCTTCTGGCTCGGATTCAATGGATGGCAGCAGCGACTCCTCGTAGAGTTCAGTCACATTGTCCCCCTGAGATTCAGTAGGCACCACTACATAGTGGCCGGCATTACCAATTTCATGTGGAATAGCATCAAGCCCCTCCCCCAGCTGGCTGTCCGAGATGGGTTCTGTAACTGCTTCAACAGCAGCCGCCAGCAGCACAGCAGCAGCCGCCGGCGGCGCACCAGCAGCCAGCGACGCACCAGCAGCAGCCAGCGGCGCACCAGCAGCCAGCGCACCAGCAGTCAGCGGCACACTAGCAGCCGAGATTGTTTCTGTGCCAGCATCGCCAGCAGCCCCCAGCTGGTACATCTGAGTTGGGTTCTGTACTGGTGCTGAACCGGCTTCACCAGCCGCCACCAGCGGCAACCCAATACCACAGTAAGCATCGACCCTGTCAGACTGTTGCTGAGTTAACGGTACCTGTGTGAGTTGTTCAGCTTCTAGGGCCGCTTCAATGCCAGCTGCCTCCAGTTTGTCTGAGATTTGTTTTTTTGTAGAAGACCCTACTGCTGCTTGCTTTGCTTTGTTGTTTCTGACGAAGAACCTAGTTTGCGGTCTCTTACCCGAGAGGCGCGCACTGTGACGGGGATTACTCCCGGTTGCATGGGGCTCTTTTTCCTGTGATGAGGCTATCCCTTTGCCCTTCATTTTCTTGTTACTGCGGCGGTTTGCCGGCTGGTCTGCAATTGGGGAGGGGGTCGGTGCAGGGGGGTTGGTGGGATTCGGGGATAGGTTTGGGTTTATGCTTGGCGGGTTTGGATCCGGGGGGGTTGGAAGGATCGGATTTGGGTTGATGTGGGGGGTGAGATTTGGGTGCTCAGTAGTGGGCGGGAAGAGAATGGTATTTGTAGTCGGGACAGGGCCGTGCGGCTTGGGATTTGGACCCGAGAAGATCCAGGACCGTTGGCAAGGGTTGGCAAGCTCCCGGTTATTGGGTATGTGTTTGCGGATGTAATCTTCTTTGAATGGGCTGATGGGGACAGGTTGGTTTTCGGCTGCCTGGGCCATGTCTTCTTCCTCGCAGATGTCAGCCCAAGATTTTTTTGTAGGTGTTTGCACTTGTTCAGCCGAGCGCTCTGCAGGCTGGCCATCCCATGAAGCCATCTCCTGTGTTTTTTGTTGGGTGCTGCCCTTGTGAATAAAATTTAGTAGAGTTTGGTGTATGTCAGTATTACCTTGGTGCGCGGTCGGTTCTGTCCCCGGTGCTGGAACTGTGTGTACCGGATCGAGTTGAGGTGGGGGAGATGGTTGCTCGCGCGCTGGGGGGACGGCTGCGAGCACCTTTTGGCTGTCTATGCCATCACCATGTTGTGCCCCACTACCCTCCACCACTCTACGACGGAAAAAAGGGTTTCCACCAATTGCCTTTTCTATGTCATCTCGTTCCTTACCCGGTTTGAGCTTCTCCCATAACGAATACATTACCTCAAAGGCCACAGTGACTGTTTGAGTATCTTGTTGCAACTGGTTTTGTGAGGGAAGAAGCCTTTGGGCTTGAACCTCGTCAAAGAGGGACTGATCCGGTGTTGGGTCAACTGGTTCAACAACGGACACCTGTTCCTCTACCCACCCGTGCACTTTCACCTCTAGGATGCGAGACATCCCTCGTACCCATAGCATAATTCCTTTTGGGACATCTTTTAAATCAGCTACTGCCATGGCTACCATCATGGATTCGAGGGAGTGGACATTGCTCATGGGTGTATGGTCCAGTACGATACCAAAGGAGCTCACCGCAGGGATAAGGTGGTCAACATTCCATGCGTGAGGCGACAGTTTTTTTTATCTCAATCCATACTTTATAATTTAGCTTCATTGGAAAAGCATGGATCGCCGGGCTCCATGGGTATGTGATATACCCTAGTTCCTTGATTTTCTTACTGTGGCTGAGGAGGAAGCGATGGCGGTCAGCTCCAGGTGGTAAGAGCAGGAGGTATTGGGGGCCTCCCATGTGGGTAACCGGGAATGGCAGATGGGTATTGCAACCCATCATCAGCGCAGCTTGAACGCGATGGATATCGTGGTCGGGGATGATTCTGGCATCAAACACCACTGCCCGACTGAGCTGTAACCTATCTTGCTGCATCTGACATGTCTCCGGTAAGAATACTGTAGTCAGCTCAGGCCGGCCCTGTGGCATAGTGTTCTCTCCTAAGTTACCCCTGGGCTGTAGCGGGTCGACGAAGGTGGCTGCCGGTTGTGCCGGTGCTCTGCAGAACCGAGCCTCGTGGCCTTTAGCCCAGCACCGTGCACACACTCGAACCGGGCAGTCACAACCATTCTGGTCATGTCCAACCTCAAGACAGTTGTAGCAGCGGCCTCTCCAAGCCGGGCTATTTGGATTCGGTGGTAGGGGCAGGGGCTCGGGTTTGTCAGCTGATGCTCGGGTGACCGGTGTGACTGAGCGCGGGTTGGTTGGAGGGGGTTGAAGGAAGGGGTTTCTGTCTAGGTAGAAATGCCAAGGTTGTTGGTGTAAGCGGAGGTTCTGGTGCGACAGTAACGGTGGCGGTGAAAGCAGGGCATCTGCATATGACGCCGGTGAGGTAATGGAATGCCCCTCCTTGGCCATGGCAGCACAAGACAGTGGAATTAGACCTCGCAGCTTAGTCAGAGAAGGTGTTGGAACTGGGAAGAGATGAGAGATTGAGTTGAGGGAGAGGTGCGGTTTGTATTTCAGCGGTGTATTTATGAGGGATTTCCTGAAAAAGTTAAACTGCCACCGTCTTGTCAATGGAGGCAGTTGAGGGGGAGGTATGGGGAAAAGTCGACTAATGCCTTCCTTTCCCGCTAGAACCGGAGATTCTCCCAAGTGTCGCTGATTTGGGAGGAGATACCTCCGCTTTTGCCTTCTGAGACGCTGTTGGCGCTGTTGAGAGGATTGGCGGCCCATACCATTCGTACGGGGGCGACGGCCTTGAGAAGACGTGAAGGGTGGGGTGATGGCAGTGGGGCGACGCCGCTCGCGTGGGAGCACAGTGTGCCACCCACCTCCTGTCGCTATCGTGCGGTGTCTCGCCATGAATCGCCTTGCGGATCGCCCTTTTAGGTAGATCCGAGAATTTCGGATCTGGTCTCTTTCCTCTAATTTGAGTGTTATCAAAAATTTTATAATTTCACTTATGTAAGGTTAATATTGTAATTTTCTTTGCTTTTTATGATAAAATATTTAGCCTTCAATTCTCCCACCGACATTCATTCGTGCAGTACAATAGGCAATTAACAAAAAATCTCAATGGATTAATGAAATTGAAAATGTGAAAAATTAAAACTTGGTTAAGCGCAATAAAATACACCATCCATACACAATCAGAGATTCGCACGTATTCTGTATTTTCTATGAAAACAAAACAGTCGAAGAAACTGGACAAAGCAATAAAATATACTCTCATTATTCTTCTCAAAAATAACCACAATCTCATGATTATTTTCCTAGCATATTCAGTTCGAATCAGAAGATTTCTACAGTAAGTTAACATTTGATAAATAGAAGTATTAAAAGCATGAGATATAGTACCAGCATCTTCATGGGATGCCAACTCAGAGCATATCAGAAAGGATCCGGTGGCTCATTGATAAATTAGAAATTAAGGCTCAGCGCCATACGGAGTGATTTTTGAAGCCGTATTTGCTGCCTCCCTCCAGTTCTTGCCGGTAGTCAAGCGTCCAGTACTCAAAAGAGCAATCTATAAAGTTGTAGTAGCCTCCATGAAGGTTAAGCTTCCCTTCATTGACCTTCTTTTCTATCCATGGGTATGTCAGTAAGTTTAGGAGTGAACTATTAACTGATTCCTGTTAACAAAATGAAAGGTAAAAATACATCAAATTTTAAAGATTTCAAATAGTGACTATACTATGATGGTATAAATCACCAGAGGTCACAAGTTACCAGGCAGGCATGTTCAAAACAAGCTTCCCAATTTTGATTCTTCTCAATTTTAATATTGTCTACGTAGAATTGACTAGTCAAATTATTACACTAACAATAACAACTCAATTTTACGAGCTATACTAGGTAAAAAAATTAATTGTGATGCGTGATGCTTTAATTTTAATATTCTCAATTTTAATATTGTTAATAATGTGTGTGCCATATTATTGCATTAGACTACCAAAAACTAAATATGTGATGCGTGATGCTTTAACTAATACAGTGAGCAAGGAGAGAGGAAAAGAAGTGATTGAAAGGTACCATTTCACAATGTTGGCATTGTTTATCAAAGTTCAAGTATCCATATGCAGCTTTTGTGGTTAGTCTTGCGCTCTTAGCAACTGAAAGCCAACCTTCTATACGTTCTCTGAAATATGTTGTACACACATGAAAAGAAAATAATTAAAAAATATAAATAATAAAAATTAAAAGAGCTATGAGAAACCAAGTCATACCCATAATCACCATCATTTTGCATAAGCGCATTAATGCCCCCACATTTGCTGTGACCAATAACTAATATGTCCCTAATCTGAACAAATTAATACCAGAGTTACTTATTTCAATGATATAATTCACTAGAAGTACTTATTTCAATTTTATAGCCAGCAAGTAGTACCAATGGAAGGCTGGCAGCGAATTCAAGAGCAGAAGTTGTCTCCGACGGCCCATGCTACAATTGGGAAAAAAAAAGAAAAAAAGGAAGAAACTGACCTAGTGAATTTCAAGCAATGAGTTGTGAAAAGTAAGCAAAGAACTAAAATTATTTGACATTTAGAGTACCTCATAAGGAGGAACAAGATTTGCAATATTGCGTACGGTGAAAGCTTCACCTGGTTGGATTCCTAAAATCTTGGTGGGGCAAACCCTAGAGTCACAGCATGCAACAATAAAGTACTGCATTTGCAAGAAAAAATGTATTGTAAGACAAATTATCCATTTAAAATAATGTACTTCATAACAAAATTGGAAAATCAGGTTCTCTTTTCTGTAAATAAAATCACCATAGTGGACATGAATACCATACAAGTGTTCCTGTATGGTACCAACATGTCTGTATAGGTACAAGATATTTAAGGTCAGACAGTAGCTCATATTGATTTTTTTTTGTTTATTTTAAATTCATCATTCAGGTAAGCCCAGATAAACCAATATCACAGATACCTTGTGAAATCGAAAATTATCCTGATATATATATCCCTCTAAAACATTGAAAAGTTCACTTATACCCCCCCCCACCCTCTCTCTGAAACACAAAAAGTTAGCCTACACAAGTTTCCTAATTAACCCGCTTTACTTAATCTTATACAGGATATGTCCATGTTTTGTAGAGATCTGAAGTGAAATTTGTGATATTTTGTGGTTGATCATTACTCCCCTTGAAAACTGTACAAAGTATACTTTGCACTATTTTGCAACAGCATATGTGAAATTAATCATTTTTTCTTATGTTAATTTGAGGTTTATTTACAAGTCTTTTATTCTAATTTAGTGTTATTTTAAAATCAAACATAAACCCAATAGTCACTGTAATATACCTTCGGATCTTGGCCCTGAGCAAGCTTTTTATAATAATCAGAATTTGCCCTATAGGAGAAAGAACAGCCACAAATTAGTAAATCAAGTTGTAAAATTCCTGATTTTCCAAATATAAAACAATTTACATACAAGTTCACTTACAGGTAGTCACTCTCCTTGAATTTGTGAAACCTGTTTTTCAGCACCTCAAGACCATCAATGCATTGACCCCGAGCTGCCAATTTGTTATCAGCCAAAGTTGTTGGTTGAATATCTGATTCTTGGGAAGCCTTTGCTACATGTCCGCGTTTTGACCTAAAAAGAGGAGATAAAGAGACATCTTTCACTTTCAACTAATGAAATTCTCTTGTCAAACTAACAGAAAGAACTTGATCCAACATATAAATAAACAAAGACCAAAATAAAAGAGGAAAGCACTCCGACTATAATTAGCCCATACCCCATGGTTAATCAACTTTTTTTATAAAACGTAATTAAAAATAAATATATAACAAAAGAGGTTGATTGGGTGGTTTTTCACAAAAACCATCAGTACCGAAGGGGGATTCGGTACACCTTGGGGTGTACCAAACCACCTCCTTTTACCCCTCTAGTCCACAGAAAATCCATAAAAGGGGGTTACCAAACCCTTGATTTGGTACACCCCCCCTAATTTTTTTTTTTTAATAAAGGGGTGTACCGAACCATAGATTTGGTACAACCCCTGTTTTTTTTTTTTATTAAAAAAAAGGGCTGTACCGAATCATATACCGAACCATAGATTCGGTATCCAAGATTGACCGAATCTATGATTCGGTACACCCCATTTTTTTACAAATTTGGGTGTGGTCTTGTGTGCAGCTTGTGACAGGGGGTGTACCGAAGGTAGGATTCGATAGCTCATGGGTGTACCGAATCTTACCTTTGGTGCTGATGGTTTTTGTAACTTTCAATGCAATCACCCTCTTTTGTTAATATATTTTTTTTAATTACTATTTATAAAAAACATTCTGGTTCATCAATACTAGGTTATGTATTGTATTAGGCTACGAATGAATGCCAAATCAATTTGAATAGTCCATATGATATTGGCGATTCCTATATTAGACTATTGCATTGCAATTAATTATGTGTTTCTACTTTCAGTGCGACACAGTGAAAATTCAATGAAAAATTAAATTGCTATCTAATATCCTTCCCGATATAAACCAATAAATCAATAATCACTTACTGGTCGGATCCTCGGACAATCAAACCCGCGCTGAGTGATCTGCTCTGTTTCATCCGTCGATCATTAATCTGATTAAACACAACAAAAAAAAAATTATTCATCAATTTAAGGTCCGGGTTAAATTTCGCCAAATTGAGAGAAGGGGGAAGCATCTCACTGACAACAATCATAGATTTCCCGAAGGGCGTATCAACGAATTCAACATCGGAGACCCTCGAAGCGAATTGAATCCCAGAGGAGAGCGGAGCTCGGAGCAGAGCAGCCATGGCGACAGGAGGAGGCCTGGACTAGGGTTAGCAATCGGTTTAGATCTAGCTCTGGGATCTGGAAGTTGGATCATTGAGAAAATAAAATGGAGGGAGGCCTCGATTTAAAAGAAGCGGTGGAAGAAAAAGACCAAGAGAGAGATTGACGGAGAAAACAAGGGATGTTAGTTTTTGTGGTCGGAGATGATCAATGGCGAAAATAAATTAATTAACTCTCGATTAAAGATAATAATCAAATCAATTAGACCGACGAAATAAATCCCCTGAGGTAACAGAAACTTTGATTTTAGATCTGAACCGTCCGATTGACCCAGATTGGTCCGGATTCTGATTGAACGGCCTCAACATAAAGAAAAATATTCTGTTACCTTTGAGGATAAGGACTCAACCGACACGTGTCCGTAAGAAGTTTTAGAACTTGGCTGTATCAAAGAAGTGCGCGGGCAGATATGAATAATTGATCCGCCGTACATTGCAGATCACAGCAGTTGGATGAGGATCAACGGCTTGGATCTGCTGTCAATTATAGCGTTGTACTGTAGATGATCTGGAATCAACACATAAAGCGACAATGTCGAAAAGTTAATTTAATTAACACACATCCAAGTTGCCGACATTTGTATTAATATCCAAAGTTAAGAAATTAATATTTATGCTCAGAATTTCCGTCTTTCGCCAAAAATATCCAAAACGGTCATAAAATGCCCGACTTACGTAAACCGGCCATGTTTACTTCTTTTTATTTTTATTTATAGACACTATGAAGAGCAAAATAATAAAATCTAACACTGAAAATTCGAATTTTTTGTTTAAATTATTTGTTAGATTACTTCTTTTGATTTATAATTAGCATATTTATACTAAAATACACTAGATTACTTGAAATTATATTGAATTACACTATATTATAATAAATTATGTTGAATTACACAAATTACGTTAAATTACACTAAATTACAATAACTTCGCTAATTGATAAAAATGCGGTAAATTACGGTAAACTACGCAAATTACGCTAAAGTAGACCGATTTTGTGCCATTTTTCATGAATCATAAAAAATAGTAAAAAAATTCCGAAAATAGTAAAAATTGGTATTCTACAAATTCATTATGTAACTAATTTACTGAGCTACTTAGATGGAATAATAGAAATGAAAATCTTAATCGAAAACTTCAACTCAAGTTTTGAAGCTCTTCTCTTTATTTTTTGGCAATTTTGAATTTCAAAAAATAATGTAATAGTCACGGACGCATGGGTCTTTTCGCAAGCTTTCTGAAAAGTGGTCATTTGCTGAAATTGGACACTCGAGCACCGTTTTATAGCTGTTTGAAGTTTCGTCGCCGTTCGCCTTTTCAGTGAAGATATCGTCCCTATTCATATGTAATTTACCGTAATTTAGCGTATTTTAGCGTAATGTAATGTAATTCAACATAATTTAATGTAATATAGTGTAATTCAACATAATTTCAAGTAATCTATTGTATTTTAGTATAAATATGGTAATTATAAATGAAAAGAAATAATCTAACAAAAAATTTAAACAAAAAATTCGAATTTTCAGTGTAGATTTCATTATTCTTCATAGTGTCAAAAAAAAAAAAGAGTAAACCGGGAGTAAACCGGCCATAAATGGTCATTTTTGGCGAAACCCATAAATTCTGAGTATAATAATTAATTTTATTAAACTTTGGATATTAATAAAAATGTCGGTCCAAGTTGTTGTGTATATCCTGTTAGCCTATTTTAAATTTATATACTTTTTGACTAAAATGTAAAGTTTAGAAAATATATTAACCTTTTCTATTTATTCAAGAAAATAGTATTTTTTTTTTTGCCAGTATACTTTATGATAAAATATATATATTTGGAGTTCAAAATTTATGATAATTTTTTTTCTAATATTAAAGGTACTTAACTTAATTTGTTATTGAATTTTCTTGTACTCTTTAAAAGTTATCAATTATTATTTCTACCCCAACTATAACTTACCTGCTTCTTTTACTTAAATTGGAGTTGGAACACACCGGGAGATTTTAGAGATAAAAGATATTGACAGAGCTATATTAGATTCATTCAGTGCGTCAGTCGAATACTTTTTTTCATTTTATCTCTATTGTCATGTTACATGAAGTTAAACTAGCTCTCTAAATATCTTTTTATCTTAAAATTGAAATCAAAATCCTGCAAAAAAAAATAATAAATAAATACTGGTCAGGTAGACAAGTACTAACTATAACGGATTGATCCTGTGATATGTCCGTAACATGTCGTAGAGCTGCAAACTCCAGCAGCACATTACCACGTGGCAAATCCTCCTCGCCGGGTCAAGATTCAAGTACATTTTCTGGGTCAGTGGTAAGAAAACGACAAAGTATTAATTATTAATTTGTCACCTTGCAAATTGAATTCAGATCCTCCCCGGTACCGTAATAGAGAATCTTTTACAATTACTTGATCTAGACCGTTCTTTTTAACATGGAACGAATGTCAAAGCCCAATAATACTGCCCCCTCCGTCAGTCCGACTCTCAAAGCGGCTGAGAGTTAATCTTAAACCGTAAAGTGAACGGAATCTTTTACAGTAATGGAGAGGATACTTGTCCTTGAAAATTGTGGAAAGCGCCCGAATTGTTGGAGAGCACATGGTGATGTCTCTATCTCTGCGCAAGATTCTCAGATTATCTGTGGCGAGAAAACTATAATTACATGAATGAAGTAGAGGGTGTATAACCTTAACTTAAATGCCAATTTATTTTGTTTATAGGTATAGCATTAAAAATTAAATTTCATTTGATATTTTTTTTCTTTCTATTTTCTTTGACATGTGAATTAGAGGTGAATATAAAATTCCGAGAGAAATTTTCTTATCTTGTTATTCTTTCTTTATATAAATTGAAAGTTACACATCCAAGATTGGGACAATGGATAGAAGTTTAAATAATTATCGAATAAATTAAAAACTTATATGATTAAATAAAAAAAATATAGCAAACAAATGAATATGGTATTTCAAATGCATCATGTACATGTTATCATAAAATATAAAAAATATAATTATTGGTCATCATTTAAAAAAAATATAAATTACTAATTTAATAAAACTATATAAAATGATTTATGAATCAATATTGCCATAATATAAATTCAACACAGTTAAATATATGAATAAAAAAATATTTATAACAATTTTTAATTAAGAGATTTTACTGAGGAGATGAAAAAGAAAAAGTTGACACTGTATTATTAATTGTCAACTTGCAAAAATGAGAAAGTAAAAGGAGATTATTGTTAATTTTTAATTGCCAATCGCCAGGATTGTTGGAGCTTGGAGAGGAGTGACCACATGGCTCTGTACTAGATTCGAAGATTATCTGTGGCTGATGTAGAACCCACCAATATATCACGAGTCATCTCAACGTGAATCCAAACAAAAGAGACCGCTGATTACTGTCAGTGTTTATTTTTAAGTTTAATTCAAATTGATTATTTTATGTATGACTTCTAAAATTTAAAAAATTAATTTAAGTACGGTTCGTACTTTTCTCTTGTCAGTAGAAAGGAACACAAGGAGACGCATAGACAGTGTCTAATGTGGTTCTTACAATAGCAATAATTATAATATTAGCAAATAGGTCGAATAGGTCTTTAAAATAGTTTATAAAAAGCTGAATAAATATATTTAAATTTAATGTTTTAGAAATGAAATATTCTGCCAATAATTCGCAATTAATTCAAAAAAAATTAAAAATTGCACATAATTCACAAATAATTGAGAAATAATACAATAAATTCATTGAATCTCCTTTATTATATATTATTGGGAAAGGTGCTAAAGATAATTTATTTGTAAATAATTCACAAATTGTTTACGAACTTGGTGTTACTTCAAGAATATGGCCGTATCTCAGGTTTGATAATCATTCTAACTCTCACATCATAGTCATAAGATATGAAAATAACAAGTTTTCAGCACCTTCTCTTACGAGTTATTACTTTACCAAATTATTTTCAAATTATTCACGACATATTCGTTAATCAAGTTGGTTTTGCCCTCTTGCTCCGTCCAAGCCCTCCTCGTTTAATCGAGTTAGATTATTATCAGGGTTCTAAATAGCGCCGCTATAGCGTTCTCGGACCATAAAAGCTATGGCGCTATCTCTCCTAAGAGGTCTAATAATTTAATGAAACTTTTATCACTCCAATCATTACTCGCCTTCAAACGACACAATCTCAAAATAGCTTGTAATTTTGTAAATCTCATACAACCGGAATATAATTGTCGTTTGTGATCACTTTTAAATTTCTTTGAAAACCTTTCGTATTTATTTTTCGTAAATTCTTGCTCAACCTCAAGATACATGTCATCAAAGTTGTCATCACTATGATCATGATTATGGTCCGAATCATAATCATCACTACCAATTTCTTCATTACCAACTTCATCATCCATTTCTCCATTTTCCTCACCAAAAACCTCAGATGCAATTTCAAAATCAATATTAAAATTACTAGTACCATTGCTTGTTTTCCGAATATCATCACCAATTTCTCCAGTACCCTCACCATGCCATATCCAACGTGTGTATCCATTTTTAAACCCATTACAGATCAAATGACTTTTAATATCCGCAGAGTCAGCAAACGATGTAATATTACAACACAATCGACAATGACAAGAAATAGTTGTTAAACCATTCTTTTCTCTATTTTTCTCAGTAAATTTTATAAAACGATCAACACCCTTCATAAGCTCAGGACTATTACGCTGTGGTTCATACATCCAATTCCAATCCATATCTGCACATAAAAATATAAAACAAGAACAAGATTAGGTACTTGTCTTGGGCATTTCCATTTTGGGCTTACATATAGTGGGCCGGTGCACAATCCTAACCCACTCTTTGAATGCTATGTCTCAGTAGTGAACAAATATAAGCAGATTTAGCATTTAAGAAAAATTCGGCAGCATTTCCCTGTGCTCCCCAAGTACACGTAAGATCCACCTCCGGCCATTTAGACACTGAAAGAAACAATACGTACTCGTGGGAACAATAAGGAGAAATGCACCCGAATCTTTTTTAAATACTAAATCAGCTTACATTTGTTCACATCCTAGATGAGACGAAAACATTCAAAGAGCAGTCCCAAAATGGGGACTATTCAAAATTAATCCCTAACGGATTAATTTTTAACGGGCATTGACCTAAAGACAACCTAATTCATGATGTTCGGGACTAGTGATTTGCAAACGGGTACCTCGGGCAGGGCAGGGCAGTACCCGTCCCGGACAGCGGGCAGGACGGGTACGGGTACAGGGGGTACCCGGGTACAACGGGCACGGGTAGGCGGGTTTTTTTTTAAAAACTCCGCCCTGCCCGTCTCAAACCCGTGCCCGTTGCGGGTAGACGGGTACAACGGGCACGGGTACAGCGGGCACAGGCAGGACGGGCACGGGTAGACTTTTTTTTTTTTTGCTGTTTTCTGTTTTGTGTTCTGATTTGTTTTCTTATTTTTTTTACCGTGTCGTACGAATATTATTACGTGTTTATTACGTGTTTACCGTGTCGTACGAATATTATTACGTGTCGTACGAAATATTATTTCTTTACACGAGTAATTTTATTTCATTTTCAAACTCTCATTCTAATTATATAGTTTCATAATTTATTTATATCTCGAAATTTGTAGTTTACATTTTAAATTGATAATATATTTTGTAAACGTTCAATTTAAATTGATAATATAAATCTAAATCTAAATTAAATAAAAATTAAATCTAAATAAAAATTTAAATCTAAATTTAGATGCAAATTAAATTAAATCTAAATTGAATATAAATGTAAATCTAAATTAAATTTAAATTGAATCCAAATCTAATTTAAATCTAAATTAAATTAAATAAAAGGAAAAAAAAAACAAAAAAAACATACCCACTCATTGCGGTCCGTAACCATACCCATTGCAGCCCGCAACCATACCCATTTATATTCATTGCGGCCCGCAACCATACTCATTGCGGCCCGTAATGACTTCTACAGTTTTTCTGCACGCCAAATTCACTGCCACCACTCATTGCGGTCCGCAAGAGATGTTATTGCGGCCCGCAATAAGTCGATTCAGCGCCCGAATTTGCTATTTTGAGTGATTTATTTTTAGGTTTTGTGAGCGGTATAAAAAGTTAAATCTAAATTAAATCTAAATTAAATCTAAATTCAAAAATAAAAGTTACCCTCCTCCTTTATTCCGGGCTTGGGACCGGCTATGTAAAATAACATAGGCGGAGTTCTAACTTTTTTTTTGTTAGTAATTCTTCTTTAAAATGAATAATTTAAGAACTAATTGAAACGTTTAGAAATTATAATTTAAAAAATAACCATAGAGATTAAAAGAGGTTAGAAATGTATACCGACACTACCTATCTAGTAGTTTGGATTCATATACCATTGTTCGCTCTCTTCCGCACCGTCTGAATCCGAATTAGTCGCGGGCCGCGGTTCGGTACCGCTTTCTTCAGTGTCGACTCTGGATGATGATTCTTGATGATCTCGATGTTGGTTGCGCTCATCAGCATCAATCCAATCTTTCAAGCACACAAGTCTCTCAAAAACATGTGCACCCAACTTACTGCGTTTGTCGGAGAGGATCCTGTTCGTCGAACTAAAACAACTTTCGGAAGGGATGGTTGACACGGGTACGGCAAATACGTCGCGGGCCATCATCCCCAGTGTTGGATAGTTTCTTTGATTCCTCTTCCACCACGTCATGATGTCAAGTCCATCTTCTTTTTCGTTTACCCCCGCAAAATAGCTTAGTAACTCATTTGTGGATGTGTGCTATTGGATCTCCGATTGAAAATCTGCTAGCAATCCACCGCTGCTAGTGCTCCTGGAAGTGGAACTATTAAAAAATTAAAAAGATTAGTAGACAAATAGTGTAGATATTATAAATAATAAAGATTAAAATAATGTAGATATTTAAATTGTTACCTAGGACCGGCACAGGACGAAGACGGGTTTTGGTTGTCACCCATTCTTGAGTGGTATATGTTAAACATCTCATCGAACTTCGAAGTCACGAATGCCTCCACCCCGGTGTTGTCTAAATGTAGATTCTCTTTGTACGCTGCAACTATTTTGACCGTGAAATACTTCTTGTATGCCGGGTTGAGGCAGCTTGTGATAATGGCCAGGAGGGGTACATCGTCCCAATATTTTAGAAATTTTTCTTTCATGGCAACTACGATCGGTGTGAGAGTGGAGTACTTGCTTTCAGCGATCTCCAATTCACGGTACACCTTGGAGATGCTATAGAGATGTCTGATCAACTCAAATGCCGTCGGTGAGTACGAGCAAGATAATTTGACGGTTGCATTAAAAAAGGTTCCTAAGAAATTACTCAGGGTTTGTAGTTGGTCCCATTCGTCGGGGCTGGGCTCCAATGCCATTCCCTCGGGGGTGGAGCCTCTCAAAAACTCTCCTATGACGGCTTTGTAAGGAAGGCATCGGTTCAGAAACCTATAGGTAGAGTTCCAACGGGTATCTATATCCCAAGGAACTTTCAACTTGCTCAAGCCATAGTTGACGCACATCAAACCAAACTGTTGTTTTCTTTCTTGGTTTGAAACAATATGGGACAGAGTTTAATTTATTGATCAAATCTCTTACGGCTTCTGTTTTAAGGCCCGCCTTAACGACGAGGTTAAGTATGTGGCAAGCACACTTTTGGTGAAACATTACACCATTCATAATCGGATTTAGTGACCGTTTAAAAATCTCAATGGAAGCTACATTGTTACTAGCATTATCGAATGAAATAGAAAAAATCTTGTTATCCCTATCTCTCTTAAGGTTATACTCTTGTAACACCTCAATAATAGATTTGAAAATTACATGTGCTGAGTGCGGGGAATCTAACACACGAAAACTTAATATCCTTTTTTGTAATACCCACTGATCATCGATCCAATGGCCGGTAACACACGAGTACCCAAGGCCATGTTTACCGGCAGTCCATATATCGGAGGTAATTGAGACCTTATTTTGTTGGTATGCAAATATAGCTCGGAGCTCATTTTTTATTTTGATAAACTGGTTTTTAATTTCACCAACCATCTTTCTATGATGGATCCTCTTGTATATTGGTTGAGCACACCCCCGAATGACTAACCGGGCAAAACTCATACAACCACCCATTCTTATTGGTTGTTCTTTGTGGGTAATGTACCGGGCCAATCACTAAGCATTTTTGATTCATCGTATTTTGGGTTGGTTCTAGTACCATCCGCGTTCATAAGGGTTTGGATTTGTCTCGGTCCAACATTTTCACATATAACCTCACCCTTTCTTTGGTGCATTTCGACATGTCTTTTAAAGCTGGTCATACCACTACTTTGTTTATACACAAAAAACGGTTTCTTGCAATTTTGTACCTTACATTCAAGGGTTTGCATGTTGCCGTTCTCATCTGTGGAAATCTTGTACCATTTGGCCCACGGCTGATTGTATTCAGGAATTCTTCTAGTCTTCTTTACCACCGGCTGTTCTGGGGGGACACTTGTCGGAGGAAGGATTGGTTCTTCTTCAATTTCAGTGACACTTCTCAACGGAGTACCTTCTATAGGGGGGGTGACTTGACTCGATGCTACAGAAGAAGTGCCTCCATATGCATATGGTGGTGTCGGTTGATGTGTTTCTTGTGGAATATACATGTTTGGATCGTTTGAAGTATAATACGGTGCATACATTTGGGGGGGTTGTTGATAATTTAAATCTAGCTTTTGATCCCTTCTTTGATAATTAGGTGGATAATTTTGTGGATAATTTTGTGGATAATTTTGGGGATAATTAGGTGGTGGTGGCATAGGTAGATTTGGGCTAAAAATTTCTTGTGACATTCTTGCTTCAAAATCTAGTTCCTCATCGTGATTAGGAGATGCCATCTTTTAAACCTATTCAAAAAAATAAATATAAATTACTTCACATATTCAAAAAAACAATCTAAATCTAAATTAAATTGAATCTAAATTGAATATAAATCTAAATCTAAATTAAATCTAAATTGAATCCAAATCTAACATAAATCTAAATTAAATTAAAGAAAATAAATCTAAATCTAATTCATAATAATCTAATTCTAAATTAAATTAAAGAACATAAATCTAAATCTAAATTAAATCTAAATTCAAAAGAAAAAAAACAATATGAAAAAATAAATCTAAGTCTAATTCATAATAATCTAATTCAAAATAAATACAACTTGTTCATAATAATCTAATTCATAATAATCTAAGCCTAATTTATAATTAAAAACCTATTTATTCAAAACCTATCTAAATTAAAGTAAATAAACAAAAAAAAAAAAACTGAGGCAGCAAGCCTCTGTCTTTGTGACAGAGGGATCCGAACCCAAAAAAAAATATGCCTCAGTCGAATTTCAAAAGAAAAAAAAACAATATGAAAAAATAAATCTAAGTCTAATTCATAATAATCTAATTCAAATTTTAAAATTCTAAGTCTTATTCAAAATAAATACAACTTGTTCTAACTTATTCAAAATGTAAATCTAAATCTAAATTAAATTAAATCTAAATTGAATATAAATGTAAATCTAAATTAAAAAAATAACTCTAACTCTAATTCATAATAATCTAATTCAAATTTTAAAATTCTAAGTCTAATACAAAATAAATACAACTTGTTCAAAACCTATTTATTCAAAACCTATTAGAAACCTATTTAGAATTCAAAACTGAAAATATTTAAAAACCTATTAAATCTAAATTAAATCTATATCTAAATTAAAGTAAAAAAAAAAAAAAATTGAGGCAGCAAGCCTCTGGTTTCAGCCTCTGTCCTCTGCCGAATTAAAAAAAAAAAAAAGGTGCCTCTGCCGAATTCAAAAAAAAAAAAATCTAAATCTAAATTCAAATCGAAATTTAGATGCAAATCAAATTAAATCTAAATTATTCAAATCTAAATTTAGATGTCCAAAAAATAAAGTGCCCTCTGCCCTCTGCCGAAAAAAAAACAAAAAAAAACCTAAATCTAAATTCAAATCTAAATTTAGATGCAAATCAAATTAAATCTAAATTATTCAAATCTAAATTTAGTCTAAATTATTCAAATTTAAATTATTCTAAGCCTATTTTAAAATAAATCTAACATATTCAAATGATCAAATAACATATTCAAAATTTAAAAAATAAAATATAACATATTCAAAAAATAAAATCTAACCTATTTAAAAATAAAATATAACATCTTCAAAAAATAAAATCTAATCTATTAAAAAAATAAAATCTAACCTATTAAATTTAGATCCGAATTTAAAAAATCAAATATAACCTATTTGAAAAATCTAACCTACTAAAAAAATCCAACCTATTTATAAACAAATCTAACATATTTTTTTAACCTATTAAAAATAAATCCGAATTTCAAAAATAAAATCAAACCTATTCAAAACAAATCTAATTACTTCACATATTCAAAATAACAAATCTAACATATTTTTTTAACCTATTAAAAATAAATCCGAATTTCAAAAATAAAATCAAACATATTCAAAACAAATCTAATTACTTCACATATTCAAAATAACAAATCTAACATATTTTTTTAACCTATTAAAAATAAATTTACTTTACAAAAATAAAATCAAACATATTCAAAACAAATCTAATTACTTCACATATTCAAAATAACAAATCTAACATATTTTTTTAACCTATTAAAAATAAATCCGAATTTCAAAAATAAAATCAAACCTATTCAAAACAAATCTAATTACTTCACATATTCAAAATAACAAATCTAACATATTTTTTTAACCTATTAAAAATAAATCCGAATTTCAAAAATAAAATCAAACCTATTCAAAACAAATCTAATTACTTCACATATTCAAAATAACAAATCTAACATATTTTTTTAACCTATTAAAAATAAATTTACTCTACAAAAATAAATTAAACTAAATTTAATCTACAAAAAAAAATCTAGCATAAACTAAATTTACTCTACAAAAATAAATTAATCTAACATGAAATAAATGTAACCTTTAAATCTCGAGGAAAAATCTTGCGGGAGGTGACGAACTTCGTAATTCTGATACCTTCGTAATTCCGTTTGCGTATTTGTAGAATGAATTAAATTTACAACTTTATTTTTTTCAAACAATAAATTTAAAAACTGAAAATAGTAATATTGAGAGATTGAGAGAATGAGATTATGAGAGATTGAGAGAATGAGAGGGTGTGAAAAAATTGAGAGGAAGAGGGGTGAATATATAGAGTTTTGATTGGAGGGAGAATAATATTTGAAATTTAATAAATCCGAAAAAAAAAACAGAATTGACGGGTGAGACCCACCCGTACGGGACAGAAATGACAGGTGGGACCCACCCGGTTTGACTGATTTGAACCAAAACTGTAGAACGGCTCAGTATATTAACAGAGCAGGTTTAGCTTCATGCAGCGCAATATTCATATGCATTGCTGTACTCAGTGCGCTGCCTGTAGCCAAAACTGCTCTGTTAACAGTCGCCAGTGGGGGGAAAAAAATTTGAAATAAAGGTTCGGCGGGCAGCGGGCACGGGCACGGGCACGGGTTACGGGTGCGGGTACACCCGGGGCGGGTGCGGGTAGACGGGTAGCGGGCACGGGTACGGCGGGTACGGGTACACCCGGGTTTGTTTCAAAAAACAGCCACCCTGCCCGTTTGAGACCCGTACCTGTGTACCCGTTTACCCGGGTATACCCGGGCACGGGTACGGGTACCCCGGGCACCGGGCACGGGCAGAAATAATACAATAATTCGGTCAAACTAATAAAATAATAGAAAATTTAATGACACAAAATTAACAAAATAACAGAAAAATAATAAATAAATAATAAATACATCACAAAAAAAAAAAAATTAACCTTGAGAGAGTAATGTGAAGGGGGTGGCCGGCGCCTTAAATCCAAATGATTGACAAATTAATGTAGCATGCTGATCGTATAGCGCCTTAAATTCACCCACAGACAAGCGACTGCTAGCTTTAAATTCGCTCACAGGGAGACGGCTAGGAGATAAATTTATTAAGGACTCGCCCTTTTATATCAGGAGAACACCATCGGTTAAATTGATGTTCCTGCATGGCCTAGGTTCCAATTATTTACCACCGCTGCCACTCGAAAATATCACCATTGGTTCAGTAAGTATACCAGTCAGTGGTGATCAATCCAACACCAACGTGTCATGTAACACAACAGATGGTAAAAGTCACCCCCTCAGTGTCATCGTTCGTTGAGCCAAACCGATGTCGAAGAGTCACTCAATACTAATTGTACTTAAAAATTAACCGATGGCAAAGGAGGGCAAGCATCAACATCATCGATTGGTTAGACCTAACAGTCGGTAAAAAGTTCAAAGGAATTATAATGCTACCACCGTTTACATACACCGTCTATGCTAGTAAATGGGCGATAGTGAATGTGGTTTTTGTAGTAGTGATTCATGATCCTCCATCTATATATATTTTATAAAAGTGGATATATTTATGTTTCTTAATCATCTTTCTCAATAATGCACATTAACTATCGGATGAGCATTATGACGATTGGTGTACGTAGGATCTTCATTGTGCGACTCATATTTTCTTCCCCCCTTTGTTTTTAATCTTTCTGATTGCGCTTTTTGTGCAGAATAATATTTAATTAATGACTCGTTTAGCAACTAAATTGGCAAAAATAATTACATGATACATAGATGGAGCTTGCATAAACTAAGAAAATTTAATAATTTGGAATTAAACATGGACTTTTAGATATAAATTGTTAATTTCTAGAAGTCTCTGACCTTCACTTAATTATTTTCTAATTTTCCTGGTATCACCCTTCCTTGTATATATTTTTAATTTATGAATGATTGAAATTAATTTCTATTATTTAAAGGTGATTTACGCACAATCCTAAAAAACATGGAAATAAATCAGCTAAAATTCCGAAACCAATTAACAGAACCTCTGAAATCTTGCAATCCGAATTCAGCCATCGACTTTTTTCGAGAACGCATCTCGAAACAGCTAGTTTTTCTTTGCATGGATCTCGAAACAGTTCAACAGCTGAATTCGAATTGCAGGAATTTCAAAATGAATAGTAACCGATCTAGAATTTCAGTAGATTCGGATCCAAAAAACATAAGCCAATATATATATAGCCCAACAACCAGTAATCTACCCAATGCACGTGCCACTTCAGGTGATACATCTATACTTTTCATTTGGTGAAATAGATTAATTAATTAACCTCAAAGTAGTCTCCAAGTCATACCTGAAGCAGTTGAAAAGAGGTAACCAACTTCATTCAAACATTGGTCAAATCTACTCAAAGCCACCAAAGTAGGTTCTTTGTGGCAATCAACTGAATGCATGCAATAGACTACATGCATGGAATCACTAACTGTTATACTTAATGCCTCTGCATTCGTGAAATAAGAATAAAAATAACTGAAATCTATTTAATGTTAATTTTACAAACACAACACTAATGGACATAAATTTTGATTGCCTTTTGCATTCAAAAATTGAAAACAAAATTTCTCATGTATTCCAAAAAAATAATTTCTAAGGTGAATGAGCAAATGGAAATTAATATATATTAATTTTTGTCAACATGACATTTTGAAAGCAATTTTTGCCCCAGAAAACATAACATGGAACCTCTGTTATATCTTAATTAGTTGTTTGGCCAAGTGCAATATAGTCTTTAGTTTGGCCTCTGTTATAGTATAGGGTTTCAAGTGGCAAAGTGCAATATAGTCTTTAGTTTGGTGAAACCCTATACAATAAATATCACACATCTTCCCTGTCAAACCACAACACAGCAACAACCAAAGTTTTTAACTTAAATCCATTTGTTATCTACATTCTCTGTACCATTTCTCTAATGGCTTCTCAAGCTTGGTCATTCCTAGCTTTGGCTCTGGTTTTTACAACCATTAATGGAAGTTTTGCGGCTCGACATCTCTTAGAAACGACCGAAGCAGCAGCACCAGAAGCCGCTCCAACTACACCGAAAGTGACTATTCCAACAACTATCCCCACTATTCCGACAACTATTCCGACTATTCCAACAACTTTGCCCCCGATTTCTTCAATTATTCCGACGTTCACCATACCAAATATTCCTGCTATTCCCGCTGGACTGCCACCTATCTCCGGTATGCCCAGCATTCCCAATATCCCTAATATGCCTGCCATCCCCGGCATTCCTACAATACCAAAAGTGCTAACGCCTATTCCGGCGCCACCTGCTGACACCACCAGTACCAGTCCATGATCATCATATAATTTTCATTATGTGAGACAGCGGTCATGTATTAGATACTCGATCTATATATTTGTTATGTTGATTTATGTTTGGTTTTTTGCTAAATAGTTAATATATGTTTACTATTTGTGTGTTTTGTAGTTTGAGAATCATATGTATCGTTCATTTGTAATTTCATATATTCCGGAATGAGAGGAAGTACTTGGTTTCTTCAGTCTAGGAGATATGTTCGTTTATTAATCTAATATTTCATTTTTGCTAGAGTATAGATTGTTTCTTTTAGTAAAAAGCCCTGAATGTGAGCGCATATATATATATATATATATAGCTGGCTATGGTGAGTTGTGAATTATAAGTAAGATGTCATTTTTACTTCACGCTCATATTTTCATTTTCAAAATTCAAACAACCGATCCGAACCGTTCAACATGTTCTAAATATTGAAATGTGCTTGGAGACTAAATTATACATTTTTTGGAATTTTTTCTATTTATTAAGCCACTTTGAAAATCGCTGATCCGGTGGTCCAGAAAATTTTACTGTTTTTTACTATTCACAGTGGATCAGCGATTTCAAAGTGGCTTAATAAATAGTAAAAAAATTCCAAAAAATGTAAAATTTAGTCTCCAAGCACATTTCAATATTTAGAAAAAGTTGAACGGTTCGGATCGGTTGTTTGGATTTTCAAAATGAAAATATGGCGTGAAGTAAAACAACGTTTTACTTCACAACTCACCATAGCCTATCTCTCTCTCTATATATATATATATATATACATTGAGTAGAACTAATGTGTTCTTAAGCTCACCGAGCCTCTTTGTGAGCTTAAGTCAAAAACCTATCGGATTGACTTCAAACGACACATCCAAACTGTTGAAATACTATAGAATTTAATTTACTAGAAACACTGGAACAAATAATCCGGATCACTATTTTTCAGTCAAGATTTTTTGCGGCTGTAAGAAAAATTAAAATATTTCTTTGTGTGTTACTCGAAAAAAAATAAAAATATTTTGTATCTGAGTTATTGATCCCGGTTGAAAAGTCACTTCTGAGTAAATAAAGAAATTATCGTGGTCTTATATATTCAAATTGTAAGGTACTCCATCTATTTCTCTAGAAGTGATTTTAGGAAGATATTAAAATATTAACAATATAAAATAGTTTCTAGAAAAATAAATGGAATACCTGAGAATTTGAATGTATTAGAAGGACTATGATAATTTCTTTATTTATCCATAAGTGAATTTTGATTCGGAATCAATAACTCAGGTTCAAAATATTTTTTATTTTTTTTCCGCTAACGCACAAAAATATTTTATTTTTCTTACAACTGCAAAAATCCTGACTGAAAAATAGTGATCCGGGTTATTTGTCGCAGTCTTTCTAGTAAATTCAATTCTATAATATTCTATCTATTTTCAACAAAATATAAAAATATTTGTAATATTTCAATAGAAACAAATAAAATAATCATAACAGTATCTACTATTTAAAAATCAGAAATCATTAAAAAAAATTCTGCGCGGAGATGCCAATCCGGTACAATTCTTTTAAAAAAAATTCAAGGGCCGAAATGCTAGTTTGGCACAATGAAAATATCATTAGGCCGAATTGCCATTTCGGCACAGATGAAATCATGATTTGCTAAAAGCTGCTTAGGCTATGATATCAATTCGACACAGAAAAAAATGGTTTGCACCGAGATGTCATTTCAGTAATTATAGTTTTTATAAAAACCAAATCACTCAAATTGGTTGAGTAAATTTTTATTTTTTATTTATGATTTATAAAAAGAATCCAACTCCATGCTGTAGATTTGACACTTTTCATCAAACCTAGTAATATACCAAATGCATGCACGTGCCACTTCAGGTGTACCATCTATACTTTTCAATTGTTGAGATTAACCTCAAACATGCCTACGGACTTGTCATTAAAAAAAGAAAAAAAAAGATTAACCTCAAACTAGGCTCCTACGTACTTATACCTTTTTTTTGTTTTATTTTGTCAGAAAAAGACCGTAGGCCGGCTCATAGTCATACCTGCCGTGATTTTTATTAATATCCTCCAAATAATTAAAATTAGCAAATATGTCCTTAGTTTTTTTTTTATACCCTTACTGCTCCTTCACTAGACGGTCTAATTTTCTCACCAAACCGCTCCATAGTGAGGCGGTCACGTATGCATACCAGACCGCCTCACATTTGAGCGGTTTGGTTTTAAACAGACTCCCCCTTCTCTCCCAACAGGACCCCAAACCCTCTCTAACCCTCACCCCTGCCCCTTGCTGCGCTGCCAAACCGCCCAATCCCCTCCCCCTCCCCTCGATGCTAAAACCGCCCCCCATCCCCCTCTCCTTCCCTTTTTGCTTCCAAACCCCTCCCCCTCCCCTTCCCCTTCCCCTACCCTTTCTTTTCCTCTTTCGCCGAAACCCTTTCTCGCTACAAAACCCGATACCGGCCGGTTAATAGAAAGGTGAGGCATTAGAGAGGGGAGGCGAGACAAGTGAGGCGACTCGAGGCATTGGAGCCGAACTCCTCCCTATACGAAGCACCAACCGGGTATTTCCAGGTAAGCCGTCACACCTTTTTTTTTTTTTTTTTTTTAAGTTTTGTGCCTTCTGATGGCATTGGAATGTTGCTTTGTTGCTTGATTGTTGTGCAATTAGGGCGATTAAGGGTTAGGGTTTAGAGTTTAGGATTAAGTGTTTAGGGTTTAGGGCTCTTGAATTGGTTTGGTCGTACGAGTTGTAGAAATCAAATTGTTAAATATCGTGTGCGGGTTGTTAATTTTTCCGACGCGATTGATGTACAGTATTTTACCGAAATTATTTTTTTAATTTAGTTTGCGATAAATAATTCTTATTAATTATTGTAAATTGTGAAAATATGTTATTTGAATTGAGAAATGATCACTTGTCATTAGGATTTAGTGTCACACCCCGGGATAACCCGTCACGTATTTCTACGTAAGGCGTATTCATATCACATACATTATCAATAACAATATACATAAAGCCACATTTATTTCATAATCAAAAGAGTTTCACAAACGATCACGGCGGACATGGCTAGTAACACAAGCACTGCCATGCCTGCTCAATGTATCAATTATTGAATCATAAAAACAAAACTAAACAACATGTGGCAATTTATCAATCATAAGCCTTCCCGCTTAGTCTCACTCTTGTCCTTGCTCGAATCCTTCCTCTTCGTTACCTGGAACCCACGTAAAAGTGGAATGGGTGAGAGATCGAACCTTCTCTCAGTGCGGGATTTAGTTCCAGCCCAGAGCTTATAAAACCTTTACTTATTCTCACAAATATGAACATACATAATTAAAATGCGTATGCTTCTTTTAATGCAATGCATATCCTATCATTACTTGCTACTTTCATTTACTTTTAAAATTCTGTTAATTTATTTCGTGTGCCTCACTAGACGGTGAATTCATATGCCGCTAGGTCTTGGCGGTGAGAGGACCGCTTCCGCCTACAATCACGTCCGTGACAGGACCGCTTACGCCTACAATCACGTACGCGATAGGACCGCGTCAGCCTACAATCACAAAAGTGACAGGACCGCTTTCGCCTACAGTCACGTTAACGAGGGGTCCAGTCGAACACTAGACCCAATGTATACATCCCAATATGCAAGCTAGCATATCGGCCCCTGTTCAGTTTCCTAACTCGTTCATGTCATGCACTTTTATTCAATCACAATTCATGCCATGCTCAATACATCCTATTCATGCAAGTCCATTGGTCAATGTATGAATCCTATCATTTCATGCAATTTATTTATGTACTACTCAAGTCATACGAATGGTTCGAAAAACAACATGCATAATTCCAACTAATGCCATAATAATAAACAGTTGAATGATAATTGACAAGTAAGATAGTTTTATAAAGTCTAGGAAACCCGCACCTGTTATTGTAAGGAACTCACTAGACGTCCTGGGCTCTTCCAGAACTTCTGAACTTGAGCCTAAATCATGTATGCAAAATTTCTGGTTAATATTCTTCGATGGTCATTTTGAGGTTCTCTGTTTACTAACTAAAATTCATTGTGATTACTAAAATATATGCTAAGTGTGTGTGAAATACTACTCATCCTTTCATTAGAAAATCATGAAAAGAAATAAAAGACGTATGAACAAGAATCATTAAAATTCAAGAAGTCGAATAATTTAATTAAAGCCTTCGCAAAAGTCTATTAAATAGATTAATAAATTTATATAAGCATCAAATTATTACTAGTTATAGATAACAAGGCCTATTCAATATAGGCTCTATTAAATAAATTGTCAAATAAAGTAGTGAACTTATAACCTAACAAAAATAACTTAAGCATTTTATCAAAAGAAATAATTATCATTTGCTAAAGTATTATCATGCGAAATATACGAATAAATATTATGAAGGTTAGTGTTAATCTAGTTTCTTGTATAATTCTATTATTGTCTTACTAATGATCTATTAAAATTTTGTTACAGAAATTATAAACTTTAAAATACACATTGACGTTCGTGCACTTTAAGTTGGATTATCATTTATGATTGCTTTGAAAATTTAGAACATCTAGGTTCCATGAATCAAATCGCAACCCAAATGCATTAAACACAAGGGATCCAATCCGTATAGGTGCTATATATTTTCACCGTTATAGATTGAAGACCATAAACACAATAAAGAAATAATATTAAAAGGAATTCATTACTCTACTCCAAACCAAGCCATATTAGATGTCAATGCATCATTGAAGCGTTGGATTTAATTAAGAAACAGAAACAATGTTACTCTACTCCAAACCAAGCCGTATTAGATGTCAATGCATCATTCAAGCGTTGGATTTAAGAAATAAATCAAGAAAAAGAATAATAAAAATTATCTTAAGTGATTTAGTTTGTTTGTCTCAAACTACGTCGGATGTCATACCAGTTGTAGTGTTGAGACTTTATATTTGTTTTATTTTAATCAAGAAAAATTCGAGTAACTAATTTTCAACAAAAAGAAGTCGATCTAGTTAACGTTTAGGAGGAAATAAAACTATAACTTAATTTAATTTTGTAATTTAATGAGTTAGTAAATTTACCTTAGAATGCTAATGAATTAAGGAAACTCAGTCCTAGTATTTCTTGTATATGAAAAAGATTGATTTGGCTAGCGAGAGAGAGGGAGAGAGAAAGATGTCGGCTAGAGAGAAAAATAGAGAGATGGTGGCTGTGGAGAGGGGGGGAGGGGGTGAGGTAAGGGGTTTATATAGAGGCGAGGTTAGGGTTGTCTTCAGATTTTGGTTGGGTTGGATTGGGCTTTAATGGACCATAATTAATAAATCTTACCGCTTTAGGTTAATGACAAAAATCTGTTTTCTGCAGTTTTAATTTTCATTCTTAAAGATAAATCTACCTGGACTTATAGGTTCATAATTCGAGAAAATTTACTACATAAGGATCGTAGCACTAGTACAAAAAACCCCTTCACCGACCCTCAACCACCGACTGTTTTAATATGTAACAGTCGGTGTAGAGACTGCTGGTAAAATCGTAAATAAGAACAATCTCAACACTGACTGTTCTCTTACAAAAAACCGTCAGTAAACCAACACCGACTGTTTTTTAAAAAAACAGTCGGTGTTGCTCATATCCTACACCGACTGTTTTTCACAAACAACAGTCGGTGTTAAGCAATCACCTACACCAACTGTTTTTTTTAAAAACAGTCGGTGTTGCTCATACCTACACCGACTGTTTTTTATAAAAAACAGTCAGTGTTGAGCAATTACCAACACCGACTGTTTTTTTAAAAAACAGTCAGCATTGGTGATACCTACACCGACTGTTTTTTTAAAAAACAGTCGGTGTTGAGCTAACAAAATTTAGTTTCGGTTTATAACTTTCGTGGAGCCGCGTAATATTTCATTTCCCTCTTCTTTGCCGAAAAAACCTCCCAAAATTTTTAGCTAGGTTTATCTATTTCGATGAGCCTCGCGATCTCCAGAAACCCCGCCTTGCTGCCTCCGGCTCCGCCGAGCACCCGCTCAGCCGGGTTCAGGGTTTCCTCTTCGACGCAAATTGGAGCACCCTTTTCTTCTCTTTTCTTCGACGCAAATTCGACGCAAATTCGAGCACCCTTTTCCGCTCAGCCGGGTTCAGGGTTCAGGCTCCGCCGAGCACCCTTTTCTTCTCTTTTCTTTCCATTTCCCGCCTTCCTCCTAAATTGGAGCACTTCCCGCGGCCACAACCTCTCTTTTCGTCTCTCCCGCTCCTCTTCCGCTGTTGCCACATAATTAGAATAGGTTCGCCGCCGATCTTCTACAAGCCGACGTTCCTCCCTTCATCACTATTTCGATCTCCTTCATCTCGAAGCATTTCTTGCGAGCACAAGGGTTCTCTTTCGGAAGGTGATAACCCACTCCAAACTATTTAAAATTTGTATCAGTTGTTGATGGATTTAGGAAATTAAGTTCTTTTCCTAAGTACGGAGACATAATTGTTGCTCAATAACTCTAGATTTGGACAAGTTTGTCGTTCTACCAGGGTAATCATTCAGACCTGCTCATTTCTGATTTGTCATTAACAACGAGTACTTTTTTGTTAATTAATGAAATTGGTTTCATGAAATGAATTTTATCTTGTAACTTGAGACTCAATCCTCACTCTATAGTTTAGCTTTGATTAATATTCAAGAAGAACCAGAATGACACTTTTCTCTTACAAAATAAAATTTAATCGGTATACAAAGGAGAATCTACAATTAGTTCTTCTTGTTGAATTTTTATTTTTAAAGTTGGTTTTTGTCTAGCTAAGTTTACTAATTAGAAAGCTAAAATGTTTCATAATCAATCAGATTTAGCCGAATATATAGGCATTTTCTAAATGATGCATGCAGTACTGCCGTTTATGGGACCCTCTTTAGTTTGCTGTCTTTTCACTACGTGTATGTAAGCCAATCAAAATTAAGTGGATCTAATATCTATTGATAGAATGAGGTAATAGGAAGGGAAGGGGATAGTAACATCCTTTATTGACCTTGATCTCCAGTTCAAATTTGGGGGTGAATGGTGGTTTATGACTAATTGAAAGAAAAACAAAAGAATTTCTGTCCTGGTATAATCCCTTCTCAAATAGAAAAAAGCTAATTGAAGTCTAAACATCTGATAAAAGCTTAGCATTTCATTTTGGATGAACAGCTAGGTTTTCTAAATAAACATTTAAAGAGTTATTGGAAAAAAATGCTTCGGGTGTAACTAGCAAGCTCACAGATAAAAGATATAATTAACAGAACTTAAAAAGAAAAAAAAACCAACACATCCTCTTGGAAAAACCAACTTAGGAAAGCAAACACATATTTGCTGGTACAGCATCCATGCTATGTAGATTAGTAAGCATAATCTAGCATGTGGAACAATCCATAAAATTAGCACGACGGGGCCCAAGTTTGGGCACTGCAAATTAAGCAAGATGCAGTATAAATTAATACATTTTTTGCTTGATTTTGACAAATCTTGTGTATGTGGGGGGCATGCTTAAAATTTCCATCATCATAGAAACATTTTCCTCTTCTTTCTTGCTTCACCCGGAATAGAATATGCAAATGAGCATCTTTTTAAGCTGTTGTAACTTTTTTTTTAAGATCAAGCAGAAAATAATTACTTCTTTTAATATTTCTTCCTCATATAAATTCACAACAGGATGGCAAGCAATGAAGATTATTCTCAATTAGACATTTCTGTACAGGTTTACACTCTACCTTAAATATTCTCTTCATAGCGTCATGCATTAATTCCTGCACACTGGTAATGACCAGATATGTACCGGCTATGACGTAGGTTTTATCTTTGGTATAAGTTTCTTTGTTTTTCTTTTTCATTGCTTTAAATTGGAGCTTCAATGAATATTACCACACATGCATTGCTTCTTTGCTGCTGATATCCAATATTTCTCATGTATGCAATTGTGAAGAAAATTGTACCATTCAACTTAGGTTATGCAAAAAAAATGACTCCCCGTTCTGTTTCATATCAACTCAGCAAATTAATTTTGTACTGTGCAATACAAAGAAGGAATGAACACTTCAACTCACTCCGAGTGATTATAGTTTATGTTGGGCTACTAAAATGTGTGAAAAATGTGTGAAAATTTTAGGAAAAGGACAAGCTGGTGGCAGAGGTGATCTGCTATGTGCTTTTTAAGACGCATCAGAGCTCAGGTTGCCCCATAAGGAGGGAAGAATTGACCCAGATTGTAACCAAAAACTACCATCAGAGGTCTCTGCCGACGCTTGTGATCAATGAGGCCAGAGGGAAGCTCTCTTCTATTTTTGGTTTTGATATGAAGGAGTTGAATCGCATGCGACCTTCCTCTAATCGGTCGGCAGCTCGAGCTTCTCAGCAAAGTGAGTTATTGTTATTTTCTTTAGCTAAAAAGTTGCATGAATTCTCCCTACAAGCTGAAAAATGTAAAAACCTTGCAAGAATGAAAGTGGCTTCTTGTTTTCTTCAACAGATACCAACACTCGCAGGGGTGTGCAAGGTTAGTTTGGATTAGTGTGGAAGACATTTTAGGGCGAGTCCTATAGCTGAAAACTTATATTATTGCCAGTGTTTGACTCGCTTTTTTAATCCATTTAATTGTGACTAAATTAAGCAAGTCCCTTAAATAACCTTCTGAAAGCTATACCTAGTTATGTTTATTTTGCTGTGGGAATATACAGATGGTAGGTTTGGAGCAAAGCATCGGTGAACTTAAAATCATACATGTTGCAGGAACTAAAGGCAAGGTAAAAGAACTATGTACATCTTTGACCTAGATCGGATTGCATTAATGTTTCATCTATAGTTTGATCTAGTTTGATGTCTTCTTATATACTTATAAATTAGGTGCCAATGTTGCTATGTAATTGATAATTCCAGGGTTCAACTTGCACATTTTCTGAAGCAATTTTACGTGAATGTGGTCCAAGGACTGGATTGCTTACATGGCAGAGTAGAGGTGGAGAGGTAGAGTAGAGAATCTTATACTGGTACAAGTGGGGATGCAACTGCTGACAAGGTTTCCTTGAACTTCAAAACAATCAATTTTGGTAGCTATATTTACCAGTGTGCTGTGATTGCTTATTTCATTTGTTTTCAATTTTTTTATAAAATATATAGGATATGTAAATGGTGTTATATATGTAAATTTTGTTATAGTGTGTTTTTTTGTGAATGAAATATGAGTTATGTTGTTTATTATTGTGTTATATATGTAAATTCTGAACTTCTTAGCTGAGTAATTAAAATGTAAGATGACCCAAATTTTGACTTGCCAGTTGTCACGTCTACAGGTGCAAAAAAAAAAAAAAAAAAAAAAAAAAAAATTTCGGTGTTGGGCACCTACACCGACGGTTTTTTCAAAAAAACAGTCGGTGTTGGGCGCCTACACCGACTGTTATTTCCAAAAAACAGTCGGTGTTGGGCGCCTACACCGACTGTTTTTTCCAAAATACAGTCGGTGTTGGGCGCCTACACCGACTGTTTTTTCAAAAAAACAGTCGGTGTTGGGTGCTTACACTGACTGTTATTCACCCGTCAGTAAAGATTTATCTATACCGTCGCTGCCATCACCGACGCCTCAATAACAGTCGGTATAAGGGTTTTTTAACAGTCGGTGAAGGGGTTTTTTGTACTAGTGTAGGATTTTCTGTTACGGTTCAAATGCGACTGGTTTCAACTTAGTCGGAATTTCCAGTGAGGCGGAATGATTAAAATAGTCGACAGAGGTCTGCAGTTTCCGAATAATACTGTTTATTGACTTTGGAATTTTATGGAGAATTCTTTGTTAAGAATTTGGGGTAGGTTTCTAAACAAAATGTGTAGATATTGAAGTTAAATTTTCCGATATTAAATTTCATGGAAATCCGAATTAACATGAGTGAGGTGTGGTGAGAATACTAACAGCTGTCCGTCTGAAAAATCCAGCTGAAGTCAAATTTAGAAGGTTATTAAAAGGGGTAGCTCAAATTTAGGTTTTAATTAACGATTTGATTAGTATTTATTTCCTAATTGTTGTGGCCAGGTAAAGAGACATTCATTTCATAAATGTTTGTATTTTTCTACAAGATTTCTTACGACATTTTCTATATGGATAATTGCGTGTGCGATCCTAACTCAAGATGTGTGTATATTAGATCGATTTCTCGTTTGGACTCTTCTTTTACAAAGTGTTTAAACTTTCTAGTATTAATTTGTATAAAAATTATCGTATTTTAAATAAGCTATGAAATGTACCTAGTTGTGATGAAGTGTTACATATATACTTATAATAGTCGTTACGTTCACTCGGGACGATTTATGATAATGACTAAAAAAGTCAGCGTGACGGGACGTTACATTTAGGGTTTAGGGTTTTTTTTAGGGTTTACGGCTTGGGTTTTGTTTTAGGGTTTTGGGTTTTATTAGGGTTTAGAGTTTAGAGTTTTTTTTAATGCATGAATTATGCCTTTTATTTTTTATGGTTTATTATTTAAATTAATATACATTATGCCTATAATTTTTAATGCATGACACATTTTTATTTTAGGGTTAAGGGTTTTAAAAATTGTCAATTTTTTTTTATTGTTAGGAATTGTTTAGCCTGTATAGGAATCATTCAAAATTGTTTATAAATTGTTAGAAGTTGTTTCCAATAATATTTATTGTTAATTAATGTAAATTTTTTTAAAAATATTAGAAATTTAGGAACCGGCTATTTTTAAATGTAGTATGACATGATCTAGACTGGAACGATCACGAGAGATTATGGAGACTGGGTAGAGTTCACATGATCCCGTTGGAGAGGCTCCTGGTGCAAGACCTCCGGTACAGAGGCTACCGGTGCAGATGCTCCAGGTGCAGAGGCACCCACTCATGTTGCCAGTACAGAGGCTACCGGTGCTAGCACATTTAGTTCTCTTCTGTGGATCCCGCATATTAAGCACCGTGTCGCATACGCATCTTAGGAGGTAAATTGGTTTTTTATAAGTAATTTAAATATCATTATTTAAATTGACATATCGTCAGCTGCTTAAATTGAAATCATTGTTAAATGCAGGATGAGACGATGTTGACAGTGAGACATCGCACCCCGGAGATCTTGTACGTCCCTCATCCTTTGATGGAGTGGTGCATCATGAACCTCGGCTTGTATCAGCTAGCCACTATATAGTGCTCCCTCCGCACCTCGGACAAGCTTCCCTCCTACAAATAGTGCAATCAACATTTTTTCTTTTGGGAACTACATTAGCCAATAAACATTTATCAGTTATATATTAATTTTAAAAAATAAATTTACAAATTTATTAAATTAAAAAACAAATAAAACAAAAAATTTAAAAATAAATAAATAAAAAAATAAAAAAAATAAACTAAATAAAACAAATAAAACAAATAAAAAAAATAAAAAAAATAAAATGAATAAAATAAATAAAATAAAAAATACCTAAAACCGTTGCTGCTGGAGGAAGAGAGAAACAGAGGAGAGATATTTTTGTTGGAATGAATGCGGTGAAAAACGGAAGGGGTACCCTCATTATATAGTCAATAGCAAACCGTCCCATGATGGAGCGATTTGGTATTAGTAGCTGATCGTTCCACTGTGGAGCGGTCTTGTATGAACAGTGGACCGTTCTGTGGTGGAGCGGTCAGGACGTTTAAAAAAGAAAGAAAAAGATATCGAGAGCAGATTTGATATTTTTAATTTTTGAGAGGGTATTAATAAAAATCTCGGTCATACCTGATGCAGTTGAGGAGGTAACCAACTTCTTTCAAACGTTGGTCAAATCTACTCAAAGTCTCCAAAATAGGTTCTTTGTGGCAATCAACTGAATGCATGTCAATAAACTACATGGAATCAATACAAAGGAGCTCCACACCGATACAACTAAAAAATGGAGCCCACAATAAGCGACTCACTACAATGGTTATAGTATACACTACATGCCACAGAAAACTTAACATGGAACCTCTTTTATATCTTAGTTCACCAAACTAAAGACTATATTGCACTGTGCCACTTGGAACTCTATACTATAAATATCACACATCTTCCCTGTCAAACCACAACACAGCAACAACCAAAGTTTTTAACTTAAATCCATTTGTTATCTACATTCTCTGTACCATTTCTCTAATGGCTTCTCAAGCTTGGTCACTCCTAGCTTTGGCTCTGGTTTTTACAACCATTAATGGAAGTTATGCGGCTCGACATCTCTTAGAAACGACCGAAGCAGCAGCACCAGAAGCCGCTCCAACTACACCGAAAGTGACTATTCCAACAACTATCCCCACTATTCCAACAACTATTCCTACTATTCCAACAACTTTGCCCCCGATTTCTTCAATTATTCCGACGTTCACCATACCAAATATTCCTGCTATTCCCGCTGGACTGCCACCTTTCTCCGGTATTCCCAGCATTCCCAATATCCCTAATGTGCCCTCTGTTATTCCCAATATCCCTGGCATTCCTACAATACCAAAAGTGCTAACGCCTATTCCGGCGCCACCTGCTGACACCACCAGTCCATGATCATCATATAATATCCATTATCTAAGACAGCGGTCATGTATAATTAGATGCTCGATCTATATATTTGTTATGTTGATTTATGTTTGGTTTTTTGCTAAATAGTTAATATATGTTTACTATTTGTGTGTTTTGTAGTTTGAGAATCATATGTATCGTTCATTTGTATGTAATTTCATATTTCGGAATGAGAGGAAGTACTTGGTTTCTTCAGTCTAGGAGATATTGTTCGTTTATTAATCTAATATTTCATTTTTGCTAGAGTATAGATTGTTTCTTTTAGTAAAAAGCCCTGAATGTGAGCGCGCGCGCACACGCACAAACACACACACACACACAGATATATATATATATATATAGGAGTTGGCAAAGATGAAAGATGAAAACAATTTTTAAAACTTTTTAAAGAAGATTTTCTTGATCTAATGATAATCATACTAATACATTTGATTAAATACGTGCTTAGGTGATCTAATGATTTTTTTTTTTTTGATAAAAGGCATAGAATGCCCATTTCATATTATGAATTCAAGTAAACTTACATCCAAATTCAAAGATGATAACAACAGTTCTAAAGGGATAAATAATGTCCTAACACCGAGCAAAACACAAAAGCTCGGCGTTTAAGAAGCCACCAAAACACCGTTATAGAAAACTCACTATCTAAAACTAAACCACATATGAAAGGGCTTAAGTAACGAAAGGATCCTAAACTCGGATCTATGCAACAAAAACCGGACTTCATTTTGTTCTAAGCTGGTGCACCAGCTCCCTCAAAAGCATCACACTATGCCCGCCATCTTCAGTACCTTGGTACTCTACCACTTGGGAGTCGGCCGGATCCCATACCTGCAACGGTATTGCATTGAGATCAACCGGAAGCCATTCTTCGGCAGCCTCTTTAATCCTTTTGTTCATGTGACCTGTCAAATATTCAAAAAGTGAGATTATGAGTAATATGATAGCGCGAACACTTTTCCCTGTACTAGAGTGAAAGCAAATTCCATTCCTTTGTTTCCAATTCGTCCAACAAACTGCACTAAATATCACTAAAAATCCTATCTGTTGAGTATAGTTAAATTGACTAGCAAAATCGAAAATATCAAGACATGAGATCCAATTCTCAAAAAATAAGTGACTATTGCCTAATCAAAATCAAATCTGCTGACTTGAGGACACCTAAGAAAAAGATAGTTAGTATCCTCATTAGAAGTGCAAAAATGACAGGTCATTACGCCATTCCGTCGCCTTTTCCTTAGGTTTTTCTTAGTTAGTATTTTATTACTGAGAACTAACCACATAAAAATTCTGATTTTAGGCGGGATTGATAATTCCCAAATAATAGCAAATTTATTAGCCCTAATGCCTCTAAAATTAAGAATTTGATATATGAATTTAACAGTAAATTGTCTAGACGGCTCCCATCTCTAAGCTATTTTAAAGCTAGAGGAACTAATGATATGTAATAATTCGTGCCATTCCCGAGCTAAAATACCATTAAGTCTTCTTCTAAATTTGAGACCACACCCTTGTGAGTGTATAACTTCAGCTACGGTAATAAGTGGGGTAATAGAAATCTCATAAAGTTTCGGGTATCTAGATGCTAATGAACATTTGTTAAACCAAATAACATGTCAGAATTTTAATTGGGACTAATGACCCGGTTCATACTTTACACTAAGTTTCCCTAAAGTATCAAGGTTCATAATACCATGCCAAAATGGAGAATGCGGTAAGGGGTTAGCTAAGTAATATTGATGCAAAATTACTGTTTTCCACAAGGCTGAATATTGAGGATTGTGGAATTTCCACCACCACTTTAAAAGTAATAAGATATTCATTTCCTGCAAATTTAAAATCCCTATACCACCATTACTTTTAGCTATACAAGTTATAGACCACTTAACTAGTGTATATTTTTTCCTTGAGGAAGTAGTGCCTTGCCAAAGAAATCTATTTCTAATGGAGTTTAATTGTCTAAATACCTTTTTAGGAGCTCTATACAAAGAGAGTATATAAAGGGATAGTAGATAAGACATCATTGATTAGGTGATCTAATGATAAATGCGCTAGCTTCTGTATTTTTCTCGATTGAAAAATATATAGTTTCAGAACAGTTTGATATATAAATGAATAATATCCAATACATATTTTTTTTATTTTTTGTGGGACAATTAAAGCTTATGTTATGTTCTGTTTTCTTTGGGGAAATTGGAAAGATATCATTTGTAGTTACTTTTTTTTTTCCAATAGAAAGTGTCAATGGATTGGAAGTCATTGCTTGAAGTTTTTACCTTTTCCCTTCCCGTTCTATATATTTATTTGAGTTTGTGGAGCACATGCTAAAATGCAATCTAATTAATGTGGTTCTTAGCATATGGCAAAAAGTATGATATTACAAAATAGGTCGACTAGTTCAAAAACTTGAAATATAGATAATTCGAGAATTTGACATGTAAATGCATTACTCGTGAAGGCATAATTGTATATGACTATACGCTGTCATTTTATTTTTCCAAAATTAATTCGGAAAAAACCGGCCCACGTCTATATAACACACGGGGCCCTTTAATATTATGAGGATACGAATTCATAGTATGGTTAAGTGTCTTCGCACAATTTTTTCAAATAGATGTATTTGTAACTTTCTTTCTTTTGTGAGTGATCCCTTGAATTTGAATTTCATATATAGATAGTATCATTTACTGTCCAATCCAATAAGAAAATTGCAAAGAATTTGTGCCATATTTTTTCATGATCTTCATTATATATAGGTTGGATATCAAAATATTTGTTCCTAGACCATGGAACAAACGCTTCGATTTTTGTATTTTCAAAATTCAAACAGTTGATCCAAACCGTTCAACATTCAATCTGTATTAAAATGTGCTTAAAATATATATATATATATATATATATATATGTATGTATGTATGTATGTATGTATGTATGTATGTATGTATGTATGTATGTATGTATGTATGTATGTATGTATGTATGTATGTATGTATGTATGTATGTATGTATATGTATGTATATGTATGTATGTATATGTATGTATATGTATATATGTATATATGTATATGTATATGTATATATGGGGTCCAGCTAATTTGCTGCCGGCAGCATTCTGGCCAGCTGCTGCCGGGGGCATTTCGGCCATTTCTGGTATTCAAACAACAAATTCGAACCGTTCAACGTGTTCTAATATTAAAATCTACTTGGAGACCAAATTTTACATTTTTTGGAATTTTTTTACTATTTATTAAGCCACTTTGAAAATTCCAGATCACATGGTCCAGAATTTTGTTGCACTGTTTTTACTGTTCACCCGGATCAGCAATTTTCAAAGTGGCTTAATAAATAGTAAAAAAATTCCAAAAAATGTAAAATTTGGTCTCCAAGTAGATTATAATATAGATTGAACATCTATATAAAAAAATTTGTTGTTTGAACACCAGAAATGGCCGAAATGCCCCCGGCAGCAGCTGGCCAGAATGCTGCCGGCAGCAAATTAGCCGGACCCTGTATATATGTATATGTATATATGTATATGTGTATATGTATGTATGTATATATGTATATATATATATATATATATGTATGTATGTATATATGTATATATATATGTATGTATGTATATATGTATATATATATGTATGTATGTATATATGTATATATATATATATATATATATATATGTATGTATGTATATATGTATATATATATATATGTATGTATATGAGTAGAACTAGGGTGCTCTCGGGTTCACCAAGCTCTTGGTGAACTCAAGTCCAAAACTCATCGGATCGGCTTCAAACGACGAATCCGATTGTTGAAATCCATCTACCTAACGAGTGATGCATCTACATGCAAAAATTTTAAATTTTGAAATTAATTTTGCATAGAGTCAAGTGGTCAAAATTAGAAGGTTAATAAATTAATTTTAATGCATTCATTTTTTGATGTTTTTTGACCACTTGACTCTATGCAAAATTAATTTCAAAATTTAAAATTTTTGCATGTAGACGCATCACTCGTAAGGTAGACGGGTTTCAATGGTCGGATTCGTCGTTTGAAGCCGATCCGATGAGTTTTGGACTTGAGTTCACCAAGGGCTTGGTGAACTCGAGAGCACCCTAGTTCTACTTGTATGTATATATGTATAGAGCTGGGCTATGGTGAGTTGTGAAGTAAGATGTCATTTTTACTTCACGCTCATATTTTCATTTTTGAAAATTCAAACAACCGATCCGAACCGCTCAACATGTTCTCTATATTGAAATGTGCTTGGAGACTAAATTTTACGTTTTTTGGAATTTTTTTACTATTTATTAAGCTACTTTGAAAATCGCTGATCCGGTGGTCCAGAAAATTTTACTGTTTTTTACTGTTCACAGTGGATCAGCGATTTCAATGTGGCTTAATAAATATTAAAAAAATTCCAAAAAATGTAAAATTTAGTCTCCAAACACATTTCAATATTTAGAAAAAGTTGAACGGTTCGGATCGGTTGTTTGAATTTTCAAAATAAAAATATGGCGTGAAGTAAAACGACGTTTTACTTCACAACTCACCATAGCCTATCTCTATATGTATATATATATATGTATGTATATATGTATATATATTATAAAAATGGATAAATGTATGTTTCTTAATCATCTTTGTCAACAATGCACGTTATCTATTGGATGAGCATGCACTACAGCATTCACACCCATCAGCGACCGGCCAAATTGGTAGCAGATGACTTGGACGCAGATGCTTCTTCGCTGATGACCCCCTCGCGGACGTCACCGGTCTCTGAAGGTTCAGGCGCCGGTCGCTGATGACCCCTTTAGAAACCGATTCATTCGGTCGCTGATGCTGCGTGCTGACGTGGCACAAGGTCATCAGCGACCGATTGGCCGGTCTCTGATAGTTCAAAATCGTTAGCAGATGGTTATTTTTTTTTATAATATTTTTTTTGTTATTTTTCTTTTTTCCAATTGGTACGAAATGTTCCAAGCAATGAATACATAATTCACAAGCAAATATACAATTTACCGTCGTCATTTTCGATTGACAAATATATAATTCACATGCAAGCAATTGAACAATATAAAATACTGATACGACATCCAATGTCAAATATCCAAGCAAAGATCCATCCACTATCAAAGTACGATATAAAAATACTACATAAACATCCAATATCAAGAAAATATGTAAAATACTACATAAACATCCAATATCAAAGTACGATATAAAAATAAAATATCTAAAGTACGACATGCAGATAAAAACATCCTAAAACTAGTCATCTCCTAAATCATCACCGCTGTCATCCTGCTCATCGGGACGGTGTGAGCTAGAATCTCCCTGTGAGAATATAACTAAAGTTTTTAGGGTTTACTGTTTAGGGTTTACAATTTTTAAGAGTTTACTGTTCCGTCATTTGGTTTATCATACTTGGTGTTCTTATTGGATTGAAACATACTCCAAAATTGAATTTCGGACCTGATGAGGTGAAGAACGTCCCATGCTACGCCTCACCTCCTCCATGAATTGGTTGAGCTGTGGTTGAAGCACGCCCAACACCTGACTTGAAATCGCATTTATGTCTTCTTGCCTGAGAGGAGGCGGCGCCGAAGAATATGATTGCGCTTGCGAAGAAGACGTCTGCGACGCACCTGGGCGATACATCGATCTCGTCTTACCTGAAATATTAAATCGAATATCATTAATTATTACGATATATAATTTAAAGTATGTGTATTTTACAAAAGTATGTGTATTTTACCTAGAGCACCGAGACCATAGTTATCGCCGTGAGCATTATTGTCTGTGTTGGCGTACCAGACGTCTGGATCAAAAGCGGGCCAAAGGGCTTGATCAGGCCCATATTTTGCGCTCATATCCCGATCGTAGTCTTCCTGCAAAATTTATAAAATAAAATAAAAATAAAATAAGTACAACAAAGAATGAATATTAATATAAGATTGTTATGTTTGATTACCTGTGCCTTTTTCGCCCTCGCGGATATGAATTGTCCCGTTTTCTTGCTGGTATGTGTCGGCGTGAACAGCTCGTCAGACCACCTAGGCTCACGCTGATTTTCTTGCTCCTATTATGAATAAACATTTCAACACAAATAAAATTATCAAATTTAGTTCGAGTAAATTGAAATTGGATTAAATTGTTTTGATGTAATAAAACATCTTACGAATCTTTGTTTGTGAACCAGCATGTTCACTGAGCCCGTGGTTGCAAAAGAACCATCTCCAGATGAGGACCTATTTTGTTGATTTTGTTCGCTCCGCCTAGCGAACTCTTCTGTGCACCAATAGTCGCACAATTTGGGCCAGATATCCGCTTTTATCCAATCATACGTGCTTGGCACCCCTCGATCCTTCCACTCCAGGATGCCATCTCCATACCTAGTTTTTGCTTCTTCTTTGCACTTGTGAAGCAGATTTTGGAGAGCTTTGTTAGCTATGCAAGCGAATGTCTTCCATGCCAAATCCTCGTCATCATCTGAGTGAAACTGATAGTGCGTCTGCATGCGTAATTAAAAAGTCGTTGGTTAGCTTAAAAAGAGAAACATTATGTTGCCAATATTAAAAAGGATATTTTACTCACCAAAAACTCAGCCTTGACCGTATTTCTTACATTCTCTGGATAGTCATCAAATTTCGTGCACACGGGAATAGTGGGCAATCTAGTTTCCGAAGGATAGTGAAAACGTGCTGCTTGGGAGATTATTTTGTTGATACTTTGTGTCACATCCACCGTATCTCCAGCAAAAGCTCTGCAAATAAAATTAGTTTTGAAACAACTACAAATGGATAATACTACAACCTCAGAAATGCACAAAAAAAGCTCGTACCTATACGCGACCCGACGAATCACCGGTCTGTCCTCCAACCTTTGCGGCGGCTTAACATATGCATTTCGACCGCGCGGAGGGTGCCTGGATCTACTGGAGGATGCCTCCTTCTCCTTACCCTTTCTGCTCGACATACCTGCAATAAAGTTTGTTAAAAAATTAGTTTTACAAATAATTCCAATAAAAATAATACATTACTTAAATTATTTACAATTCCAATAAATTAAAAGATATTAACCTAATTTCTCATTTGGCGTTGTTTTTTTCTTGACCTTTTGTTACTTTTCGACACGTTACTTAAGTCGTCTACTGTTACTTCCTCAGGATCGGCCCCATCAACGAAAAGACTTGGTTGATTCAATCCATCCTCAGCACGCACTACAAATTCAGTGGGTGAGCCATCTTCTTGAAAGAACGCATCTCCATCGAACAAAATAAGCAGTCGTGATTTTCCTTTTGTCTTCACAGTAACCCACCAATCTTGTCTCTCTCGCTTTGATGAAGCGTAAGGCAGGTAATACACTTGGATTGCTTGACATGGAAACACGAAATGCTTGTCCTTTTTAAGAAGTCTCTTATTGTTAATCTCTACTATTCCATGCTCTTTATCTACCCGCATCCCCCTACTTATGTCAAACCAACGACACTTGAACAAGAAAACTCCATTGTCCGCGCCTTTATATTCCACCCGCATAATTTCTTCAATTATGCCGAAATAGTCCCCTAATGTGTCATCCCCAGTGTCCCCTTGAACACAAATACCGTAATTGGCTGTTTTTCTATTTCTCCCGTATGACTCGGTGTGAAATCGGAAACCTCTCACATCGTACATGTTGTAACACTGAACTCGTCGTGTGACTGGCCCAAGCGCAATTACAGCGATCCTTTTATCTTCAATTTTACCACTAAGCGCCAAAGTGCGCATCCAAATACCGAACTCTTTTAAATGAGCTTTCTCGAGACCTGCGGTGTTTATTGTTGGCCTCATTTCTCTAATTTCATCATCGAATCGCCTGCAATGGTACTACTATATTATCACAATGAACAATGCAAATCGATAACAAATGTATATTGTATACGTAAAGTTGCTCACGTAATGAACGGGTCAAATTCGGGGCGACAATTAGTCATGATGTAATAATGTGCTGCATTCAACTCTTCATCTGTGAGATTTCTGCTAGGTATCATTCCTATTGCACGTCCAGGGAAACTCACAATAGGAAGTCGTGGATCATTCTCGACAAATCCACCGTCATTGTACCGATCTGGGCGATTCAAACGTGAAGCGACATCATCTTGAAAATATGAAGACATAAAGTTATCACTTTCTTCAACAATACATGCCTCCACGATCGACCCCTCGACACGCGCCTTATTAGTCACCTTTCTCTTAAGACGCTGTATAGCTCTACAATATCATCAAACACGTTAAATCTAACGTCAAATACATTTCGAGATGACATTATAACATTGAGATTATTAAAATATCAAGTTTGGAATGCGAACCTTTCAAATGGATACATCCACCAAAAAGAAACGGGACCACAAACTCGTGCTTCGTAACTGAGATGAACAATTAGATATTCCATGGAGTCAAAGAAACCCGGTGGAAATATTTTCTCTAGCTTGCACATTGTGACGATAATATCCCTCTCGATCTTCTCAATATGAACTGGATCCAGTTCCCTAGCACATAGATCTCTAAAAAAGTTACTAACCTCTGTTAATGTCTCCCAAATTGGCTCAGGTAAGAAATCTCTAAATGCAACCGGTAACAACCGCTGCATAAAAATATGACAGTCATGACTTTTCATCCCATTGAACGAAGCATCATCTAAGTCCACAATATTCGACAAATTAGAGGCATACCCATCTGGAAACTGCAAATCTTGACCCATTCGCAAATTTCACGTCTCTGTTTTTTGTCCAAACAATAGGTTGCGTGTGGTTTCACTGTTTTTCCCGCTTCGTTGGTCCTCAGCTCCAAAAGCGGACGATCACATAGTTGCGCCATATCGAGACGAGCTTTTGCATTGTCTTTTGTTTTTCCTTTAACATCAAGTAATGTGAAGAATATATTTTTAAAGAAATTCATTTCGAGATGCATAACATCTATGTGGTGCCGTACCAGATTGTCTTTCCAATATGGCAACTCCCAAAAAATGCTTCTCTTCTTCCAATTGTGCATCACACCAAAACCAGGAATGTTCTTCTTATTTTTTGTGCCAAATGTGACTTGCTCAAATGACATGACCCGATCGAGCAATTCTTGTCCACTCAAGCGACGAGGAGGATCGTCTGTCTCGATGGTGTTCTTCTTAAAAGCATCTTTTTGAAATCGAAATTCATGATCATGAGGCAGCATCCTTCTATGATCATCAAACCAACAAGCTTTCCCTCCTTCCTTAAGGTTGAAAGCCTTTGTGTCTTCCATGCATACATGACAACCTAGCTTTCCCTTCGTCGACCATCCTGAGAGCATGCTTAGGGCTGGATAATCACTAATAGTCCCCATTAGGGCAGCCTTCATAGTGAAATTTTGTTTCTTGAATTTATCGTAAGTTATCACTCCATCCCTCCACAACAATTGCAGCTCATCCACGAGAGGTTGCAGGTACACGTCTATGCTTCTAGTGGGACTATTGGGCCCTGGTATCAACATGGACATGAATATGTTGTTGTCGCGCATCACCAGAGCAGGAGGCATGTTATAAACGACCAGAAAGACCGGCCAATTGGTGTAAGACCGACCCCCCATATTGAAAGGAGAGAAACCATCCGAACAAAGCCCAAGACGAACATTTCTAGGGTCATCTGCAAAATCAGAGTGCAGAGCACTGAATTCTTTCCAGGCTTGACCATCGGCAGGATGAACCATCACCCCCGCCCTTTCCCTCTTTCCCTCTTTATGCCAACGCATGTTTTCTGCAGACGTCGAACACAAAAAAAGCCTTTGCAACCTCGGAGTGATTGGAAGATACCGCAAAATTTTATGCGCAACACGTTTCTTGCTTTTCGTAGGATCCCCTTGTTTGAAACGATCATGGCCACAGACATCACACTTCTCCTTGGATTCATTATCACCGCGATACAACATGCAATCATTAGGGCAAGCATGAATCTTCTCATGACTTAATCCCAACCCTTTCACCAATTTCTTACATTGGTATAGATCGGAAGGCAACCTATTCTCTTTTGGAAGCCACTTCTTCACGGCTGACAGAATACGATTGAAACCATCTTTGGTTATGGCGCAGTCGGACTTAATGCTAAAGAGTTCGGTAACACAAGCAAGTACCGTATGTTCCTTATCACAACCATCCCATAGCGTCTCCTCGGCAGCGTTCATCATATTATAAAACTCCTGAGCTTTCGGATTCGGTTGTTCCCAATTAAAAGAAGGATCAGCAGCATCAACAACCATTTCAATCATATCATTTGGAGACTCCACATCGACACTCTCTTCAACGACCGTTTGGCTCTGTTCTCCTAATCTGACATTTTCATGCTCACCATGCATGTTCCAAGTCTCATAATAAGGTCTAAAGCCCGATTTGAGCAGATGTTTTCCAATAGTATACCTATCCCACCATCTAGTACACCCACATTTGGCACAAGGACACTTGATGCGATTTTGCCTATCAATATTATTTGGAATAGCGAACGCATAATTAAAAAATTCCTCCACACCTCTCACAAATACCGGATTGACCTTCCTGTCCACGTAACGAGGACCGTACATCCAACTACGATCACCTTCCATTCCTCCTAATTATGACATATACATTTATAAGTTTCTGTATAAACATGACCTTAGTTCATATAATTTAATGACAAATTCAATTTAGGTAACCAAAAAAACAAAAAATCCAGATATATACTTTAGACCCTCCAGATATCATCAATTGATAACGGACCCTCTAAAGCAAGTCATGGAAGAAACACAAAATCAAATCGAGAGTTGCATCATCCATTCAACAGGACTTGTATACAGCCATACAAGCGGCATCTACATAAACTATATTTAATCGTACGTACCAGAGAGAGAGAGAGAGAGATGACGCTTGCCTTGCCCTGCCCTGCCCTGCCCTGCCCTGCCTTCCCTTACCTTGCCTTGATTAGTTCTAAACACAATAAAATGCACACGAGGTCAAAACTAAACTTAAAGTTATGCTTTACTTACTATTTTCACATTAGATATTAAAATAATGAAATAATGTCATTAAATATTAATAAGTACAATCTTATCCCACTCTTTGAATGCTATGTCTCAGTAGTGAAGAAATGTATGTCAATCTAGTATTTAAGAAAAAAATTCGGCAGCATTTCCCCTCAGTTCCCCGAGTACGCGTTAGAAACACATCATGTAAGACATGTAATTCAATACGTACTCGTAAGAACAATAAGGGAAAATGATACCAAATTTTTCTTAAACACTAGACCCACATACATTTCTTCACATCCTAGATGAGACAAAGCATTCAAAGAACAGTCCCAAAACGGGGACTATTCAAAATTAATCTCTATCAGATTAATTTTGAACGGTTATAAGCCTAAAAGGCATACTAAATGTTCCGGTTTACTAATATAATTAACCAACATAGAATTAATAACTAACTAAATGTTCCGGTTTAATAATATAATTAACCTTTATAGAATTAAGAAAGAGAGAAAACTTGCCTTATTACAAGCAATTACTCTCTTGAATATCGAGTTTTCTCCTCTCCTTCTTTCTTCCCAAATTTAAACTAACTTCGCCTACAACTCCTAAAATCAATTAACCAATCAATTAATCAACCCAATTAGTCAACCCAATTAATCAATCAATCATAAACATTTTTTCAACCTTAAAAAAACAGCTGGTTTCATTATCTAATTTGTGTTGTTACACGTGGCTTCTTGTAAACCCTCAATCTGTCGACTCTAGAGTTGCATAATTAGGGTTGCTTGTTGTTTCATTTTTTCAATGCAATCATCATGACTATTGTGCACTTAGAGTAGTGACTATAGTGCAATTAATGAACTTGATCTTTAGAAACAAATCAAAACTTGCTTAATTAATTATGAGAAACAGAAATAATAATATGCATAACAAAACTCCAACACATCAAAAAAAAAAATCAGTAATATCCAGAAATATTACTTGCATGCATGTCGACATTTAGACTTGGCTAATTGCAATTCTGACTTAATTTGTAACTATAAAACAAAAATTAAATTTATTTTATAATATATATAGAACAAGATGCCTAACTTGTCAGACTAGAGACGCTCCTTTAACATCAACCCAATTTGAATTTGGTTGGTTGAGAGCACTAGCATCTGTAATTTAACACAACATTACATTGCCCAATAGCACAATAGAGAAGAAGTAAAGAAGAAGAAGAGAGAGAATGGCAAGACTGTTATAAAATAAACTTGGAAGATTGTTATGGGCTCCCAGGATATGTTATAAAATAAACTTGGAACATTGCCCAATAGCACTAGCATATGTTATAAAATATCCTTCATTCATGTTATCTTCCAAGACTATGTAACATAGCCTTAGAGAATATACCTATATATATTAATTTCAACCAAGACTATGTCGACATGAAATTTACAACTTGCAATTAGACTATGTCGACATTAAACAGAATTGCAATTAGACTTTAAGCCAATTAGTCAACCCAATTAGACTTTAAGCCACTGTGTTGACTCCAAGTGCCTATATATATTAATTTCAACCAAATATACAAATAGAATATACCTATTTCAACCAAATATACACAAACCCGGTTAGGAGAATTACCTATTTTACACAAAAGTCCCTCTGACAAGGGTTTATTTACTAAGCTCATATAATTTAACATACAGCCCCTTAAAGATAAAAACAATTTTGAAACTTTTTAAATAAGATTTTCTTGATCTAATGATAATCATACTAATACATTCGATTAAAGTACGCACTTAGGTGACCTAATGTTAAACACACTTATGTATTTTTCTCGATCGAAAAATATAAACTTTCTCAACAGTTTGATATATAAATGAACAATATATATCCAAGACATTAATTTAGTGTACATGTGATGGCGATCAAATGATGTACGACAAATATTTTTTTTTATTTTTTGTGGGACAATCAAAGCATATGTTATGTTTTCTTTGGGAAAATTGTAAGGATATCATTTGCAGTTATATTTTTGCCAATAGAGAAGTTGCTATTATATCGGAAGTCATTGGCTTGTAGTTTTTAGTTTTTCTCCTTCGAAAATAAGACAAAGTAAAAGAGAATTTGGAACAAGAGAAACTAAGAATAAATTAATTCAATCTCCTTTTGAAGTAGTAATTTTTATTCTAGGGGAAATTGGATCCATGTCACTTCAAAATGGTGAATTTAGAAAAATGCCACTCCAAATCACATTTATTAATAAAATTACCACAATTAACAAATTATTATACATTTGTAATAAAAAATAAATAGAATATGTTGTATTTTGAGTAGTATTTTCGTATATTCCAAAAATGCCCTTAACGGGTCCTCACCCGTCTCCTCTCTTCGTCTCTTCTCTTCCTCTCCTCTCTTCGTCTCCCCACTAGGTACCCAAGACAGATTCATGTTTGGCAGAGAGGAGGGGAGGGCTCACAGGAGAGGAAGGGCGGAGAGGAGAGGAAGGCAGAGTGGAGAGGAGGCGGGCCGAAGGTGGAGGCGAACGGAGAGGAGATCGGAGAGGAGGGTATTTCGGTCAATTCACTATATCTGTAAATTGTTAATTTAAAATTATACATTAATATGGTATTTGTGGCAATTTTCTTAATAAATGTGATTTGGAGTGGCATTTAGCAAAAGAGAAATTTTGGAGTGGCATTTTTCTAAATTCACCATTTTAGAGTGGCATGGATCCAATTTCTCCTTTATTCTATGATGCATAGACAGATAACACCCATGTATTGTAATAATACCTGGACTACTTTTATTGAGTAAAATTGAAGGCTATTTTGTGCTTTGTGTTTTTATTTGAGTCTAGATCAGCCACTGCTCACCAAGCTCATTCTCTTCACATGAACAATTTCTTGTGATGTAATCATATACTGTTCACAATTGCGGGAATTAGTTACAAAATTTTATAATTTGGAAAAAAAAAATTAGATATATATAAAATTGTTAATTTCTAGAAAATTATCCCAATTTCATTTATGTTCTGGTTTTCCTTGTATCACACTTTGTATTTTTTTTAATTTATGGATGATCGAAATTTCTCTTGTAGGCGATTTACACATTATCCTAAAAAACATAACTAATTAAATTTAGAGCATCTACAACGGTGATTTCTTTTAAATTGCTAACCTGATGTGTTAATTGCTAATATAATTGCTAGGATGTACCACAATTTTTAAATTAGCAAGTTTACTTTAAAAGCAACTCTGCCCAACAAATAGTAATTTACCAAACGCACTGCCACTTCATGAACAATCTATACTTTTCATTTGGTGAGATCATTTTCAAACTAGGCTCCTCGTCAGACTTTTTTGTTTTATAAATCATAATTAAAAAACTATAAGGGAACCAATATGATTTTTTTTGTTTTTACAAAAACCATAAGTACAAAATAAGATATTCTATACCTTCTATTTACGTCCAAGGAGTACGGATTAGCCTATTCGGTACCACCCAGTTTTATCTTTTTATTTTGACACTGTTCTCAAAAGAAATTATGGCATGGAAGGTCGAATAGGCTATATATTCGGTACCCCTTGCATTTAAATGGGACGTACCGAATAGCCTATATTCAATATTTATAGTTTTTTTTAGAAAAACAATTATCATGTTGGTTTTCTAACTATGGTTTACAGTTTTTTTTAATTATGGTTTATAAAGAAAATTCTCTTAGTCATACCTGAAGCAGTTGAGAAGGTAACCAAGTTCATTCAAACCTTGGTCAAATCTACTCAAAGCATAAAAAATAGATTCTCTAAATCAACTGAATGCACGCATGCAATAAACTACTGGGATCAATAGTATTAATTATACTAAGGGTATCTGTATTCATAAAATTAGACTCAAGTTAGAATAAAAATAACCGAAATTAATCAAAAATATTTTCAGAAACCATAATCATGCATGCAATTAATTTTGATTGCTTTTAACATTTATAAAATGAAAAAGAAATTCTAATATATCTCAGAGATTAATTTCTAAGATGGGTGAGCGAGTAAAAAATAATTTTATTTTTCGAGTAAAGGTTGGAGGTCAAACAATCAAACTATATAATATTAAAAAGAATAATCTCATTTGGATTTCAAACCTGCGACCTCCCTCACATAGGGTATTGTACTATTGTAATTGTCACTAAACCAAAGTCTGCTTCTCGAAAGTAATTTCATTAAAAATAATCTTTTAATTTATGAAATTATCATAATTAAATTCTAAAATTGAAAATGAAATTGGAAGGACATTACTAAAACCGAGCCAACAAATAACGACTCACTACATGGTTATAGTCTACGCTACACGCCACTGAAAACTTAATAGCGAACCTGATCTGTTATATCTTAGTTCACCAAACTAGAGACTATATTGCGCTGTGCACTTACGCCCTATAGTATAAATATATATCACCATCTCTTCCCTGCCAAACCACAAAACAGCAATTATCAAAGTTTAATACTTAAAACCATTCTTTATCTACATTATCTGATCTATTTCTCTAATGGCTTCTCAAGCTTGGTCACTCCTAGCTGTGGCACTGGTTTTTACAATCATTAATGGAAGTTTTGCAGCTCGCCATCTCTTAGAAACGACCGAAGCAGCAGCACCAGAATCCGCTCCAACTACACCGAAAGTGACTATTCCAACAACTATCCCTACTATTCCAACAACTATTCCTACTATTCCAACAACTTTGCCCCCGATTTCTTCAATTATTCCAACGTTCACCATACCAAATATTCCTGCTATTCCCGCTGGACTGCCACCTATCTCCGGTATGCCGAGCATTCCCAATATTCCTAATATGCCCTCTGTTATTCCCACTGCATTGCCTCCTATGCCTGCCATCCCGAGCAATATTCCTGCAATACCAAAAGTGCTAACGCCTATTCCGGCGCCACCTGCTGACACCACCGGTACCAGTCCATGATCATCATATAATTTTCATTTTGTGAGACAGCGGTCATGTATTAGAAACATAGAAGGAAAAATTGGAATCGGAATCGGGATCGGCCCCGTCCGATCCCGATCAGGATCGGAAAAATCGGTCGGAATCGGCCGAATCGGATCGGAAAATCGGACTTTTTTGCCAGAAGCTAGTTTTATACTAAAAAAATTGAAAAAATTGATAAAAAGAATTTAGAAAAATTATTACAATCAAATAATCCACTAATACAAGCATTAACAACTAAAAACATACTCTTTCAATCAAATTTGCTACAAATTTGTGAATTAGAATTAATATATATATAAATTAGTTGTCATATTTAACAATAAAATTTGAATGTTGTAGTGGTAACTATCCAAGACCCATAGTTAAAGGTCACGGGATCGAATCCCACTTGATCCAAAAAAATTTATGTTTCTTTATTAATATGCGTTTCGGCCGAAATTTGACTGGAACGGACTGGAACTGACCGAAACGGGCCGAAATTTTACTGGAATGGGCCGAAATATGGCCGAAACGGTCGAAATTGGCCGAAATCTGCACTACCCGCGTAAATCGTCCTGGAATTGGATCGGCACCGTCCGATCCCGCTCCGGAATGGCCGATTTTGCCTTCTATGATTAGAAACTCTCTATATATTTGTTATGTTGATTTATGTTTGGTTTTTTTACTACATAGTTAATATATGTTTATTATTTGTGTGTTTTGTAGTTTGAGAATCATATATTGTTTGTTTGTATGTAATTTCATATTTCGGAATGAGAGGAAGTACTTGGTTTCTTCACTCTAGGAGATATCGTTTGTGTATTCATCTGATCTTTTCTTATCTTGATTGTGAGCACATATACAAATATACAAATACTTCTCTGGAAAATGATGAGTAATATTGTATCTATTGATTCCAGTATATTCTTCTTCTAATTACAAATAGCTAGTCCTATTTATACATATCTTGTGTACTAGCCGTTATGCTTTCCTAATTACATTGTATTCTCTCATTATTATGGCAATATATCAAGCTGTCCCTAATTACAGCTTGCTTGCTAAATACTACGATTGATTAAATCTTTGGCTCTTGATCTTGATCTGTGATGATACTCTGAGATCATTCTTATTTTTCATTACTATTTTTAACAACTTTTTAACATATTATTAAATAATTGACAAAGATGCAAACAATTCTGAAATTTTTTAAATAAGATTTTCTTGATCTAATAAACATACTTCATTACGATTAAAGTACGCATTTATGTGACCTAATGATAAACACACTTATATATTTTTCTTGATCGAAAAATGTCCAATACAATTAATTTATTGTGATGGCGATTAAATGATTTACGACAAGGTCATGCCTAAGTTAATTTAAACCAAAAGTCAGATTACAAAAGTAAAAGAGAATTTGGAACAAAAGAAATTAAGAATAAATTCAATCTGCACTTGATAGTTGATACACAAGATCGAGTAACGATCTGGGCTCATCTCTGAAAATACAATTGCAACTCTCTAATGATTAAAAGTGTCAACCTTAGTAATGCTCTAGAAATGAAGCATCAGCAAGAGTGAGCTTGAGCTCATCATCTCAATCCCCAGTCACTTGTGTAGACAAAGTGCATTACTATTGCCAAGTGATGGAGGAGAGTTGTTAAGAAGTGGCATTCTTGAAACAGATTGTTACACTGTTTCAGCGATCCATCTACAGAGAAAGCAGATACTTGGTAGAAACTAGAAAGCATTCCTTGATGAGTCTGTTGCCTTAGCTCTAAGCACAATTACTGGTAATTGTTTGTAATGCAGTGTCAAACCATGTCTTACTGACAAAGGTTGCATTTCATTTGGATATTAATACATGAGAATGCTGTAACCCAAATTTTTATGCCAAAAAGGGTCCTATTCGCAACTCCTACTTTAAAATACAAAGAAGCATCCATTATTGGCTTTAATTATTGAATATTTTCATCGAAGGTTGTTTCTGATGGGGAAGTCACTAATTGTTCCCTGTTGTTAGTTTGTTGGTTTAGGAATACTTTAAAGCTACTGTGTTTGCTCTTAGCAATCCATGCGTGCCAATATTTTGCATAGTTTTAAGCATGTAGCAAATTTCTCATTAATTGTACCAGAATCCTTCAACAATTGTCTCGGTGCTCATTATTATTAAAGGCTTCTAACAAATATAAAATTAAGGACTTATTCTGAAAAAGAAATTAAATGACCAATTACTAACACAAGTGAGATTTCAGCCTGAAACAAAACAGCACTTTTTGTTGTAAAAATAAAATAACATATAAAGAAACAATGTAATTCAGAGTATAATACTATAACCCACATAAGTAGTGAACATAAATGTACGTAGTACATACTACATATATACAACACCAAGCAGATATAAAACAAAAAACTAGCAAGAATAATTAAAGTACCAAATATACATGTATACACATAATTAAATGATCTTTCATGGACTAGGGGTGGCAGCTGGTGGGGCCGAAATAGTCGGGACCTGGAAAGGCACCTTGGGCATTGTCAGGGGTATAGAAGGAATGCTTGGGGTGGAAGGCATAGGAGGTAACATAGTTGGAATACTGGTTGGTATAGTCGTGGGAATTGTAGTTGGAATGGCAGGAATTGGGTAGTGTAGAAGTGTACTAGGAATAGTGACCTTTGGAATAGAAGGCATTGGTGGCAAAGTTGTTGGAATAGCTGGAATAGATGGAATAGTCGGTTTTGGTGATGTTGGAGCCACCTCAGGAGCTGCTGCTTCAGTCGTGTCTAAAAGATGACGAGCTGCAGAACTTCCATTAATGGATGTTAAAGCTAAAAACAAAGCTAGAATTGACCAAGCTTGAGAAGCCATGAGTGCAATCAATTGAAGAGAGAGTACTAATAAATTCAAGAATTGTGTGAATTCTCAATGGGGAAATGATGAGATCTATAGTGAGTGGTTTTTCAGGATGAGGTGCAATGGTCCTTAGGTTGAACAACCAATGGTCTGTGGGTTGGTAAACCAGAATTTCAGATACACCACACATGTCAGATTGCTGAGAAAAATAAGATCGAAGTGGCACCATGGTTTCCAAGAACAACAACTATCAAGTAAAAAAATATAAATTAATAATCTAAAAAATGCACTTATAATTGAGAATGTTTTTTTTCTAATAACTACCAGCTAACATTTGAACAGATTACTTGTTCAATTTTGGATGTGAAGAGGTTCCCATTTCCCTATCAAGAAAGTCAAAACAAACAGAATAGGTGGTCTACTATGAACCTCCAAAACTTACATAAAGTCAGGAAAGTACTTGTGAAGTAAATAGTCCATCATTTTACATGGAAAGTACTTGTGAAGCATCAAGAGTTTTCTATACTGAAACTTGGAACAAAAAAATATTCCGAAAGAAATGTTCATTTTCAAATAAAACATTTTCCATATGAAATTTTTTGCATTCAGAAAATTTTGGAGTTAATAATTTTTTTTCAAATGTTGAACACATACAATGGCAAACAACACAATTAACTGTAAAATATTTAAACAGAAGAGCATAAAAATAATGCAATGCGTTAAGAGTTATATTACATCTTAGACACTTCAAAATGCATATATTTAAAATGAGGAGAGAGAAGCATGATACAAGAGGTATGTGATAAATAAATTATAGGAGAAAAAACTAAATCAAATATTCAAGATTAATATTGTTGATATGATATAGTTAAAAAAAGACTTGAAGGATTAATGACTTACATTAGGTATCAATTTGGTGAGTTTGACATCAATCTAAGCACCCAATTGTCATACCCTGAGGCAGTCGATGAGTTAACCAACTTCATTCAGAAAAATTGGTCAAATCAACTCAAACTAGAAAAAAATTGATTCTTTGTGGCAATCATACAATGAACTACACAGGAAATTAGTTAAAATAAGCTTCACATCGATAAAATGTAATCATCCAATTGTAAGCAGTACATAACATTAAGGTGGAGCCCACAATTAGCAACTCACTACATGGTTATAGACTTATAGTAACCCTAGTTTAAAGTACATGCTACAGAGAAATCCAGCTTGGAACATCTGTTCAATCTTAGTTCACCAAACTAAAGACTATATTGCACCGTCCTTTGGAACCCTATACTATATATATTACCCAAACTTAAGTGCCATATCACAAAAACAGCTACAAGCAAAATTTCCTACTTCAATCTAGTGGTTAACAAATTATAAATATCTGTTTCATTTAATTCTCTAATGGCTTCTCAAGCTTGGTCACTCCTAGCTTTGGCTCTGGTTTTTACAACCATTAATGGAAGCTTTGCGGCTCGCCATCTCTTAGAAACGACCGAAGCAGCAGCACCAGAAGCCGCTCCAACTACACCTAAAGTGACTATTCCAACAACTATTCCTACTATTCCAACAACTTTGCCCCCGATTTCTTCAATTATTCCGACGTTCACCATACCAAATATTCCTGCTATTCCTGCTGGACTGCCACCTATCTCCGGTATGCCGAGCATTCCCAATATTCCTAATATGCCCTCTGTTATTCCCACTGCATTGCCTCCTATGCCTTCCATCCCCAGCATTCCTGCAACACCAAAAGTGCTAACGCCTATTCCGGCGCCACCTGCTGACACCACCAGTCCGTGAACAGTTATATAATTAGTGTTATGGTGGAGACTTGCATTATGTGAGATAGTTGTTATGTAATATATTAAATACTCCTGTTGGTTTGTATTTGATTTTGTACTACATAGTTAATATTTGTTTACTATTTTTATGATTTCTAGCATTATGTGAGATAGTTATCAATATGTATTGAATGCTTTGGCTTCGTTTGGAGTATATACATTATTTCTTTTTTCTAATAACCGGCTTGTATATATGAGCAGAGATGCATATCAATTATAATTTAGTGGTAAATATATAGTTGACAGAGGAGCAAATTATTTTTTATGGATATTGACATTCTATGGATTGGTATTGTGCGATCCATAGGCCCCAAAATGATTTTTTCCGGGTCCTTCATGATTCTATGGGATCGAAATATGAATGCAATTCATCTAATAGCCTATATTATTTAAAAATAATTTTATAAATATTTTTTTAAAATATTTATAAATATAAATTCCGCTCGCCAACACCAAAGACCATGTAATCCAGAAATGTAATTGAGCATGAACAACTTCATTTTATGTTATATTAATTTTGTTGAAAGGAAATTACTTCTTTCGTCCTCGTATATTTTTCTGTTGTTGATATCAAATCAACTTGCATGTTTATGAATCAGAATCGAAAATTTTAGACAGGAATGTTAATCAGTCTAAACAAACAAAATATTATGACTTCTTTTCAGCCTAAAATTGTATGAGAAAACTTTACATCAAAAGCTAATAATTACAAATTATGTCCAAGGAGTCGATTCATATGAAGCACGAGAAATATATATACAGTTGCAAACAATTAACTATAATTCAGTGAACCAGTACAATTTATAAATTATATATCTTTTTTTTTTTTTAAACAACGAGGGTCAAGCAAATTATATATCTGAGACTTAAATTTTCTTAAACAAGAATAAATATTGCAATATCCATCATTTTTCTCTATTGATAAGAAACTAATTAATAAGCAACATTGAAAATTCAAGTTCTTTTCTCTATTTTCTGTGCCAAACAAGCTGTATCAAACTGTAAGAGGTAATTAGCAGAAGACCACCTAATGTTTGACATTATTGATTTCGGAACCTCTTATTTGGAGACTGCATGCATTAAAAAAATAGTTAGGTACGTAGTTGTAAAGGAAAAAGAAGTGAACTTAATTAATTTTAAGTGGGTCTTTCCTTTTTTTTTTTTATTTTGTTCTCTTCTTCATGGTAACATATTTAGGTTGTAATTGGTTGCCAGCAGAAGGGGACAGTTGTAGTTTCTGATATAATTTGTAATTATCTCCATCTTTTAGTTCTTCAAAATTTTCTTTCTGATGGAACATATATATATATATATATATGAGGAGGGATCCACTTACAACAAATTTGAGTTACAACAAAGTTACAACATTCATTTTTTTCATTTTCAAAGTCCAAATCGTCGATCCAACCGTTCAACATGATCATCTAAATAAAATGTACTTGTAGATCAAATTTTATATTTTTTTTGAATTTTTTTACTATTTATTAAGATGGGTACAAAATTCAATGGTCTAAGTATGGCTATTTTTTGTAAAATACTTAATAAATAGTAAAAAAATTCAAAAAAATATAAAATTTGATCTGCAAGTACATTTTATTTAGATGATCATGTTGAACGGTTGGATCGACGATTTGGACTTTGAAAATGAAAAAAATGAATGTTGTAACTTTGTTGTAACTCAAATTTGTTGTAAGTGGATCCCTCCTCTATATATATATATAATCTGGCTAATATGCTACGCGTATATAAGGGCCTCTCCGTACTACGGCTCACTTTTTGAGTTTTCAAAATCCTAACGGTCGATCCGAACCGTTCAACATAATCTCCATATGAATATGTACTTGCAAACCAAATTTTACATTTTTTAGAATTTTTTTACTATTTATTAAGCCACTTTGAAAAAACATTAATTTGTACACAACAGTAAAATCTGCTGGACCATTGGATCAGCGATTTTCAAAGTGGCTTAATAAATAGTAAAAAAATTCTAAAAAATGTAAAATTTGGCTTGCAAGTATATATTCATATGGAGATCATGTTGAACGGTTCGGATCGACCATTAGGATTTTGAAAACTCAAAAAGTGAGCCGTAGCACGGAGGGCTCTATGCTACGCGTAGCAACGTAGCACTGTCCTATATATATATATATATATATATATATATAATTAACTTTTATATTGTAGTTCACCAACCTAAGAGGCTAACATCAAGTACTTTGAACTTCTTTTTGATGGTCTGCAGTAAGGAAGCCGCAGACAATAATTTTCATTAAAAAAGTTTATTTACACAGGAAATTAAAAATACAAAAGCCTAATTAATCTCTGGAAGGACTATTTACAGGAAATTAAAACTCGGTGAGACATAGAAAAACTCAAAACTTAAATAAATTGGCTAAGCAATAGTTGAACGTCTCGCTACACTTGTCTCAACCACAGCTCAGCCTCCATTGCAGCCTCCACAATCAATCGTTGTATCGATTTTCGCTCACCCGAAAAGAACCGTCTATTTCTCTCTTTCCAGATGGTCCAGACTCCTGATGCCCATGCCGTAGTCCATTGTTTTCTCTGGCGCGGCGATAGGTTAGTCTGGCCCTGAATCCATGTCCCTGCCATGTCCGCACCTATTCCTATTGAAATATTGAGGTGTATACAGAGGCCTGCCAAGTACTTTGAACTTCAAAACCGCTCACTATAAATATAACCATTTCCTCATCTGGCATCCTTGTCATGTACTAAATAAATACCTCTTGATAGTCAATATATGCTGCTTGATGTTGGTTGTTTACAGAACATTTGTGTCATATGGATTGTACCATTTCATATTCCTTAGTTTGCTCTCGTGTCATATGAATGTTGATTCTTTTGTTTTACTAAATATAGTATCTATGCCAGTTGATTCACGGACACATGAATAAAAATCTCCTTTTTGGTGCCTTGTAACTACCATCTGGTATGAAATATTTAGTTTACATTATATGTTTGTGTTGCATAGACAAAGAGGTCCTTATTGCGTAATGGAATTTTGCATTGCTAGGTTTTTGTTTAAATTTTATTAGGCTTGATGTTAAGTTCAACTTTTTTTTTTCTGAATTGTAATAGGTACGGTCGAATGACCCGAAGGGAAAGAACATTGCACCACCCACAGAGAAAGTGAAGAAACACGGTGGTACTAATTGCAACAAGGTAGATTTTGTAATCTGATATACATCTGCTCTGTTTCATATTCATTCCTAACTGCAACAGGGTGTATATAATAATCCTGCAGGTAGTAGAGCCTTGAAATGAAATACAATTTACATGCTTTATATGTTTTGTAGACCTTATCAATTGGTGGAGGCAAAGTTGCTCAGAAGATCGACAGTACGTACTAGCAAGGATGCCAGGGGAGCTCTCAGCATGCTAATCGTAAGTAGCCGTTTGATATCGGCAACATGTCAAGCCAGATAGTACATGTACTAGTCTATCTTTCTCTTTTCCATTGTACAATGTAATTGCTGTATGAGCCAAGGTTTTTTTAGCTACAGTGTTGATGTGATAGGGTTTGAGATGTCTTGTTAGGTGATGATTTTTATTCTTTGTTGTATTGTGTTAAATTGTACTTGTAATGCTTGTATTTTTCACTAACAGTTAAGGCCTAAAGGTTTGTTCTTGCCAATGTATGAACATTTGGGTTTTGCAAATTCTATAATATTTTCAAGTTCCACCTTGCAAATTGTATGCTTGAATTTGGGGTGTACTATTTTGCTCCTATATGCTTGTACTTTTGAATTTTCAAGTACAACCTTTCTTTTTCAAATTGCAAATTGTTAATAAGGCCTAAAGGTTTTTTCTTGCCAATTCCTTTGGCAACAGGTCATATATATAGGCCCAAGCTATATTTCTTTTAACGATAATATTTATTAAATTTGGGCCAGGGGAACCCAATTTATAACAAGATAATATAGTAGCTAAGTATGTTTAATTTGGATTAAAAGCTGTTTTAGTCACTATGTATTTTTTTTGTTGATTAATCTTCTTTAAATTAGAGAAGAACGCAAATCACATGTACATGCTGTTTTGATTTGCTGATTTCTTTTCTGCACTTAATTGGAATTTTCCATCATTTTTTTTTTCTTTTCTACCTTTATTTTCGCTTTTCATTAGCTTTTTTTTATGTGCTTTAATTTGCCAGTATAAAGATACAGCGCCTACAAGAATCTAAAAAGGGTTTAACAGTATCAAAACAGAAGATATTCATCAAATTCTTAGAAATTCACGCTATATTTTTACAAGATTCCATCTTTGTTTGACAAACGAAGAAAGAGGATAAAAAAGAAATTAAAGAAAAATAGAAATTATTCTTTGTTTGGCTCAAGTACTCTAATACTACTTATTCTGATCATAGACAGAATCCGTCAATCCAGTACAAGTACTTCATGAATAAAATTGCATTCACAAAGTTATCATCAAATTAAATAAATGGATTAAGTACAAAAAAATAAATATATACTGGTTACTTTCTCAAGTCTTGTTCCACTTTTATCAAAACAAAAATAATAATAAAAAAAAACTTTCACAAGTCTTTCCACTTCTAGCAAAGTATAGCTTAATATTGATTCAAATAAGTAGATGTTGCATATATGCATTAAATGAAAAAGTAGTTTGTGGTGAAGTTAATTCAAAACTTTAGGAAGTTAGCAGAGGACCACCTACTTATTTGACTTGTGTATTTGAAAGGTTGCTGTAGATGAGGTCTCAACTTGGATTTTTTTGGTTTTGGCTTGTTCATTTATATATTCTTACTATCTGTTATTGAATTGGGTACATGTCAGGTGGGGCTTAATTTGAAATTTGATTATATCTATTTTTAACAATATTCCAATAGTTTCTGCTGTAACAGAATAAATGACTTAATTAATTAACCAACCAAATTAAAGACTATTAACTTCGGTCTGTATAATCCCTCATTATAAATATGACCATCTCTTCACTCCAACGTACACTTTAACAACAGCTAGTAACAATCTTTTTTACATCCATAAATCCAGTTCATATAAACTAATTCATCTTCCTTCAATTTCCCTAATGGCTTCTCAAGCTTGGTCACTCCTAATTTTAGCTCTGGTTTTTTCAACTATCGATGGAAGTTTTGCGGCACGGAATCTTTTGGACACAACTAAAGCAGCAACGCCAGGTTCAGCATCAACCACACCGAATCCGACTGTTCCAGTTGTTCCGAGTATAACTATACCACCAATGCCTTCTATTCCAAGGATACCTGTCCCTACTATTACTGCATTGCCTCCTATTCCCTCTATTCCGAGAATTCCTCCACTGCCGACTATCCCTACTATTCCCACTACATTGCCTCCTATTTCCTCCATCCCAATTATTCCTACACTTCCAAGTTTTCCCACTATTCCAACTACTTATTTGCTTCCTATTCCGTCCATCCCGAGCATTCCCACTATCCCCACAACAGTACCTAGAGTACCAAGTTTCCAAACCCCATCTATTCCATCGCCACCGGCCACCACTAGTCCATGAAATGTACGTTAGAGATATCACTCTAAATCATTTGTGTTAAATACGTGTCATCTATGAATTTAAATAGTCGTTGATGCTATGTTGCTCTTGCTTGTTTGGTTTCGTTTTGTACTAGATTTGTGATCATTTGCTGATTTGTGTGGATTGTAGATACTTATTAGATTCTTTAGTTTGCTTTCTATGTTATATGAATGAGTTTTTCTTTTTGTTGGTTTATATATAATTGTTTCTTTGTAGCAAAATCATTCAGTGATGTGTTGAAATAGAAAGCAAATTTTAAAAATGGAATTGACGAATAGATTTAGTCTCAAGTATGCTATTTGTGACAACTTTAAAAATGGAATTGAAATAGAATTATGGCCTCCACAATAATGAAAAAAAAAAATCAAATTGTTCTGGAGCAGAATTTTTAGAAGCAAACTCAGCAAATGGTGATTGAATTGTACAACAAATATCAATGGATATTGATGCATTTACTGTAGTATATATTATACTACCTAACCTACATAAATAACATATGGTCTCTCTTCTCTACGAAGAGATGTAACTTTAAGTTTTCATAAGTATTAAGTAGTCATAGGGATATACCGAGACTTTATTAATTTAAATAAAAAAGAAAAAACTAGCCTGCTTGAAAAATCAGTATCCTAGCTTGACTCTGTTAAATAAATTCAAGATGAAATACTCTGCTACAAAAAATTAAAAAATTTAATAAAAAGAAGAAAATGAAATAATCTGCTTCAGAATGAGTTGATTTTGTTCATACATATGTATCATACAATGATATAATTACTAGTTTTAAACAAAATGATATATTACTTAATAACATACTATTTTAATCTATTTAAATTGATGCACTGTGATATATATTTATATATAAAGTTGTCGATACAGAGCACTTAAGACCTCAGAATTGTTTTTAATATATCTCAAACAAAAAAAATATATATATATGTGGAGTACTAAGTTCATTGTTTAATTAGTATGATATACTGCTTGGATATCTCTGCATGCTTATATTATTCATTAATATTTTAACACAATGCTGAATGGTTGAAAAAGAAGATACACCAACAAAATAAACAAAATGATTCAACATCCATATGACACGAAAGCAAACTAAAGAATATTAAAATAATGCTACAATCCACACAAAAACAAATATGAGGAAATGGCTATATAAATTTATTGTTAGCCTCTTAGGTTGGTGAACTATGATATAAAAGTTATGTTCCATCTGATAGAAACTTTTGGAATTTTTAAAAATTCGACGACTTATTTGTCCTCTACAGCTACCCAACTAAATTTTGAACACATGCACTTCTCCAATTATCCAAAATCATTGAAGTCAAATATTAGGTGGTCTTCTTCTACCCTCTTATTTTTGATCAAATTATCATAGGCCTCACAGAATTCATATCCCCTATCAGGTTACCTGACTTAGGACAATTGAAATGGACGGTCCAAAATCGTTCTATTAACTTGGCACGAATCTCAAAGTACAAATAATGCTGCCCCCTGCACTATACCAAATAGGAACCAGTTGAGAGTAAATCTGGGCCGTCCGTTTCAATTTGCTTGAGTTAGGTACCTGGGAGGATACGGATTTGGCCTCACAGGTGTTTGGCACACAGAACATTAAATACATGACAGAACATGAATTTTCAATTTTTCTTATTAGTTTTTTTAAAGATAGAGAAAATATTGATGGATATATATATAGTTGCAATATTTATTATTAGGCCTACGGGCCGTTAGGAAAGCAAAAAAAAATATATATATATATATATTTATTATTGTTGTTTTAAAAATTTTGAGTTTCAAATCTACAATCTATAAAGAGTGAGCCTATGGTGCTATGCATAGCACGGATGGCTAGTGTACTACGGCTCAATATGGTACTTTTTAAAATCCTAACGGTCGATCCAACCGTTCAATGTGATAATCATATGAATATGTACTTGCAAACTAAATTTTATATTTTTTCGAATTTTTTTACTATTTTTTTAGATAGGTAGAAAAATCAGTGTTTTCTGAAAATTCTGGACCATCAAAATTCTACCTATCTAAAAAAATAGTAAAAAAATTCGAAAAAATATAAAATTTAGTTTGCAAGTACATATTCATATGATTATCACATTGAACGGTTGGATCGACCGTTAGGATTTTAAAAAGTACCATATTGAGCCGTAGTACACTAGCCATCCTTGCTATGCATAGCACCATAGGCTCACTCATCTATAAATACATGTACTGTTTCTTTGAATTTTAATTCATTATTTACAACGTGTATATATTCCTAGTGTTTCGTTTAGTCAAATGCTTTGACATAATTTCTACTTAATTATTATCTTTTGATCTATAAAGTTTTCTCATACATTTTTAGGCAGAAAATAAGTTATAATATTTTGTTTGTTTGGCTGATTATTCCTATCCAAAATTTTCATTTCTGATTAATTCATGAACTGCAAGTTAATTTGATATAAACAACATAAAATTAATTATACGAGGACGAAAGACATAATTAAATTTCCTTTTAATAAATTATAACAACATAAAATGAGATTGTTCAACAAATTAAATCAAATTATTCGAATATGTTTTCAAACGAATTACCAGCCAGCCTGAAGAAGCCAAAACTTTTAATATATGACAACTATCTCACATAATGCAAGAAACTAGACAAATAGTAAACAAATATTCACTATGTAGTACAAAACCAAATACAAAACAACAGGAATATTTAATACATAACAACTATCTCACAAAATAAAAGTCTCCATCATAACCACATAATTATATGACGGTTCACGGACTGGTGGTGTCAGCTGGTGGCGCCGGGATTTTTGGTACGGCGGGAATAGGAATGCTCGGAATGGAAGGCATAGGAGGCAGTGTAGTCGGAATAGCAGGTATATTAGGAATACCCAGGATGTCAGAAATTGGTGGCAGAGCAGTGGGAATAGTTGGAATTGTGACCTTTGGTATTGAAGGTATTGGTGGCAATGTTGTTGGAATTGTTGGAATAGTCGGAATAGTAGGAATAGTCGGAATAGTAGGAATAGTCGGAATAGTCGGGATAGTCGGTTTTGGTGTAGTTGGAGCAGCCTCTGGTGCTGCTGCTTCAGTCGTGTCTAACAGATGGCGAACTGCAAAACTTCCATTAATGGATGTAAAAACCAGAGCCAAAGCTAGGAGTGACCAAGCTTGAGAAGCCATTAGAGAAATGGAGCAGAGAATGTAGATAACAAATGGATTTAAGTAGGAAACTTTGGTTGTTGCTATATTTGTGGTTTGGCACTGAAGCGTTGGTGATATTTATAGTATAGGGTTCCAAACACAGTGCAATATAGTCTTTAGTTTGGTGAACTAAGATTGAACAGAGTTTCCAAGCTAGGTTCCTCTGTAGCATGTACTTTAAAAATTAACCATGTAGTGAGTTGCTAATTTTTGGTTCCACCTTAATATAGTTTAAAAATTAACCTGCTGTAGTTAATTGTATCTTGTTGCTTGCCACAAAGAACCAATTATTTATAATTTATATTTCTCAATGAAGTTGGTAACTCCTCGACTGACAGGTATGACAACTGGGTGCTTAGATTGATGTCAAACTCACCAAATTGATATTTTATAAAGTCATTAAGCCTTCAAAATTTTCAAATCCAATTTCTATCCGACTCAAATTTGAATTATCTGAAATTGGTAAATGATGGACCATGTACTTCACAGGTACTTCACTGGTAATATGAAACACCACACCCCACCCCCCCCCCCCCCCCCCCCCCCCCCCCCCCGACAACCCAAAAATAAAATAACAATTAATAATAATAATAATAATAATCAAACTTTCCGAGGTTCATACTTCATAGCAGAACACCTGCTCTGTTTGTTGTGACTTTTTTTTTAGTTGGAATCCTCTTAAAATCAAAATTAAACGAGTAATCTGTTCAAATGTTAGCTGGTAGTTGTTAGAAAAAAAACATTATCACATATAAGTGCATTTTGTAGATTTAGTTATATATTTTTTCTGGAGAGCTGTTGTTCTTGGGATGCCATTTTGGTACCAGCAATCTGACATGTGTGATGTATCTGCAATTTTGGTTTACCAACCCACAGACATTTGGTTGATCAACCTAAGGACAGCTGCACCTCATCCTAAAAATATCAATTACTATAAATATCAACGTTTCCCTCCTCATTGTGAATTCACACAACTCACCATTTCATAAATTTAATACAATTCTTGAATTTAGTATATCTTCTCTCTTTGATTGATTGCACTCATGGCTTTTCAAGTTAGGTCAATTCTAGCTTTGGTTTTAGCTTTAACAGCCATTAATGGAAGTTTTGCTGCTCGTCATCTTTTAGACACGACCCAGGCAGCGGCACCTGTGGCGGCTCCAACAACACCGAAACAGACTATTCCATCTATTCCAACAACTTTGCCACCAATGCCCTCTATTCCAAAGGTCACTATTCCGAGTACAATTCCCGCTACACTGCCGCCAATTCCTTCCATTCCAACTACAATTCCCACGACAATACCAACCAGTATTCCAACTACATTACCTCCTATCCCTTCCATCCCAAGCATTCCTTCTATTCCCCTGACAATTCCCAAGGTACCTTTCCAGGTCGCGCCTATTCCGGCCCCACCAAGTGCCAGCACTAGTCCATGAAAGATGATCATTTAATTATGCGAGTTACATTATGTGAGAAAGTTATGGTGTATTTGAAAAAATCTTGCTAGTTTATTGTTTTATATTTGCTTGGTGTTGTATGTACTATGTACTTGTACTTGTTCTTTACTTTGGTGGATTATACTGTGAATTACGTTGTCACTTTATATGTTGTTTCATTTTTGCAATGAAATTGCTGATTTTTCCATTTTGGTTCAGGCTGCAATTTTCACTTGTGTGTGTAGTGGATCTCCTAATTTCTATCAGAATAAATGTGTCCTTTTTATTTTTGTTTAGATGTCTTTAATAGTTATGAGCACCGAAACAGCTGTTGTGGCATTTTGAATAAACAATTGAGAAAATTGCGACATACTTAAAACGATGCAAAATGTTGGCACGCATGGATCGCTAGCTAAGAGCAGACAGAGTACCAAAGTTTACATTAGAATTTCTAAACCAAATTGCAAAAGGGAACCAATAGTAACCACCCCATCAGAAACAACCTTCCATGAAAACATTTGATAACTAAAGTCGATCATGGATACTTCTTTGCATTTTAAAGTAGGAGATGAAAACAGGACCCTTTTTGCAATAAAAATGGGGCTCACGGCATTCTCTTGTATCAATATCCAAATAAAACCTTTTTCAGCAAGACATGGTTTGACACTGCATCACAAACAATTACCAGTACTAGTGCTTACAGCTAACCTCTAAGACAACAGGACTGATCAAGAAACGCAACACAATTCGCAAAAACTTCGCTCAAGCACCAGACAAATGTCATGCAGAACTGAATTTCATATAGAATTTTCACTAGTAAATGGCGTTACTTATTTCTTAAAAGGTTCATAGTGCAAATCAAATTAAGAACAATTGGAGCCTCCACGCCTCGTTCCTAGGATGCTGATATTTGTATGGCGTATAATTCAAAACAAAATCCTTCCACAGATAATAATTTTATGAAGTGGGGATGGTATACCAAGTATCTGCTTTCTCTGTAGACGGATTGCTAGAATGTCACTTCTTAATTAACAAATCCTCCTTCGTCAATTGGCAACTGTGATGCACTTTGCCTACACAAGTGAGTAGTGACTGGATTGAGATGATGAGTTCAAGCTATATATTCTAACATGGCCACATTTAATCATTAGAGAGAAAGTTTGCAATTGTAATTTCAGAGATGAACCTAGATCGTTACACGGTCTTTTGTATCAAGTGCAGATTGAATTTATTCTTAATTTCTTTTGTTCCAATTTCTCTTTTACTTTTATAATCTGACATTTGGTTTTAATTAACTTATAAGGTTGGAGCATGACCCTGTCTTATTTGCAAAGGAGAAAGATTAAAAAGTACCAGCAAAGACTTCTGATTCCATAGACACTTCTCTACTGGCAAAAAAATAACTGTAAAAGAAATCCTCCCTATTTTCCCAAAGAAAACATAACATAACATAACATAAGCTTTGATTGTCACACCAAAAAATAAAAAATTTAATTTGTCGTTAAATCATTTGATCACCAGCACACTAAATTAATGTATGTATTGGATATTATTGATCATTTATCAAAAACTGTTGAGAACAACTTAATTGACAAATATGCGTGTTTGATAAAAAGTAGAGTTACGTTGATTATAAGCGTTTATTTAAAGCCAACTGCACTCCTAAGTAATAAACTAACAGATTTCGATCCCAATTTATTCCAACCAGCTCTCATTTATCTGATCATGAAGCTAGACGATTTGAAATCCAATCTAGTCCAACTAAATTTTGAATGTTCCGAAATTGGAAAATAATGGACTAAGTACTTCACAAGTACTTTCCAGATCACTTGTATATGTATTTTGAAGTCAGGTTGAGGTATGCAATACGTGGTCTACCTAGAAACCTACCCCCAGAAAAATATATAATAAAAATATTCTGAGAAAAATGATCAAACTTTAGGAGGTTCATACTAGACCACCTGTTATGTTAGTTTTGACTTTCTTGAGTTGGAAACCTTGTCACACCCAAAATTGAACAAGTAATCTGTTCAAATGTACTAATTTCCTGGTAGTTGTTAGAAAAAAAATCTCAATTACAAGTGCATTTTTTGGATTAATTTATATATTATTTTTCTTGATAGTTGTTGTTCTTGGATGCCATTGCATGTCACTTTGATTTTTTTTTTTTCTCAGCAATCTGACATGTACGTGATGCATTTAGTTTTGGTTTACCAACCCACAAACCTTGTGGTTGATCAACCTAAGAACAGTTGCACCTTATCCTAGAAAACCCCTAGCTATAAATGTCACCATTTCCCCATTGCCAATTCACACAACTCATTATTCCATATATTAAATACAGTTCTTGAATTAAGTATTCTCTCTTCGATTGATTGCACTCATGGCTTTTCAAGTGAGGTCAATTCTAGCTTTGGTTTTAGCTTTAACAGCCATTAATGGAAGTTTTGCTGCTCGTCATCTTTTAGACACGACCGAAGCAGCAGCGCCTGAGGTAGCTCCAACATCACCAAAACCGACTATTCCAGCTATTCCAACAACTTTGCCACCAGTGCCTTCTATTCCGAAGGTCACTATTCCTAGTACATTCCCCACTACACTCCCGCCAATTCCTTCCATTCCATCTACAATTCCCACGACTATACCAACCAGTATTCCAACTACATTACCTCCTATGCCTTCCATTCCAAGCATTCCTTCTATTCCCACGACTATACCAACTAGTACTCCAACTACATTACCTCCTATGCCTTCCATCCCAAGCATTCCTTCTATTCCCAAGGTGCCTTACCAGGGCGCGCCTATTCCGGCCCCACCAAGTGGCACCTTTAGTCCGTGAAAGATGATTATTTAATTATTCGTGTGCATGTATATTTGAGGAAGTGATGGTGTACTTAAAAATATTCTTGCTAGTTTGTGGTTTTATATTTGCTCGGTGTTGTATGTACTATGTTCATGTATATGTTCAGTACTTTTTGTGGATTGTACTGTGAATTACATTGTTTCTTTGAATGTTATTTCATTTTTGAAATGAGAAGTGCTGATTTTGTTTCAGGCTGAAACCACACGTGTTTGTAATGGGTTTTTTAATTTCTTTCCGAATAAATGTCCTCCCTTTTTTTTGTTAGATGCCTTTAGGAATTATATATGAGCACCGAGACAATTGTTGTAGCATTCTGATAAAATAACTGAATAGCTGTGTAAGTTTCAAGAAGTTTACATATGTATTTCTAAAGCAAATTGCAAAAGGGAACAAATAGTGACCACCCAATCAGAAAGAACCTTCCATAAAAAATTAATTAATCAGAAACAACATTACCCATTCGATGACTAAAGTCGATCATGGATGCTTATTTGCAGTTTAAAGTAGGAGCTTCTAACAGGATCCTTTTTGGCATAAAAATGGGGCTCATGGCATTCTCTTGTATCATCATTCAAGTAAAACCTTTTTTAGCAAGACATGGTTCAACACTGCATCACAAACGATTACCAGTACTTGTGCTTACAGTTAACCTAAGACAAAAGACTGATCAAGAAACGCAACTCTCCTGTCTTTCCTGGTACACAACCCGCAAAAACTTCGCTCAAGCACCAGAAAATTTCATGCGAAAGTGAATTTTAGATAGAATTTTCACAAGTAATTGACGTTACTTATTTCTTAGAAGGTCCAAAAAAATACTGCAAATCAAATTAAGAACAGTTGGAGCCTCCATGCCTCGATCCAAGGATGCTGATATTTGCATGGTGCATAAAATTCAAAGCAAAATCCATCACATATATGCGAGTTCGTCTTTTTTTTTTCTTTTTCTTTTTTAATTTCTGCAGAGGCTAGTTTGTCAGTTTGGTAAAAGTAGAGATACATTTATTATAAGCGTTGTAACTGTAAATATTTGATTAAAAGCCAAATTCACGTTAAGGAATGCATATCAGGTAATGGTTAAAAAAGTCTATTAAGCAGGTAGTAATTAGATATGTTTGATTACTTGTTAATATTCTCCAGAATCTTAATTACTTGTAGCAGAAATATATCATATATGGTTCAAAAATCAAAATTCTTAATTATTAGGAAGTTAGCAGAAGACCACCTACTTGTTTTGACTTCTTGAATAATTAAGAACCTTTAACATTCAAAATTAAATATAGTTATCTGTTCCCATATAATTTGGTAGTTGTAGAATAACGTTTTCAACTTTAATTTCGTTTCAACTTTGCTATTTGTTTATTGCTTTCTACCTGATAGTTGTTATTATTTGGCGCCACCAGGTGTCTTCTATCTGTTCTTGTTTTCAATGTCCTGTTATTTCTGGTATAATTGAACAAATTTAGTTGAGCAACCTATAAATTTAGTTGAGCAACCGTTGCACCTCCTCCTTTAAACCCCATACTATAAATATCACTATTCTTCACTACCAATTCAAACAACACCACAGAGAAAGTGAATTTGAAATATATAGTTCTCAAATTTAGTATTTTGATTCTATCTTCAATTACACTCATGGCTTTTCAAGCTTGGACAATCCTGGCTTTGGTATTAGCTTTAACAGCCATTAATGGAAGTTTTGTGGCACACCATCTTTTAGACACGACCGAAGGTGCAGTGCCAGATGCTGGACCAACAACACCGAAGCCAACTATTCCGGCTATTCCAACAACTTTGCCACCAATGCCTTCTATTCCAAAGGTCCCTATTAGTAGTACTATCCCCACTACACTGCCACCTATTCCTGCCATCGCGGGCATTCCTAAAATTCCAACTACAATTCCCACAACTGTACCATCCACTATTCCAACTACATTGCCTCCTATGCCTTCCATCCCATGAATTCCTTTTATTCCCACGACAATACTCAAAGTACCCTTCCAGGTGCCGTCTATTCCGGCCCCACCTACTGTTGGGGAATCGTAAAGGCTAAACAATTACGCCTTATCTAGAGATCAAACAATTACATCTCATCTAGGGGTCAAACACTTACACCTCGGGAAAGGAGAAACAGTTCCTCATCTTAACCTAAGAACCGTCCTATGACAAAGAGATCCAAAACATAAATTAGAAGTGTGGAATTAATATAATACCTGATTTCATATCGTTTGTCATGGAATGTCCAAAGCCTTGGTAGAGCAACGCCGTCTCCGTGAGCACGAGACAAGTCTTTCATCTTCTACTGGTTTTCTTTCATCTTCTACTGGTTTTCTTTCATCTCCTACTAGTTGTATACTGGTTGTCTTTCATCTTCTGCTATTTGTATTTCATCTTTTTCAAGTTCTCTTTTATCTTGTACTAGTTGTCTTTCTCGTTGTCTACAGGTTATCATTCATCTTCTACTACTATCTTATATTAGTTGTCTACTTGTTGTCTTTCATGTTCTACTTGCTATATTTCGTCTACTACATATTGTATTTCATCTTCTTCTAGTTGTATTTCATATTCTATTAGTTGTATTTCATCTTCTTTTAGTTGTCTTTCATCATGCACTGGTTATTTTTCATATTCTACTTGTTGTTTTTCATCTTCTCTACTGGTTGTCTACTACTTGTCTTTCATCTTCTACTAATTGTCTACTTATTGTCTTTCATCTTCTTCTAATTATATTTAATCTTGTTCAAGTTGTCTTTCATCTTGTACTAGTTGTCTTTATCATTGTCTTCTAGTTGTCTTTCATCTTCTTCTAATATCTTCTACTAGTTGTCTACTGGTTGTCTTTCGTCTACTACATGTTGTATTTCATCTTCTTCTAGTTATCATTCATATTCTTTTAGTTGTATTTCATATTCTTGTAGATATATTTCATCTTCTACTTGTTGTCTTTCATCTTTTTCTAGTTGTCTTTCATGTTCTACTAGTTGTCTTTCATGTTCTGGTTGTCCTTCGTCTAATACAAGTTGTCTTTTATCTTCTTCTAGTTGTCATTCATTTTATACTGATTGTCTTTCATCTTCTACTAGTTGTCCTTCATCTTCTACTAGTTGTCTTTCTCATTGTCTACTGATTGTCTTTCATCTTCTTCTATTATCTTCTACTTGTTGTCTACTGGTTGTCTTACAAGTTCTACATGTTGTTTTTCTTCTACTATAGGTTGTATTTCATCATCTTCTTATTGTATTTCATTTTCTTCTAGTTGATTTTCATCTTCTTCTAATTGTCTTTCACCTTCTACTAGTTGTCTTTCAAGTTCTATTGGTTGTCTTTTATGTTCTACTGGTTTTTCTTTTATCTTCTTCTAGCTGTCTTTCACCTTGTACCGGTTCTCTTTCATCTTCTTCTAGTTATTTTTCTTCTTCTACTAGTTGTTTACTGGTTGTCTTTCATCTTCTGCTTGTTGTATTTCATCTTCTTCTAGTTGTATTTCATCTTATTCTAGTTATCTTTCATCTTGTACTAGTTGTCTTTGTCGTTGTCTACTGGTTGTCTTTCATCTTCTTCTACTATCTTCTACTAGTTGTCAACTGATTGTCTTTCATGTTCTACTAGTTGTCTTTCGTCAACAACAAGTTGTATTTCATCTTCTTCAAGTTGTATTTCATATTCTTTTAGTTGTATTTCATCTTCTTCTAGTGTTTTTCATGTTATACTTGTTGTCTTTCTTCTTCTTCTAGTTGTCTTTCATCTTCTACTAGTTGTCTTTCATCTTCTACTAATTGTCTTTCATGTTCTACTGGTTGTCCTTCGTCTAATACAAGTTATATTTCATATTTTTCTAGTTGTAGTTCGTATTCTATCTAGTTGCATTTCATTGTCTTCTAGTTGTATTTCATCTTCTTCTAGTTGTCTTTCACCTTATACTGGTTGTCTTTCATGTTATACAAGTTGTCTTTCATCTTCTTCTAGTTGTCTTTCATGTTCTACTGGTTGTCTTTCATATTCTTCTAGTTGTATTTCATCTTCTTCTAGTTGTCTACCTTGTACAGGTCGTCTTTCATGTTCTACATGTTGCTTTTCATCTTCTTCTAGTTGTCTTTCTTCATCTATTAGTTGTCTTTCATGTTCTACTAGTTGTCCTTCGTCTAATACAAGTTGTATTTCATTTTTTTTTCTAGTTGTAGTTCGTATTCTTCTAGTTGTCTTTCTCGTTGTCTACCGGTTGTCTTTCATCTTCTACTACTATCTTCTACTAGTTGTCAACTGGTAGTCTTTCATGTTCCACTGGTTGTCTTTCGTCTACTACAGGTTGTATTTCATCTTCTTCAAGTTGTATTTCATATTCTTTTAGTTGTATTTCATCTTCTTCTTATTGTCTTTCACCATGCACTGGTTGTCTAATGGTTGTCTTTCATCTTCTTCTACTTGTATTTCATATTTTTTTAGTTGTATTTCATTTTCTTCTAGTTGTCTTTCACCTTGTACTGACCGGTTATTTTTCATGTTCTACTTGTAGTCTTTATCTTCTTCTTGTCTTTCATCTTCAACTATGTTCTACTAGTTGTCATTCGTGTAATACAGGTTGTATTTCATCTTTTTGTAGTAGTATTTCGTATTCTTCTAGTTGTATTTCATATTCTTTTAGTTGTTTTGCATATTCTTCTAGTTGTCTTTCACCTTGTACTGGTTGTCTTTCATATTCTACTTGTTGTCTTTCATCTTCTTCTAGTTGTCTTTCATATTCTACTGGTTGTCTTTCATCATTTGTTGCATGTTTTTCATCTCCTACTAGTTGTCTACTGGTTGTCTTTCATCTTCTGCTATTTGTATTTCATCATTTTAAAGTTCTATTTTATCTTATACTAGTTGTCTTTCATCTTCTACTACAATTTTCTACTAGTTGTTTACAGGTTGTCTTTCATGTTCTACTGGTTGTCCTTTGTCTAATACAAGTTGTATTTCATCTTCTTCTAGTTGTAGTTCGTATTCTTCTATTTATATATCATCTTCTTGTAGTTGTCATTCACCTTGTACTGGTTGTCTTTCATGTTCAACATATTGTTTTTCATATTTTTCTAGTTGTCTTTCATCTTCTACTAGTTGTCTACTAGTTGTCTTTTGTCTATTACAGGTTGTAATTCATTGTCTACGAGTTGTATTTCATATTTTTCTAGTTGAATTTCATCATCTTCTAGTTGTCTTTCACCTTAGTATCTTTCATGTTCTACTTGTTGTCTTTCATCTTCTACTGGTTGTCTTTCATCTTCTACTAGATATCTTTCATCCCCTTCTAGTTGTCTACTGGTTGTCTACTAGTTTTATTCATCTTCTGTTAGTTTTAATTCATCTTTTTCAAGTTGTATTTCAACTTGTACTGGTTGTCTTTTTCGTTGTCTACTAGTTGTCTTTCATCTTCTGCTACTATCATCTACAAGTTGTCCACTGGTCGTCTTTTATGTTCTACTTGTTGTCTTTCATCATCTACTAGATGTCTTTCATCTCCTACTAGTTGTCTACTGGTTTTTCATCTTCTGCTATTTGTATTTCATCTTTTTCAAGTTATCTTTTATCTTGTACTAGTTGTCTTTCTCGTTGTCTACTGGTTGTTATTCATCTTCTACTACTATCTTCTATTAGTTGTCTACTGATTGTCTTTAATGTTCTACTGGTTGTCTTTCGTCTACTACATGTAATATTTCATTTTTCTTCTAGTTATATTTCGTATTCTATTAGTTGTATTTCATCTTCTTTTACTTGTCTTCTTCCAGTATCTTCTTCTAGTTTTATTTCGTAATCTATTAGTTGTATTTCATCTTCTACTAGTTGTCCTTCGTCTAATACAAGTTGTATTGCATCTTCTTCTAGTTTCAGTTCATGTTCTTCTAGTTGTCGTTCACCTAGTATTGGTTGTTTTTCATGTTGTACTGGTTGTCTTTCATCTTCTTATAGTTGTCTTTCATATTCTTCTGGTTGTCTTTCATGTTCTACTAGTTGTCATTTGTATAACACAGGTCGTATTTAATCTTCTTGTAGTTGTATTTCGTATTCTTCTAGTTGTATTTCATCTTCTTCTAGTTGTCTTTCACCAGTTACTAGTTGTCTTTCATCTTCTTCTAGATATCTTTCACCTTCTACTAGTTGTGTTTCATCTTCTTCTAGTTGTCTTTCATGTTGTAATGGTTGTCATTCATTTTCTACTGGTTGTGTTTCATATTCTTCTAGTTGTCTTTCACCTTGTTTTAGTTGTCTTTCATGTTCTACATGTTGTCTTTCATCTTCTTCTAGTTGTATTTCATTTTTTCAAGTTGTCTTTCATATTGTACTTGTTGTCTTTCTCGTTGTCTACTGGTTGTCTTTCATCTTCTTCTACCTTCTACTAGTTGTCTTCTGGTTGTCTTACAAGTTCGACATGTTGTCTTTCTTCTACTATAGGTTGTATTTCATCATCTTCTAGTTGTATTTAATATTCTTCTAGTGGATTTTCATCTTATTCTAGTTGTCTTTCATACTCTACTTGTTGTTTTTCATCTTCTTCTAGTTGTCTTTCATATTCTACTAGTTGTCTACTGGTTGTCTTCCATCTTCTTCTAGTTGTATTTCATCTTTATCTAGTTGTCTTTCTCGTTGTCTTTCATCTTTTTCTAGTTGTGTTTCATATTCTTCTAGATGTCTTTCACCTTATACTGATAGTCTTTCAAGTTGTACTGGTTGTCTTTCATCTTTTTCTATATATCTTTCATGTTCTACTGGTTGTCTTTCATCTTCTACTAGATGTCTTTCATCTCCTACTAGTTGTCTACTGGTTGTCTTTCATCTTATGCTATTTGTATTTCATCTTTTTCAAGGTGTCTTTTATCTTGTACTAGATGTCTTTCTCATTGTCTACTGGTTGTCATTCATCTTCTACTACTATCTTCTATTAGTTGTCTACATGTTGTTTTCGTCGACTACATGTTATATTTCATCTTCTTCTAGTTGTATTTCATCTTCTTCTGTTGTCTTTCACCTTGCACTGATTGTCTTTCATGTTCTACTTGTTGTCTTTCATTTTGTTCTAGTATTTCATCTTCTTTTGGTTGTCTTTAATGTTCTACTGGTTGTCCTTTCGTCTAATACAAGTTGTATATCATCTTCTTCTAGTTTTAGTTCATATTCTTCTAGTTGTATTTCATATTTTTCTAGTTGTCTTTCACCTTGTACTGGTTGTCTTTCATGTTCTACACGTTATCTTTTATCTTCTTCTAGTTGTCTTTCTTCTTGTACTAGTTGTCTACTGATTGTCCTTCATCCTCTACTAATTGTCTACTTCTTGTCTTTCATCTTCTCCTACTTGTATTTCATCTTCTTCTAGTTTTAGTTCATCTTCTCCTCGTTGTATTTCATCTTCTTTTAGTTTTAGTTCATATTTTTTTAGTTGTATTTTATATTCTTCTAGTTGTCTTTCATGTTATACTTGTTGTCTTTCATATTATACTAGTTGTCTTTCATGTTCTACTGGTTGTCTATCATATTCTTCTAGTTGCATTTCATCTTCTTCTAGTTGTCTACTGGTTGTCTTCCATACTCTACTAATTGTCTACTTCTTGTCTTTAATCTGGTACTATTTGTCATTCTCTTTGTCTACTAGTTGTCTTTTATCTTCAACTTCTATATTCTACTAGTTGTCTACTGGCCGTCTTTAATGTTTTACTTGTCATATTTCATCTTCTTCTGGTTGTATTTCGTTGTCATCTAGTTGTATTTCATCTTCTTATAGTTGTTTTTCACATTGTACAGGATGTTTTTCATGTTGTACTTGTTCTCTTTCATCTTCTTCTAGTTGTCTTTCACTTTCTATTAGTTGTGTTTCATCTTCTTCTAGTTGTCTTTCATGTTCTAATGGTTGTCATTCATGTTCTACTAGTTATCTTTCATATTCTTCTAGTTGTATTTCATCTTCTTCTAGTTGTCTTTCACCTTGTACTGGTTGTTTTTCATGTTCTACATGTTGTCTTTCATCTTCTTCTAGTTGTCTTTCTTTCTTCTACTGGTTGTCTTCTTTCTTCTTCTACTGGTTGTCTTCTTTCATCTTCTACTAATTTTCTATTTGTCTTTCGTCTTCTTCTAGATGTATTTCATTTTTTCAAATTATTTTTCATCTTGTACTTGTTGTCTTTCTCATTGTCTACTGGTTGTTTTTCATGTTCTTCTACCTTCTACTAGTTGTCTACTGGTTGTCTTACAAGTGCGACATGTTGTCTTTCTTCTACTATAGATTGTATTTCATCATCTTCTAGTTGTATTTCACATTCTCTAGTGGATTTTCATCTCCTTCTAGTTGTCTTTCATACTCTTCTTGTTATATTTCATCTTCTTCTTGTTGTATTTCATATTCTACTAGTTGTCTACTGGTTGTCTTCCATCTTCTTTTAATTGTATTTCATCTTTTCTAGTTGTCCTTCTCGTTGTCTACTGGTTGTCTTTCATCTTCTTCTAGTTATCTTTCATCTTCTACTGATTGTCTTTCATCTTCTACTAGATTTCTTTCATCTCCTACTGGTTGTCTACTGGTTGTCTTTCATCTTCTGCTATTTGTATTTCATCATTTTCAAGTTGTCTTTTACCTTGTACTAGTTGTTTTTCTCATTGTCTACTGGTTGTCATTCATTGTCTACTGCTATCTTCTATTAGTTGTCTATTGTTTGCCTTTCATGTTCTACTTGTTGTCTTTTGTTTACTACATGTTGTATTTCATCTTTTTTTAGTTCTATTTCAAATTCTACTAGTTGTATTTAATCTTCTTTTAGTTGTCTTTTACCTTGGTTGTTTTTCATGTTCTACTTGTTGTCTTTCATTTTCTTCAAGTATTTCATCTTATACTGGTTGTCTTTCGTGTTCTATTGGTTGTCCTTTATCTAATACAAGTTGTATTTCATATTATTCTAGTTTTAGTTAGTATTCTTCTAGTTGTATTTCATATTTTTCAAGTTGTCTTTCACCTTGTAATGTTCTACTATCATCTAATAGTTGTCCACTAGTTGTCTTTCGTATACTAGGCTGTATTTCATCTTATTCTAGTTGTATTTCATATTCCTCTAGTTGAATTTTAACTTCTTCTAGTTGTGTTTCACATTCTACAAGTTGTCTTTCACCTTCTTCTAATTTATTTCATTTTCTATTGGTTGTCTTTCTTCTACTACTAGATGTCTTTCATCTTCTACTAGTTGTGTTTCATCTTCTGCTAGTTGTATTTCATCATCTTCAAGTTGTTTTCCATCTTGTACTAGTTGTCTTTCTCGCTGTCTACTGGTTGTCTTTCATCTTCTTCTACTATCCTCTACTAGTTGTCTAATGGTTGTCTTTCATGTTCTACTGGTTGTGTTTCGTCTACTAAGGATGTATTTCATCTTCTTCTAGTTATATTTCATATTCTATTCATTGTATTTCAACTTCTTCTAGTTGTCTTTCACCTTGTACTGGTTGTCTTTCATGTTCTACTGATTTGTCTTTCATCTTCTTCTAGTTGTCTTTCATCTTCAACATCTTTCATGTTATACTAGTTGTCATCTGTCTAATACAGGTTGTATTTTATCTTCTTGTAGTTGTATTTCATATTCTTCTAGTTGTATTCCATTGTCTTCTTTTGTATTTCATTTTCTTCCAATTGTCTTTCACCTTGTATTGGTTGTCTTTCATGTTGTACAGGTTTCCTTTCATCTTCTTCTAGCTGTCTTTCACCTTTTACTAGTTGTCTTTTCTTGTTCTAGTTGTCTTTAATGTTCTAATGGTTGTCATTATTGTTCTTCTACTTCTATTTCATCTTTGTCTAGTTGTCTTTCACATTGTATTGGTTGTCTTTCACGTTCTACATGTTGTCTTTCTTCTTCTTCTAGTTGTATTTATTCTTCTACTAGTTGTCTACTAGTTGTATTTCATCTTCTTGTAGTTGTCTTTGTTGTTGTCTACTAGTTGTCTTTCATCTTCAACTACTATATTCTACTAGTTGCCTACTAGTCATCTTTCATGTTCTGCTGGTTGTCTTTTATCTTCTTCTGGTTGTATTTCTGATCACTCAAAAGAGAGCAATGTTTCTTTTAATATTTATAAACTCGTAAATGCTATCGGTTCGGACTGCAAGTGCACAACCCTATCGAGTAGTATATTCGAGGTCGATCCACAGGGAATATTGGTTCAATGCCTTGAGAGATCGAATCACAATCTTTCAAAAAGCTAGACGAAACCTGAAAATTGAGAGATGTTGTTGTGATCAATGTAAATTAGGAAGCAATTAAAAGTAATTAAAATAAAGATAGAGATGAGAATTCCTAGGGTTTCGGCACACCATTGCCACTCAATCTGCCTTGACAATATATTCCTGTTGCGTCTGATTTCCTGTTGTTGTTTAATGAAAGACACCACATAGGTCACTGCGATTTATGTTACGCAAGAATGACAGATCTTTCACCGAGATTCTACATAGGACACTGCGATTTTCCTTACGCAAATGTCTGATTTCTCAAATACCCCAAATTACTACATAGATCACTGCGAATTTCTTTACGCATGTGATAGAATTTGGTACGCGTTTTGTTGGTCTGGTTTATGGTTTCTCCGCTAAGGTTTTCTTCACATAAACCTAATAGATCTCAACGAGGCTAATTCATACAAATAGTTTCTCTTACCATTAAAGTACTGTCACTACCCTAACGGACTCAAACTAGATCATTGAAGTTAGATGAAGAGATAGTAAATCACAAAAGCATTTTGTTCCAACAACAAGAAATCATAATCAACAGAAATATATATATCAAAACATCAAGAGTAACAAGGTTTACTGCCTAGCCCTAAGAAAAGGAACTTAGCCGCGGAACGGCATTGTTACAAGCACTCCTCTCTTCTCACTTTAATCAAATCTAACCCTAATTACAAAGATGATTATTCCTTCTGCCCAGGGGCCTTATATAGGAGTGGAGGGACGTGTAGAGGTTGAGTAGGGGCTAAAAAACTGATCTGGAAACAGCTGTCGGCAGTTATTCCCCAAGAAATGCCTTCGGATACGGGCCGTATCAGGTGATACGGTCCGTATTAGGTCCTTGACGGTTAGGGTTTAATGCTTCCAGCACTATCTCCTGGTCTGTGCTAGGCCTGATCCGTATTAGGCAATACGGACCGTAACAGAGACTTAGTCGATGAGCGTCGCTGATCCGATTGACCCGATTCTAGCTCCATTTGGTGTAAAATAGTCCCAAAACCTGTTTTCTGCAATAAAATATAAAGAAGGGTGACAGTAGCCTTTTTCTCTAATAAAGTAAACATAAGTGTGAGAAAATATGCAAAACCTAAGCCAAAACCCTACGTAAATCATTATTATTTTGACTTTGATCACGCCTCCCAACTTGAATTGTTGCTTGTCCTCAAGCAACGACATCCCAGCTGGTTAAAGATCCGGTCTAGGTTAAACCATATAATCTCAAGGACTTGTTTAAAAATTAAATTGGGGCTTAGGTTTGATACAATTGGCATGACAATAAAAATTTAGAATTTTAAAATATTCATGACCTCTCCCTTGAGCAATTTATTCACCCCATGATTGACCTCATCATGCTTACCCTAGAAGAATTATCATTGAATAATTTATTTCACAAATATCCTTAAATTTGAGAGTATTAATTTCCCCTTCATTTATAAATGGATCCCTTCCAATCAATAGGAATTCTAATGATATAAATTTTGATTTTCCTTCCCAATTGATTGGAGCAAAGTATGACAACTAAGTGTGTTGGTACTTGTGACTATTGTTAAAAAATCAAATATGTACAAAAATTTAAAATTTGAGAGGTTTTCTCGAGCCTATTGGTAACCAGTCTTGTGTAAGCACCCGTACTCTTTTTATCCTCCATCTTTTATTCTATTTTTTTTTTCTGGATTTTCCTATTTTTTTGGATTTTTCTCATTTCTGATTTTTTTGTATTTTTGTATTTTTCTGAAAAATAAAATATTTTTGTGTCTCAAGCATCATGATTACACATAATTCCAAGTATTCATTCATACAAGGAATTATTGCATAGTTTCGCTAGGGGTCTATCTATAATAAATGGGTATTCTAAAACACTATCAAATTTAAAAGACTTTGCAAAAATAGATTATTCAATAAATAAAAATTCTAGGGTTTTCGATTTTTTATCAACTCTCATGGTTAGCAATTAATTGTTCACTTTGAGATCACCAATAATTTTAAAAATTCTGAATTTTTGGTATCATGGTCAATTGTGTAAACCTTAGCCTAATTTAATTTAAAAAAATAATTCCTATTTGATTAACCCTACTCCTGAGGAAAAATAAAAATGCAAGCTAGCTAAAAACCTCAATCTAATCATTCTAGGATTTTCGGTAAAGCCTCTAACCCTAGTCAAAAATTGAGTAAAACTACTAGCACCTAAGAATTTAAAATGCAAAAATTTTTAAAGATACATGGTCACATGGTCAATTTACCTCCTACCCCCCGAATAAAATTGAGCATTGTCCCTAATGCTCGAGAGATAAAAATAAAGGAAGTAGTAAAGTAAAAAAAAAAAAAACCGAAGAAAGATACAACTCACTGCACCTCAATCCTGAGGTGGTGGTGGGTGCTGGATCTCCTCGTAGAATGATGGGTCGAAGAGTCCGAATGGTGGTGGCTGGTATGGCAAACCGGTGGTGAGGGCATGCTGGTAGTACTGCTGTGACATGTAGCGGGCCTGCTGTGCCTCTCGCATGTTGTTGGCAGCATACCCTCGAAGCTCGTCCATGCCCTGACGAACCTGATATGTATAGTCACGTGTCTCATCATATTGCTGGTCGAGCCGGGCATAAGTGGTCCTGGTGTCTATGGAGAACCTCTCCATGTTTGCGTTGAACCTTTGGACGGCTTGGAGAACTCGGTTGTATCCACTCTGAGGGGCATCAAATGGTCCCGCCCCTTGTCGCGCTGCTTCTGCTGTGAGCGCCTCTTGCTGAGCCCTTTGCTTATTCGCCGCCATTTCTTGCATGTACGCGGCGGCCGCTGCGGTTTCGGCCTATCCTCTTCTTCAGCCTCGGCCTCCAGGGCCTCGAAATCAACCTCATCATCGCTTTCTTGAGCGGCCTGCCTGCCTCTAGGGGCCACTTGCTTCCATTTCTGCTGGTTTTTTAGAGGTAGCGGCTTGCAAGGCATTCGAACCCTCCTTCTTTCGATGTGGTATAGGTATGGCTCGGGAGGTCTGCCGTTGATCATTCTCATCGCGGTGAGGCACTCGATGTCTAGGAATTTCATCCCAGTGCCTTCTTTCAGGAAATCCACCTCGAGTCTGAGTTGCCGAGCGAGGATTGTTGCGATTGCACCAATGGAGATGTTTCCTTTGCCCCTTTTGTTCGTTCCAATCGAGTGGATGTGGTTGCAAAGGAAGTGGCCAATGTGCGGAGGCTCTTCCGGTGTGATGACATACATTTTAGGATGTACAGCTCAGGGAAGGTGACTTTCGCACAGGTCTCACCTCGAGCAAAAAGAGAGTTGCTGAGAGCCGCTTGCATGTAACGGAGTACTGGATGGACAATGTGGCTGGCGACTCTCGGATCACTGATGCGGTCATTGGTGATCATCTTCCAAAAATTCCGATCGTCATTGTATGCTTGTACGCCCTCATCTTTAAAGCCAAAGATGTCGCAGAAATCATGCATTGTCATCTCCTGCTCTATATTCATCAGTTGAAACTTGATTATATCAATTTCGGAGGAGAAGGTGGCAATGAACTCGCGGGTGAGGTCGTCATAGACCGGGACATCTACCAGCTTGTTGAGAAAATCCCAGATGTGAACCCTTTTTGCTAGGGTTTTGAATTGGGCGAGGAGGCCGAGCTCTTGAAGGGTTTCGGTATGAATGGCCTTGTGGTTGATGATTTTGTTGTCTTCCAATTTTTCGAAGACTCTGGCATGTGCTCTGGAGGTGAATTTGATATCCAAGGGATTATATTGTTGCTCCTCCATTGGTTGCGGTTCGTTTTGAGGAGGAGATTCCGGCAATTCTTCTCGTTCGGGGCTCCGATCGGGTGATGGTGGAATTTGAGACTCCCCCCTCTCTTCTTGCCTTTACCTGTCAAAGCTTTAAGAAGACCACGTGTTTTCGGGGCCATTTTGGGGGTTTAACCTTCACTGTTACGGGCCGTATTGGGTTGATACGGTTCTGTTACGGACCCGTGTGCTGGTGAGATTTGGCCAAGTACAGGATTTAATACGGACCGTATTGACAGATACGGACCGTATTAAACTGGTACTGGTTCCGGTAAAATCGGGGAAAACCTAATTTTTTTTTGTTGTTTTTCGTGATTTTTGGTTTTTAACAAGATCTAAAACAGAAAACTAACTCTAAAACTAATTTGCAAAGAGAAATAAAAGACTAATTTAAGAAACTAAAATAAAATTGAAAAATAAGGGAGAAAGAGGGGGAAGAACCGAAATGGTGGAGATCAACGGTGCTTACGGCGGATACGGGTCGGATACGGCCCGTATTGAGAGTCGGCGTGAGCGGAGGTGCTCTCCTTTGGCAGCCGGTGGCTTAGTGCGAGGGTGTGCTCGGGTTTTTGCAAGAAAGAAGGGAGAAGAGAAAGGAAGGAAGAGGGGTAGGAGAGAAAGAGAAGAGGAGAAGAGAAACGGGAGAGAGAGAGAGAGGCTCAAAAAAATAGAAAAACTTCTATTTTGAACGGTTACCCAAATTCGCGCTCTTCGTTTCGGGTTTTAATTTCACAGATCGGTTTTGATTACGGACCGTATTGGCTGATACGGTCCGTATCCGATCCAAAACTTTTAATCTCGATAACTGCTTCTAACTCTTCCTCTGGATACGGTTCGTATTGGCTGGTACGGGCCGTATTTTTTGCTGTCTTCCTTTTTCATCCAACTCCTTGCCCCGTATTCACTGTCGTAATCCGTATTGGCTGATACGGTCAGTAACAGAGAATATTTTCTTGACTTTTCCAAGATTCTTAACCGAGCCCTTCCTCTAGCATGTTCACCTGGTCATGAAAAATAAGCGGATGTGATTCATTCCCCAGTTAAAGTCCTAAATAATCTAAAAATAAAAATTTATACGAAAAAAAAATATGTAAAAGTGGCCTTGGGTTGCCTCCCAAGAAGCGCTTGTTTAAAGTTGTTAGCTTGACTTTGTGTCGCATCAATTTCTTCCGGATACCCTCCCGTCAATGCAAGGGGGTTGCTTGTCGGGTGGCTTGCCTTCAGCGTCTTCTGTGGTTTCATCATCATTGCCCTTCTCGAAGAAGTCGGTTGATGTTTGAGGCCCGGGGTCGAATGCTAGACTCACACCGAGTACTACTTCAACCTCGTCCAGTCTTTGAGAAATTGCATCGAGTTCTTCGCGTAGGTTTTTTATTAATGCAAGGGCTAAGAGAGAATAATTCATGTTGTTGGCGATATTAGGGTTCTTGTTCAGATCATCGGTTTGTGTTGTCACGGAGGTTGGATGGACCTGACCGTTATCTTGTACAATGAACAGCCTCTCCATTTCTGCTTCGTGCATCATTTCTTCGATGTCTTCAAATTCATCCATTCGCAATTCATCATTGCCATACTCATCCACTGTTTCCAAATTGTAAGCAAGATTTATGTCAGGTGGAACTTTGATTTCATTCATGTTGAAGATCATCTTGTTCTCGCCAACATTGAGTGAAATATTTCCATTCTTAACATCGATCATTGCCCCACATGTGGCGAGGAATGGCCTTCCAAGGATGATCAGAATCTGCTCATCTTCTTCCATGTCAACTACCACAAAATCTGCTGGTATCCAGAATTTACCGACTTTGATTGGGATATCAAGCAACATTCCTTCAAGATATCAAGTTGATCGGTCAGCTAGTTGCAATGAGATCCGTGTTGGTGATAGGTCTCCACATTCCAGTTTATCAAATACTACCTTAGGCATCAGACTCACACTTGCCCCCAGATCACATAAAGCTCTCTTAAAATCGGTTGTGCCAATGGTACATGGTATCGAGAAGCTTCTCGGATCTTTCAACTTTGTCGGTAATTTGCTTTGCACGAGCGCACTGCATTCCAGATTGAGCGGAACTATTGAGAGTTCTTGAGTCTACTGCGGTTTAAAAGGATCTCCTTCAGAAATTTAGCATACGAGGGTATGCTTGCAATTGCCTCAGTGAAGGGGATTGTGACTTGTAATTGCTTGAGTGTCTCCATGAATCTCGCAAATTGCTGCTCCATTTTCTATTTGGCGGGCCTTGGAGGGAATGGCAGAGGTGGCTTGTAGGGTGGTGGTGAAATGTATTCAGGTTCGGGTTGTCGCTCGTCGCCACCTACGGTGTCATTCTGCTCCTCAATAAGGTCTGTCTGCAGTTTGAATACGGGTGGCTTTGGTGGTTGCTGCTCGTATTCTTCAGAATGCAATGGCTCTGCATGCATCTCATCGGAAGTTTGATCGGGCATGGGAGGTCCCTTGTAAGCTGTACCGCTCCTTAATGTTATGCATTTGCAAGTCTCTCTCGAATTTTCTTCCGGTTGGCCCGGAAATTTGCCTTTTCCACGTGTAATATTTGAGAGTTCTTTTGCCATCTTAGAGACATTATCTTCTAAGTCTTTGTTGCAGTTTGTTAAGAATTCGATCTTTTGTGCGATTTCGGCGTTAGCCTTATCTTGCTTCTCTAGGAATCTCTCCATTAAAGATGTGATGTCAGGTTGCTGTAGTTGATTGTATTGCCTTGGTTGGTAATTCGGTTGAGGATTGTTGTATCTCTGTTGATAATTGGGCTGTGGTTGATAGTTCTGTTGGGGTGCAGCAGGCCTTTGGTTATTCGCGTATGAGAGATTTGGATGGTTTCGGTTGTTCGGATGATATGTATTGTAGGTGGGCTGAGGTCGAAAGCTGTTATCGATTGCGTTTGCTTGCTCTACTTCTTCCGTAGTTTCCGTCACATTCATACATTCGGTCATCTCATGCGCCCCTTCGCAATAGCCACATGCTGTTGCGGCATTGACTGCTGCTACCGTTCGCTGCTTGGTCTGCTTGTTGAGTGCCATTTGCAAAGCATCGATCTTTGCGCTCAGCATGGATATATCATCTACTCGGTGCATGCCAGGTGTTGGACTTGGCTTCTTTCGCTCAGGGATCCAGTAGTGTTGGTTGATTGCAATCTCTTCAATAAGGTTGTAAGCCTCGTCAGGTTCCTTGTTCATGATTGCTCCTCCTGCGGAAGCATCAATAGACAACCTATCGGTAGGGTTTAGACCATTATAAAAAGTTTGGACAATCAGCCATCTTTCTAGACCATGATGTGGACAACACCTTAACATATTCTTATATCTATCCCATGCCTCACACAATGTTTCACCATCCCTTTGTTCAAAATTAGTAATTGCATTTCTAAACCTCGAAGTTTTGGATGGTGGAAAATATTTTGCAATAAACACATTAAACAATTGGTCCCAAGTTTGAATGGAATTGGCCGGTAAGGAAAACAACCATGCTCTTGCTTTATCTTTTAATGAGAATTGAAATAGCCTTAGCCTGATTGCTTCATCGGTAACTCCGTTGATCTTTATTGTCTCGCATATCCCTAGGAAAATTGACAAATGAAGATGTGGATCTTCATGTGGAAATCCTCCAAATTGCTGTTGCGAAACCATATTTATGAGAGCAGGTTTGATCTCAAAATTACGGTTCGTAACAGTTGGCGGGTTTATACTAGAATTAGGATCATTCGCGCGCGGTACGCAATAGTCTCGTAGAAGTTTGGGTCTTGCTACATCGTGAACTCCATTGTTAATCGGTGGGATATCCATGTTGATCAAATCTGGATCTTCTTTGCCTTCAGAATTACTTGATGAAGAACTATGATTGGTTCTTATCGGTGATGTGGAAGCGAATTGTCCTCTCCTACTAGCAATCTGGATCTTCGTACGGATGATTCGGCCAGTGTGCAGTTTCCTAAAAAGAAAAGAAAATCTGAAAATTAAACTAAAAACTAAAAATAAAAAGAAAATAAAAGATAAAAACGAAATTGAAAAAGAAAAAAAATGCAGAAAATAAAAAGAAATCTAGGCGTTTCTAATTAATTGGATTCAATGGTCAAAGCAAGGGCGTCTTGCGAGGCCTTGCACAATGAACTGTTATTCCCAGGCAACTGCGCCAAAAAGCTTGATCACTCAAAAGAGAGCAATGTTTCTTTTAATATTTATTAACTCGTAAATGCTATCGGTTCGGACTGCAAACGCACAATCCTATCGAGTAGTATATTCGAGGTCGATCCACATTCAATGCCTTGAGCGATCGAATCACAATCTTTCGAAAGGCTAGACGAAATCTGAAAATTGAGAGATGTTGTTGTGATCAATGTAAATTAGGAAGCAATCAAAAGTAATTAAAATAAAGATAGAGATGAATTCCTAGGGTTTCGGCACACCATTGCCACTCAATCCGCCTTGACAATATATTCCTGTTGCATCTGATTTCCTGTTGTTGTTTAATGAAAGACACCACATAGGTCACTGCGATTTATGTTACGCAAGAATGACAGATCTTTCACCGAGATTCTACATAGGACACTGCGATTTTCCTTACGCAAATGTCTGATCTCTCAAATACCCCAAATTACTACATAGATCACTGCGAATTTCTTTACGCATGTGATAGAATTTGGTACGCATTTTGTTGGTCTGGTTTATGGTTTCCCCGCTAATGTTTTCTTCACATAAACCTAATAGATCTCAACGAGGCTAATTCATACAAATAGTTTCTCTTACCATTAAAGTACTGTCACTACCCTAACGGACTCAAACTAGATCATTGAAGTTAGATGAAGAGATAGTAAATCACAAAAGCATTTTGTTCCAACAACAAGAAATCATAATCAACAGAAATATATATATCAAAACATCAAGAGTAACAAGGTTTACTGCCTAGCCCTAAGAAAAGGAACTTAACCGCGGAGCGGCATTGTTACAAGCACTCCTCTCTTCTCACTTTAATCAAATCTAACCCTAATTACAAAGATGATTATTTCTTCTGCCCAGGGGCCTTATATAGGAGTGGAGGGACGTGTAGAGGTTGAGTACGGGCTAAGAAACTGATCTGGAAACAGCTGTCGGCAGTTATTCCCTAAGAGATGCCTTCGGATACGGGCCGTATCAGGTGATACGGTCCGTATTAGGTCCTTGACGGTTAGGGTTTAATGCTTCCAGCGCTATCTCCTGGTCTGTGCTAGGCCTGGTCCGTATTAGGCAATACGGACCGTAACAGAGACTTAGTCGATGAGCGTCGCTGATCCGATTGACCCGATTCTAGCTCCATTTGGTGTAAACTAGTCCCAAAACCTGTTTTCTGCAATAAAATATAAAGAAGGGTGACAGTAGCCTTTTTCTCTAATAAAGTAAACATAAGTGTAAGAAAATATACAAAACCTAAGCCAAAACCCTACGTAAATCATCATTATTTTGACTCTGATCAATTTCGTTGTCCTCTAGTTGTATTTCATCTTCTTATAGTTGTTTTTCACCTTGTACTAGTTGTCTTTCATGTTGTACTAGTTATCTTTCATCTTCTTCTAACTGTCTTTCGCCTTCTACTAGTTGTGTTTCATCTTCTTCTAGTTGTCTTTCATGTTCTAATGGTTGTCATTCATGTTATACTGGTTGTCTTTAATGTTCTTCTAGTTGTATTTCATCTTCTTCTAGTTGTCTTTCATCTTATACTGGTTGTCTTTCATGTTCTACATGTTGTCTTTCATCTTCTTCTAGTTGTCTTTTTTCTTCAACTGGTTGTCTTTCATCTTCTACTAATTGTCTATTGGATGTCTTTCATCTTCTTCTAGTTGTATTTCATTTTTTCAAGTTGTCTTTCATCTTGTACTTGTTGTCTTTCTCGTTGTCTACTGGTTGTCTTTCATCTTCTTCTACCTTCTACTAGTTGTCTACTGGTTGTCTTACAAATTCGACATGTTGTCTTTCTTCTACTATAGGTTGTCTTTCATCATCTTCTAGTTGTATTTCATATTCTTCTACTTGATTTTCATCTTCTTCTAGTTGTCTTTCACCTTATACTTTCATATTCTACTAGTTGTCTACTGGTTGTCTTCCATCTTCTTCTAGTTGTATTTCATCTTCTACTGGTTGTCTTTCATCATCTACTAGATGTCTTTCATCTCCTACTAGTTGTCTACTGATTATCTTTCATCTTCTGCTATCTGTATTTCATCTTTTTGAAGTTGTCTTTTATCTTGTACTAGTTGTCTTTCTCGTCATCTACTTGTTGTCATTCATCTTCTACTACTATCTTCTATTAGTTGTCTACTGATGGTCTTTCATGTTCTACTGGTTGTCTTTCGTCTACTGCAGGTAGTATTTCATCTTCTTCTAGTTGTATTTCCTATTTTATTAGTTGTATTTCATCTTCTTTTAGTTGTCTTTCATGTTCTACTTATTGTCTTTCATATTCTTCTAGTTGTATTTCATCTTCTTCTAGTTATCTTTCACCTTGTATTGGTTGTCTTTCATGTTCTACATGTTGTATTTCATCTTCTTCTAGTTGTCTTTCTTCTTCTACTAGTTGTCTACTGGTTGTCTTTCATCCTCTACTAATTGTCTATTTCTTGTCTTTCATCTTCTTCTAGTTATATTTCATCTTCTTCTAGTTGTTGTTCATCTTGTACTAATTGTCTTTCATTTTCTACTACTATATTCTACTAGTTGTCTACATGTTGTCTTTCATCTTCTTCTAGTTGTCTACATGCTATCTTTCTTGTTTTTCTTCTTATACTGGTTGTCTTTCATCCTTTACTAATTGTCTACTTCTTGTCTTTCATCTTCTCCTAATTGTATTTCATCTTTTTTTAGTTTTAGTTCATATTATTCTAGTTGTATTTCATATTCTTCTAGTTATCTTTCTTGTTGTACTGGGTTGTCTTTCATTTTCTTCTAGTTGTCTTTCATGTTGTACTGGGTTGCCTTTCATTTTCTTCTAGTTGTCTTTCATGTTGTACTGGGTTGTCTTTCATTTTCTTCTAGTTGTCTTTCATTTTCTACTGGCTGTCTTTCATGTTCTACTGGCTGTCTTTCATGTTCTACTGGTTGTCTTTCATATTCTTCTAGTTGTATTTCATCTTTTTCTAGTTGGCTTTCACCTTGTACTGGTTGTCTTTCATGTTGTACTGGTTGTCTTTCATCTTCTTCTAGTTGTCTTTCATGTTCTACTGGTTGTCTTTCATGTTCTACTGGTTGTCTTTCATGTTCTACTTGTTGTCTTTCATATTCTTCTAGTTGTATTTCATCTTTTTCTAGTTGGCTTTCACCTTGTACTGGTTGTCTTTCATGTTCTACATGTTGTCTTTCTTCTTCTACTAGTTGTCTTTCATCCTCTACTAATTGTCTACTTCTTGTCTTTCATCTTCTCCTAGTTGTATTTCATCTTCTTCTAGTTGTCGTTCATCTTGTACTAGTTGTCTTTCTCGTTGTCTACTAGTTGTCTTTCATCTTCTACTACTATATTCTACTAGTTGTCTACTGGTCGTCTTTCATGTTCTACTGGTTGTCTTTCATCTTCTTCTGGTTGTATTTCGTTGTCATCTAGTTGTATTTCATCTTCTTATAGTTGTCTTTCACCTTGTAATGGTTGTTTTTCATGTTGTACTAGTTGTCTTTCATCTTCTTCTAGTTGTATTTCATGTTCTAATGGTTGTCATTCATGTTCTACAGGTTGTCTTTCATATTTTTCTAGTTGTATTTAATCTTCTTCTAGTTGTCTTTCAAGTTCTACTGGTTGTCTTTCATGTTCTACATGTTGTCTTTCATCTTCTTCTAGTTGTCTTTCTTCTTCTACTGGTTGTCTTTCATCTTCTACTAATTGTCTATTGGATGTCTTTCATCTTCTTCTAGTTGTATTTCATTTTTTTTCAAGTTGTCTTTCATATTGTACTTGTTGTCTTTCTCGTTGTCTACTGGTTGTAATTCATCTTCTTCTACCTTCTACTAGTTGTCTTCTGGTTGTATTACAAGTTTCACATGTTGTCTTTCTTCTACTATATGTTGTATTTCTTCATTTTCTTGTTGTATTTAATATTCTTCTAATGGGTTTTCATCTTATTCTAGTTGTCTTTCATACTCTACTTGTTGTTTTTCATCTTCTTCTTGTTGTCTTTCATATTCTACTAGTTGTCTACTGGTTGTCTTTCATCTTCTTCTTGTTATATTTCATCTTTTTCTAGTTGTCTTTCTCGTTGTCTCTGGTTGTCTTTCATCTTTTTCTAGTTGTGTTTCATATTCTTCTAGTTGTCTTTCATCTTATATTGGTTGTCTTTCAAGTTGTACTAGTTGTCTTTCATCTTCTTCTAGATATCTTTCATGTTCTACTGGTTGTCTTTCATCTTCTACTAGATGTCTTTCATCTCCTACTAGTTGTCTACTGGTTGTCTTTCATCTTCTGTTATTTGTATTTCATCTTTTTCAAGTTGTCTTTTATCTTGTACTAGATGTCTTTCTCATTGTCTACTGGTCGTCATTCATCTTCTACTACTATCTTTTATTAGTTGTCTACTGGTTGTCATTCGTCTACTACATGTTATATTTCATCTTCTTCTAGTTTTATTTCGTATTCTATTAGTTGTATTTCATCTTCTTTTAGTTGTCTTTCACCTTGCACTGATTGTCTTTCATGTTCTACTTGTTGTCTTTCATTTGTTCTAGTATTTCATCTTCGTCTGGTTGTCTTTAATGTTCTACAGGTTGTCCTTCGTCTAATACAAGTTGTATTTCATCTTCTTCTAATTTTAGTTCATATTCTTCTAGTTGTATTTCATATTTTTCTAGTTGTCTTTCACCTTATACTGGTTGTCTTTCATGTTGTACTAGTTGTCTTTGATCTTCTAGTTATCTTTCATGTTCTACTAGTTGTCTTTCATGATCTACTGGTTGTCTTTCATATTCTTCTAGTTGTATTTCATCTTCTTCTAGTTGTCTTTCATCTTGTACTAGTTGTCTTTCATGTTCTACATGTTGTCTTTCATTTTCTTCTAGTTGTCTTTATTCTTCTACTAGTTGTCTACTGGTTGTCTTTCATCATCTACTAATTGTCTATTAGTTGTATTTAATTTTCTTCAAGTTGTCTTTCATCTTGTACTAGTTGTCTTTCTTGTTTTCTACTGGTTGTCTTTCATCTTCTTCTACTATCTTCTAATAGTTGTCCACTGGTTGTCATTCATGTTATACTGGTTGTCTTTCGTATACTATAGGTTGTATTTCATTTTCATCTAGTTGTATTTCATATTCTTCTAGTTGAATTTCAACTTCTTCTAGTTGTCTTTCATATTCTACTAGTTGTCTTTCATCTTCTTCTAATGTCTTTCATTTTCTACTGGATTTCTTTCATATTCTACTAGTTGTCTTTCATCTTCTGCTAGTTGTATTTCATCTTCTTCAAGTTGTCTTTCATCTTGTACTAGTTGTCTTTCTCGTTGTCTACTGGTTGTCTTTCATCTTCTTCTACTATCTTCTACTAGTTGTCTAATGGTTGTCTTTCATGTTCTATTGGTTGTCTTTCGTCTACTAAGGTTGTATTTCATCTTCTTCTAGTTGTATTTCATATTCTATTACTTGTGTTTCAACTTCTTCTACTTGTCTTTCACCTTGTACTGGTTGTCTTTCATGTTCTACTGGTTGTCTTTCATCTTCTTCTAGTTGTCTTTCATCTTCAACTGGTAGTCTTTCATGTTCTACTAGTTGTAATTTGTCTAATACAGGTTGTATTTCATCTTCTTGTAGTTGTATTTCGTATTCTTCTAGTTGTATTTCATTGTCTTCTAGTTGTATTTCATCTTCTTCTAGTTGTCTTTCACCTTGTACTGGTTGTCTTTCATGTTGTGCTAGTTTTCTTTCATCTTCTTCTAGCTGTCTTTCACCTTCTATTAGTTGTATTTCATCTTCTTCTAGTTGTCTTTCATGTTCTAATGGTTGTCATTCATGTTCTACTGGTTATCTTTCATATTTTTCTAGTTGTATTTCATACTTTTCTAGTTGTTTTTCACCTTGTACTGGTTGTCTTTCATGTTCTACACGTTGTCTTTCATCTTCTTCTAGTTGTATTTATTCTTCTACTAGTTGTCTACTTGTTGTCTTTCATCTTCTATTAATTGTCTACTGGTTGTCTTTCATCTTCTATTAATTGTCTATTGGTTGTCTTTCATCTTCTATTAATTGTCTACTGGTTGTCTTTCATATTGCACTAGTTGTCTTTATCGTTGTCTACTGGTGTCTTTCATCTTCTTCAACTATCTTCTACTAGTTATCTATTGGTTGTCTTTCATGTTCTACTAGTTGTATTTCACCTACAAAGGTTGTATTTGATATTTCTAGTTGTATTTCATCTTTTTCTAATTGTATTTCACCTTTTACTGGTTGTCTTTCATGTTGTACATGTTGTCTTTGATCTTCTTCTAGTTGTCTTTCTTCTTCTACTAGTTGTCTACTGGTTGTCTTTCATCCTCTACTAATTGTCTACTTGTTGTCCTTCATCTTCTCCTAGTTGTATTTCATCTTCTTCAAGTTGTCTTTCATCTAGTACTAGTTGTCTTTCTCGTTGTCTACTGGTTGTCTTTCATCTTCTTCTACTACCTTCTACTAGTTATCTACTGGTTGTCTTTCATTTCTATTGGTTGTCTTTCGTATACTGCATGTTGTATTTTATTTTTTCTAGTTGTATTTCAACTTCTTCTAATTGTCTTTCATCTTGTATTGGTTGTCTTTCATGTTCTACTTGTTGTCTTTCATCTTCTTCTAGTTGTCTTTCTTGTTTTACTAGTTGTCTACTAGTTGTCTTTCATGTTCAATAGGTTGTATTTAATTTTCTTCTGCTTGTCTTTCACCTTTTACTGGTTGTCTTTCATCTTCTTATGGTTGTTTTTCTTGTGCCACTTGTTCTTTTTTGTCTACTACAGGTTGTATTTCATCTTCTTCTAATTGTATTTTATTTTCTTCTTATTGTATTTCATTCCCATCTAGTTGTATTTCATCTTCTTCAAGTTGTCTTTTTACTTGTACTGGTTGTTTTTAATCTTCTTCCAGTTGTCTTTCACATTCTACTTGTTATTTTTCATCTTTTTCTAGTTGTCTTTCATGTTCTACTGGTTGTTTTTCATATTTTTTTAGTTGTATTTTATCTTCTTGTAGTTGTCTTTCGCCTGGTACTGGTTGTCTTTCATGTTCTATTGGTTGTCTTTAGTATTCTCTCTTCGATTGATTGCACTCATGGCTTTTCAAGTTAGGTCAATTCTAGCTTTGATTTTATCTTTAACAAGCATCAATGGAAGTTGTGTTGCATGTCATCTTTTAGACAAGATCGAAGCAGCAACGCCTGAGGTAGCTCCAACATCACCAAAACCGACTATTCCGGCTATTCATACAACTTTGCCACCAATACCTTCTATTCCGAAGGTCACTATTCCTAGTACATTTCCCACTGCACTCCCGCTAATTTCTGCCATTCCAACTGCAATTCCCACGACTATACCAACCAGTATTCCAACTACATTACCTCCTATGTCTTCCATCCCAAGCATTCCTTCTTTTCCCGCAACTATACCAACCAATATTCCAACTACATTACCTCCTATGCCTTCCACCCCAAGCATTCCTTCTATTCCCAAGGTGCCTTACCAGGGCGCGCCTATTCCGGCCCCACCAAGTGGCACCACTAGTCCATGAAAGATGACTATTTAATTATTCGTGTGCATGTATATTTGAGAAAGTGATGGTGTTCTTTAAAATATTCTTGCTAGTTTGTGGTTTTATATTTGCTTGGTGTTGTATGTACTATGTTCATGTATTTGTTCAGTGCTTTTTGTGAATTATACTGTGAATTACATTGTTTCTTCGTATGTTATTTCATTTTTGCAATGAAAAGTGCTGATTTTGTTTTAGGCTGACTAATGTAATTAATTAATTAAAGTAGGAGTTGATGATGAGGATAGGGTTTAGGGTGGGGTCTAAGGCAGCAATGAGGTTGGGGTTTAAGGAGAGAACGAGAGAGAAAGATATTGGGTCGGCGGGAGGGTTTTTACCCTAATGCGCAATGGGTTTTTTGGTCTGGCGCCAAATATTCGTGTTTTTTTTTTTGTCACGTCTAATTTTCATGAATTTTGTTTTTTTTTTGGAGGGGCGGGGCGGGGGGAATACTTTCAGCAACCGGCGTCGATATCGGTCGCTGATGCCCTTATTTGTTGTAGTGTATGTTAACATTGCCACATTTAATCAATAGAGAGAAAGTTGCTGTTGTATTTTCGGAGATGAGCCCAGGTCGTTACATGATCTTGTGTATCAAGTGCGGATTGAATATATTCATAATTTCTTTTGTTCCAATTTCTCTTTTAGTTTGGTAATCTGATTTTTTATTTTAATTTACTTATAAGGTTGGAGCAGTACCGTGTCTTATTTGCCGAGGAGAAAAAGTAAAGGGTAATTATATTTTCCCCCATCTATCTATCCCCCATTTCATCTCCAATTAACTAACTCCATCTTCTAACTATAATTATAAATTCTAACTACCTAATGGTCCCTACAAATTAATTACCAAATTTTCTTCCTTTATTTCATTCCTCTTTCTCCCTCTCTCTCCCACATCCGCCTCCACCCGTCTCTCCCACCTCTCCCTCTCCGCCTCCGCCCGCCTCTCCCACCTCTCCCTCTCCGCCTCCGCCCGCCTCTCCCACCTCTCCATCTCCGCCTCCGCTTCCCTCTCCCACCTCTCCCTCTCTGCCTCCGCCTCCCTCTCTCATCTCTCCATCTCTGCCTCCGCCTCCCTCTCCCACCTCCACCTCCGCCTTCGCCTCCCTCTCCCATCTCTGCCTCTCTCACCTCTGCCTCTGTCTCCCACCTCCATGAACTATTTACACTTACACGACGAGGATGAATACTTGCTCGATGAGGGATAAATACTTGCATGACGAGGTGTGAATACTTGTGCAACAGACAACTCGAAAGTATGTCATCATGGATCTCATTTGAAAGAGAAAATTGTGTAGAAGACATTGGTGATTTTAGATTTGCAAAATTCCTCACAGATCGTCAGAAATATTGGTTAGATTAACGGAGAAAAAAAATTACCTCTAAAAACGTGTAAAAGATGGGTGAGTGATGTGTCCAGTTTTATTTTTAAATACTTGATATCTTAGGTGTGAATACTTGATGTATTATAGATGAATACTTGATTTATTATATGTAAATACTTGCGCGCTCTTGTAAAATTAATCGAGGTATGCACATATGCTTGTAATACTCCACCTCCATGAACTATTTACACTTATACGACGAGGATGAATACTTGCTCGATGAGGGATGAATACTTGCATGACGAGGTATGAATACTTGTGCAACGGACAACTCGAAAGTATGTCATCATGGATCTCATTTGAAAGAGAAAATTGTGTAGAAGATGTTGGTGGTTTTAGATTTGCAAAATTCCTCACAGATCGTCAGAAATATTGGTTAGATTGAACGGAGAAAAAAAACCACCTCTAAAAATGTGTAAAAGATGGGTGAGTGATGTGTCCAGTTTTTTTTTTAAATACTTGATATCTTAGGTGTGAATACTTGATGTATTATAGATGAATACTTGATTTATTATATGTGAATACTTGCGCGCTCTTGTAAAATTAATCGAGGTATGCACATATGCTTGTAATACTCTTGATACATGAACTATTTACACTTACACGACGAGGATGAATACTTGCTCGATGAGGGATGAATACTTGCATGACGAGGTGTGAATACTTGTGCAACGGACAACTCGAAAGTATGTCATCATGGATCTCATTTGAAAGAAAAAATTATGTAGAAGATATTGGTTAGATTGAACAGAGAAAAAAAAAACCACCTCTAAAAACGTGTAAAAGATGGGTGAATGATGTGTCCAGTTTTTTTTTAAATACTTGATATCTTAGGTGTGAATACTTGATGTATTATAGATGAATACTTGATTTATTATATGTGAATACTTGCGCGCGCCAGTTGTAAAATATTTCAGATATTAGGCGGTCCCCAAATAGTAAGTGGTCCCCCCAAGTAGTTAGTAGTTATTGACTCGGGGATAAAACGGGGGATGGATTCTGGGAGATAGCTAGGCTCTCCCAAAAGTAAAAGCTACGAGCAATGATATCCGATTTCATAGACACTTCTCTATTTACCAAAATAATAACTGCAAATGATATCCTTCCAATTTCCAAAAGAAAACAGAACATAACATAAGTTTGATTGTCCCACAAAAAATAAAAAAATTAATTTGTTGTAAATCTTTTGATCGCCATCACACTAAATTAATGTATTGGGTATTATTCATTTATCAAACTGTCCAGAACAAGTTAATTGACATATATGCGAGTTCGTCTTTTTTTTTTCTTTTTCTTTTTTAAATCATAGCAGAGGCTACAAAGTGAGTTTGTCAGTTTGGTAAAAGTAGAGTTACATTCATTATAAGCATTGTAACTGTAAATATTTGATTAAAGGAACCTGATACCAGTACCCGTGCTACAGTACCCGCACTGTAACTACCATAACTATCTAGGGAGACCACAAAAATTTCAGCACAAATTTTTTTTCCTAAAGTATATTCATATGCAATGAAGAATTTATGCATGTAAATATTTATACCTATGAGGTGAACAATTTTTATGTAAATAATTGTCTCACCAATCAAATCTCTCAAACGTACCCGCACCATAAATATCTGTGGGGGACCACAACACCTGACCTGAAATCACATTTATGTCTTCTTGTCTGAGAGGAGGCGGCGCCGAAGAATATGATTGCGATTGCGATTGCGAAGAAGACGTCTGGGACCCACCTGAACGATACAGCGATCTCGTCTTGCCTGAAACATTAAAAATAAGATAATTAGTATTACGTTACAAAATTTAAATACAAATTTACAATTTTAAGTATGTGTATTTTACCTAGAGCACCGAGACCATAGTTATCGCCGTGAGCATTATTGTCTGTGTTATCGTACCAGATGTCTGCGTCAAAAGAGGGCCAAAGGGCTCGATCAGGCCCATACTTTGCGCTTATATCTCGATCGTAGTCTTCCTACAAAATTTATAAAATAAAACAATAAAAAGTAAGCACAACAAAGAGTGAATATTAATAAAGATTGTTATGTTCTATTACATGTGCCTTTTTCGCCCTCGCGGAACAAAATTGCCCCGTCTTCTTGTTGGTATGCGTCGGTGTGAACAGCTCGTCAGACCACCTGAGCTCGCGCTGGTTTTCATTCTCCTATGATGAATAAACATTTCAACACAACTAAAATTATCAAGGTTAGTTCGAGTAAACTGAAATTGAAATTAATTGTTTGATGAAATAAAACATCTTACGAATCTTTGTTTGTGAACCAGCATGTTACTGAGCCCTTGGTTGCAAAGGAACTATCTTTAGATGAGGCCCTATTTTGTTGATTCTGCTCGTTCTGTCTAGCAAAGTCTTCGGTGCACCAATAGTCGCACAATTTGGGATAGTTATTCGCCGTTATCAAATCATATGTGCTTGGCACCCCTCGGTCCTTCCACTCCAGAATGCTATCTCCCTACCTATCTTTCGCTTTGTCTCTGCACTTGTTAAACATGTTTTAAAGAGCTTTGTTGGCTATGCTGCTGAATGTCTTCCAGGCCAGATCCATGTCTTCACCTGGGGGAAACTGAAAGTGCTTCTGCATCCATCATCAAAAAGTCGTTGGTTAACTTAAAAAGAGAAACAGTAGGTTGCCAATTTTAAAAAATGAGATTTTACTCACCAAAAACTCGTCCTGGACCTCTTTTTTAGTTCCCTCAGGATAGTCATCAAATTTTGTGCACATGTCTATGGTGGGTAATCTAGTTTCCTCAGGTTAGTGGAAACGTGCGCATTGTGAGATTATTTTGTTAACATTTTTTGTCGCTATCAACAAATCTCCAACAAAAGATCAGCAAACAAAATTAATTAAAACCACTACAAATGGATAATCCTACAAACACAAAACTTCACCAAAAATGAATTTTACCTATAACCGACACGACGAATCAGTGGTCTATCCTCCGGCCTTTGCGGCAGCTGCTTATCTTCTCTTCCATTTGGTAAGCTTCCTCAATTTGCTCAATTTAGTTTATTTTTTAGATGGTTTGAATTAAAGTTGTTGGTGCTGATAAAATAAATTTTGATTTTCCCGTTTACTCAAATGGGGTGTTTGCAATTTAAAGTAGGGATATAGTGGGGATAAGTGGTTTTACCTGTGCTGCTCTCATTACAGTATTATGTTTTGATGTCATTCAAAGGACCTTCAATAACATTAAAAAATTAACATTTGAAATCAAATATTTTTGAAAAATATAAAAGAGAAAATTTCACTCGACAGTTAATATGCTAGAGTGGCCTAATTTGTTTACTTTAGGACCTTAGTTTTGATTTTCTAAACCCTTCGTTTCTGTTAGTAGTCATGAAAAGGAGAAATGTAACCAGAAAATATACATGCTACCCAGAAAATAGGCATTTTTGAGTGTCATTAGTGGTACTCCTATGCTAGGTTGAATTTCCAATTGAAACATTTACAATCTAAATTTTCTTCTTGTGCATATATGTCTGAATTCAGTTCGCACTTTCCTTTGTTTTTATTTTAATGTCATTAGTGGTACTCTTTATGCATTCTTTGAAGCATTTTGTTCTAACTTATATAGACTAAAGCTGGCTACGCTCTTCTTTTTGTTATCTATTCAAAAATTGAACTTTGTGTTAAGTATGTAACATTTTTTTTTCTGATTTATTTTATCAGCATCCTATAATTTTTCTAGTTATTTGATTCCAAGAAAAATAATAAAATGCCAACTTAAATAAGCGAGACACCAACCTGAAACCAAATTACCTTTTTTTTAATATCAACAATGAAATAACAAAAATTCAAACGACATAAATCACACTATAATCCACAATAGTAAACAAAAATATGTACGAAATATAACAAACAGATATATACCAATTAGTATACCAACACTATATGGCATAATATATGAAGTCTCTGTTGCACGTGCATAATTCATGATCTTTCACGGACTGGTAGTGGTAGGTGGGGCCGGAATAGACGGCACCTGGAAGGGTACTTTGGGTATTGTCGTGGGAATAGAAGGAATGCCTGGGACGGAAGGCATAGGAGGCAATGTAGTTGGAATAGTGGATGGTACAGTTGTGGGAATTGTAGTTGGAATTTTAGGAATGCCCGTGATGGCAGGAATAGGCGGCAGTGTAGTGGGGATAGTACTAGGAATAGGGACCTTTGGAATAGAAGGCATTGGTGGCAAAGTTGTTGGAATAGCCGGAATAGTTGGCTTCGGCGTTATTGGTCGAGCCTCTGGCGCTGCACCTTCGGTCGTGTCTAAAAGATGGCGTGCTGCAAAACTTCCATTAATGGCTGTTAAAGCTAAAACCAAAGCTAGGATTGTCCAAGCTTGAAAAGCCATGAGTGCAATTGAAGATAGAATCAGAATACTAAATTTGAGAACTATATATTTCAAATTCACTTTCTATGTGGTGTTGTGTGAATTGGTAGTGAAGAAATAGTGATATTTATAGTATGGGGTTTAAAGGAGGAGGTGCAATGGCTTTTAGGTTGCTCAACTAAATTTGTTCAAATGTACCAGAAATAACAGGATATTGAAAACAAGAACAGACAGAAGACACCTGGTGGCGCCAAATAATAACAACTAACAGGTAGAAAACAATAAATAAATAGCAAAGTTGAAACGAAATTAAAGTTGACAACGTTATTCTCCAACTACCAAATTATATGTGAACAGATAACTATATTTAATTTTGAATGTTAAAGGTTCTTAGTCAAGAAGTCAAAACAAATAGGTGGTCTTCTGCTAACTTCCTAATAATTAGGAATTTTGATTTTTGAACCATATATGATATATTTCTGCTACAAGTAATTAAGATTCTGGAGAATATTAACAAGTAAACATATCTAATTACTACCCACTTAATAGACTTTTTTAACCATTACCTGATATGCATTTTTTAACGTGAATTTGGCTTTTAATCAAGAATAATTATTTGAGCACCCTCACTTCTGTACCCTCAAAATCTCCACATCTCATTTAGAGAAATTATGTACTATGGTCCTCACTAATTATATGATTCCAACTAATTATTATTCTAAAAAGATATTATATGGTCCCTACTAATTATTATTCTAAAATTTCTGCAACACTCTTTCTATGATCTCCACTAATTATATGGTCCCCTTTTCTCAGTTCCCGCACTCATCCCCGCGTCAACTTTCATAGATATAAATACTTGAAAGATACGATATTTACACTCGAAAAAATAAGATATAAATATTTTGATGTGTAACTCACAACAACAAAACGAGGCTTCAGCGACTGGAAAAAAACTAACCATGTTAACCGGTCGCTGATGCCAGTCGCTGAAGCCCCGTTTTATTGTAGTGAGTTCTTTTTCGCATCAAAATATTAATATCTTATTTTTCGAGTATTAATATCGTATCTTCCAAGTATTTATATCTATGAAAGTTGACACGGGGACGAGTGCGGGAACTGAGAAAAGGTCACCATATAATTAGTGGAGATCATATAGAAAGAGTGTTGCAGAAATTTTAGAATAATAATTAGTAGGGATCATATAATATCTTTTTAGAATAATAATTAGTTGGGATCATTGTTTGACCCTAAAAAGTTACTACTTAACATTTAAATGCGATGAGTAGCTACTGTTAAGGCATTTAAACATGTCTGCAAAATGTCAAAGGGTCACAAAATAGCATATTAAAACTCTTGGTGATGATCTACATAGAAACCTTGAATTTTAATGTGCACAATGGTCAAAACTATGACGTAATTAATTCTTTAAGAATTAAACAATGCATGGATAATGTTTTGGGTGCAAAATCATGGTAACACCTAGCAAAAATATGCTCTAAACGGCTCTGGGTGCAAATTGGGAGATACTTAGCAGTGCACTAACACCTTGGGCCCACAAATCAGTGACATAATATCATTTTCGCTGATCGGCCAAGATAGGTGAACTCGGTCTACACAGATACAACTCATAGACCGAGATTAGTAACATGGCGTATTCTACACCGAATCCAGCCAAGCCATGCGCCCAGGAATTGAAACTCGGCGCAGGGTGCAAATTGACCCCTTCATTTTATATACGCTCGGTTCTTGGTACACCACATAAAGCCCAATGCATGGTCGGTCAAACACCAAGTGCAACCAAAAGAAAGGAAAGAAGAAATGAGGTCTAATGTTAAGACAAAGAGGCTGATTTCGGGTCCCACATTGTCAGATCTCTCTTCTTCCTCTATCTCGCAATGGCAACCGAAATCAAGCCAATAAAACCGAATTAATGAGAGGAAGACTGCATAGACACTCACCTAAGGTCGGTAAGATGCCTCACACTCTACTCTCCCCCTCTGTCCCTCAAACCCGAGCACTCTCCTCTTCACTCGATTTAACCCGAAAGGATGACAAGGCAGCAAAGCGGCTAGGCTAAGATAACCAAAATCAAAGGCCGAAAATTCAATAGGGCCCCTTTGTGAGTATCACGATGCCACTGAGAGACTCAATTTCATGAAACGTGCATTGAATTGAACCTGCATCTGAAAATGACATGGTGCAGTTCGGGTACAAGGGAACATGACAAATTGGCTAGTAATAATGTGTGATATACCCTAGAGCACCCTAAGGGATGTATTACGATGCCATATGTCATCATCTAGACAACCAAGGCGCAAGAAACAAAAGGAACACTTTAATTGCATGGTAAACCGCCGGTATAATGGCAATTAGCCAATACAGCTGCTCAGTAGCTGGCTGGTCCCCAGGGACACGTGCCCTTCATCCCCAGCAACATGAAAAAGATGGAAATTCCTCTCCTAGGGTGCTGGAGCATATGAATAGAAGTTTCCATTCAGAGGCCGTTTAATTAAGGGCTTTGATGGCACCCCCTGCACATGAGATCAATCCAAGGGCTGTAAATGATCCAAATCAATTTTGATGATATGTACAAGTGCTATTGGATGATCTCCTGCCAACAAGGCATCTGAAAATGAGTAAATGAATCAAGACCCTTGATCAAACACTTGGTGTGCATAGAAAAAGACACATCAGCAGCTCCAGAACCGAAAACCCTAATATTGCCCTATATAAGGCACCTAAAATGAAGAAGAAAGAGATTGAAAAACATTCAACAAGGTTCTTTTCACCAAAAATCCCTGCTACTAAGTTCATACACAAAGAAGTCTCAAATTTCATAGTTTAGAGAGAAAGCTTTAGTTTTTCAGCAAATTAAAAAGGTGTACCTGAATATGTAAGCTCTAAGGAGCTGAGGGATGTATATGTTCATGAAATCGAAATAAAGATTTTTGCTTGAGGATTTTCTTTTTCTGTTCTTTACTGCCTTGGTCTTGCTCTTTTCTTTTCATCTCCTTTTTATTTAAAACTTTCAAAAATGATAGATGTGAGAGCTATATAATTTCTAGTTCATCATAGGATGAATAAAATGAAATATATAGCTTGATGATCAAATAAAAAGATCTTATTTCCTTTTCTTGCACTTTATCCCCTTTTAAACATAAAAAAAATGTATATATATACACGATAGAAATATGTTATAATCTCTTTATTTACATTTTTCTTGCCCTTTTAAGTGATTTTTAAGAAAATAATGACAAAAAGTATTAAAAATATAATTTTTCTTTCTTTTGTTGCTTTTTAAACCAAGCCCTTAATTCTTTTCTAAAATAATTAATTAATGAAGATATAAGAGTTGAGCCAGTGTTGGTCTCCTTTTATATTGGAGTTATGTTGATTATTTTGTGAAAAGGATTAATGGGAATAAAAGTAATGAAACCAAAAAATTATGGCACAAGAGGTGTTGAAGTTGAGCTAGTGTGTCTCCTTCATCATTCTCTCAATACAAAGATCCCAAGGACCTAGTTGCATAAAAGGACTAATTTAATCAATAGTTGATGCATGTATCAATGTGCAAAAATTTTGATAAAATCAGAACCTATATGCAAATAGTGAGAGAAGGAGGGCTAAATTGCAAATAGACATCAGCCATGCTGAAATTTGTCATTTGTATATTTAAACCTATGATTTCTCAAGGATTTGTCCAATGATCAACTAAAAAGAACACCCAAATCATGATTTTAAATGAATCAGGGTCCTCCCTGCATATTTCAAACTTCTGACAACCTTTTGTATTTAAACATGTTGAGTTCATGATTTTTGGAGCTTTGATCTTCTCTTTTTCCCCTTACTGGTACAGGGCAGCAGCTATCAAGTTAAAGAAAATTGTTCTGACCTCAACCAGTCAGTGTGAAGGGTGTTGATACCTCTGTACCAGCCCATGGAACCATACCAAACTCAAGTCCAGCAGCCAAACATAGTTTAAGGGCTGCTGGCACAGTGTTGTACCCCAACAGACCAGATTTGACCCCTGTTTACAAAATGAACAGCACAAGTCACCCTAGAGCTCAAAATGAAAAACAAATTGCACAGTCAAATAAAGGACTTCAAAACACATAAAATGGACACAAATTTCACATTTTTCTGATTTTATTTCGATTTTCTATGAATTTCCAAAGTCCAGCATCAAAAACAGAAAATTCCAGCATTAGAGAAATAAAGAGGACTTGCTGGTAAATTAAGCAATAAAAATGATTTAAGGACCAAATTGAAAAATGAATATCACAGTTAGATAGAAGACTTCAAAATACATAAAATGGACACAAATTTTATATTATTTGAATTTTATTTCTATTTTCTATGAATTTTCAAAGTTTCAGTTTCAAAAATAAGAAAATCCAGCATTAAAAATACAGATTTTCCATTATTGTCCTTCTGTACAAACAAATGCTTTAAAAACAGCAATAAAATTCTAAAAAATCATAAAAATGCCCAGAGTCATGATTTATATATGTTTCTGTGATCATACAACAAAATAACATACGTTCATTAACAAAATTCATGGAAAGATGCATATCAAAATTCCCTTTACATGCACTTCATATCATGCCATAGCCAAGTAAATACTCTAAAAAGTAAATCAAGTTCTTTGAGTTCTAAGTATATTCTAAAATGCCTAAATCAAATCCTCTCAACTCTCAATCAAGCCCCCGAGCTCCTGTACCAACTATTGGTACTAAGCCGACAATAAACCAAAAAGTCAAACCCAAAGCATGCTCAAATCTTTATAAATTATGAAATTAAAGATATACATAGCTTCTACATGTCGAAACAAGATTGAATAACCAAACAATCGAAGAAAACAACAAGAAAATTGCAGGAAATCGGGTAAAAGCCTTGACCGGTACTGAAAACCAAGGTTGGCCGTGCTCCTTCGTCTCCGGTGGTCGACCACCGCCGACGACGTATCCAACAGACCTGCAATCCCTAGGCGATCCCAATGATACCCTTCCCCGGCGACGCCGTAGCCGGAAGTCTCATTGGAGTGATGGCCAAACCAAACCCCAGTTCGATGAAGGCGCCAAGATCATTTGCACTAATATTAAAGCACTGTGATTCATTTGATGAAGGTGCCAAGATCAAATTCAAACAGGATATGCGGATCTCAAAGCAAACGTTGATCTTAGAGCCCGTGTCCTAATCTAAAACCCTTGGCTCATTGACCTGTAGGGCTCACTTGTCATTGGTCCGATCTTCAAAACACTTCAACCGAATCTCAAAGAAACTAGGCAAACCGGATCCTGAAGGCCCAACACAAATCTCAAAGTTCAAATATCAAATAAAATCATCAAATTAAACCCCTGTTTACAAGAAAGCCCTTCTGACTTTTGATCTTTACAGAACAGTCCCTATATACTTACAACAAGGTCCTTAACAGCCTAAATATCTTCCAAATGAGCCCTCAAAAAACCCAATTTTCATATAAAACCCTATTTAAATCCCAAATCATGAGTCTACACCCTTTCTGTCTTATAAATAGGTCCCTTTACAAAATATAAATATTTACAAATAAGCCATTCTCAGTCATTTTTAAGCATAACTTTTTCATTTTAAGTCCAAATTGACTCAAATCACCTCCAAATGAACCCAAATTAAATTCTACATGTGTCTAAATCAAAATTGAACATGTTCAAGCATCAGCCAAATCCTAAAATGACCAAAATACCCCTTTTCATAAAGGACAAATAAAGCATGTCATGAATTAAATACAAGCAAAGAACACATGTACCTTTCCTAAAACATCCAAATTCCATTCAAAAGTATAATAAACATTATTTTAATATAAAATCATACACATACACATATGTCCAAACAAAGAGAACCAACTAAATCAAACCCAAAGTCAATACATGAGCCTCCTTTAGCCCCCTTTATTCAATTCACATAAAAGTAGGCACAAATCTCGGAATGGACGAGGTGTTCAGTATGGCTTGGAAGGGTCATCTGATGTAATTAGCAGCGGGGGCTTGTGCCCGCTGGAAGTTAAACGTCCCCACAATCATTAAACTATCTCGATAGACTGATCATGAACAGTAGGTCTGTCGAGGGTGAACCAGAAGGAACTGTAGAAAGAAATGAATGTTTCAAATTCGATGTTCTCTCCATGTCTTGAAAATTAAGAGCATTGAACCCTGAGACATTTTAACACATGCACACACCTTCCGACGTTGTGCAACTTTCTGCGCCCTACAATCATATAATTAGTGAGAACCATAGTACATAATTTCTCTAAATAGGGTGCGGAGATTATTACTCAAATAATTATTCTTGATTAAAAGCTAAATTCACGTTGAAGAATGCATATCAGGTAATGGTTAAAAAAGTCTATTAAGTGGGTAGTAATTAGATATGTTTACTTGTTAATATTCTCCAGAATCTTAATTACTTGTAGCAGAAATATATCATATATGGTTCAAAAATCAAAATTCTTAATTATTAGGAAGTTAGCAGAAGACCACCTATTTGTTTTGACTTCTTGACTAAGAACCTTTAACATTCAAAATTAAATATAGTTATCTGTTCACATATATTTTGGTAGTTGTAGAATAACGTTGTCAACTTTAATTTCGTTTCAACTTTGCTATTTATTTAGTGTTTTCTACCTGATAGTTGTTATTATTTGGCGCCACCAGGTGTCTTCTATCTGTTCTTGTTTTCAATATCCTGTTATTTCTGGTATATTTGAACAAATTTAGTTGAGCAACCTAAAAACCATTGCACCTCCTCCTTTAAACCCCATACTATAAATATCACTATTTCTTCACTACCAATTCACACAACACCACATAGAAAGTGAATTTGAAATATATAGTTCTCAAATTTAGTATTCTGATTCTATCTTCAATTGCGCTCATGGCTTCTCAAGCTTGGACAATCCTGGCTTTGGTTTTAGCTTCAACAGCCATTAATGGAAGTTTTGCGGCACGCCATCTTTTAGACACGACCGAAGGTGCAGCGCCAGAGGCTGCACCAATAACGCCGAAGCCAACTATTCCGGCTATTCCAACAACTTTGCCACCAATGCCTTCTATTCCAAAGGTCCCTATTCCTAGTACTATCCCCACTACACTGCCGCCTATTCCTGCCATCACGGGCATTCCTAAAATTCCAACTACAATTCCCACAACTGTGCCATCCACTATTCCAACTACATTGCCTCCTATGCCTTCCGTCCCAGGCATTCCTTCTATTCCCACCACAATACCCAAAGTACCCTTCCAGGTGCCATCTATTCCGGCCCCACCTACCACTACCAGTCCATGAAAGATCATGAATTATGCACGTGCAACAGAGACTTCATATTATGCCATATAGTGTTGGTATACTAATTGGTATATATCTGTTTGGTGTTATATTTCGTACATATTTTTGTTTACTATTGTGGATTATAGTGTGATTTATGTCGTTTGAATTTTTGTTATTTCATTGTTGATATTAAAAAAAAAGGTAATTTGGTTTCAGGATGGTGTCTCGCTTATTTATGTTGGCATTTTTATATTTTTCTTGGAATCAAATAACTAGAAAAATTATAGGATGCTGATAAAATAAATCAGAAAAAAAAAAATGTTACATACTTAACACAAGTTCAATTCCGAAGGTCACTATTCCTAGTACATTTCCCACTACACTCCCGCTAGTTTCTACCATTCCAACTGCAATTCCCACGACTATACCAACTAGTATTCCAACTACATTACCACCTATGTCTTCCATCCCAAGCATTCCTTCTTTTCCCACAACTATACCAACCAATATTCCAACTACATTACCTCATATGCCTTCCACCCCAAGCATTCCTTCTATTCCCAAGGTGCCTTACCAGGGCGCGCCAATTCCGGCCCCACCAAGTGGCACCACTAGTCCATGAAAGATGACTATTTAATTATTCGTGTGCATGTATATTTGAGAAAGTGATGGTGTTCTTTAAAATATTCTTGCTAGTTTGTGGTTTTATATTTGCTTGGTGTTGTATGTACTATGTTCATGTATTTGTTCAGTACTTTTTGTGAATTATACTGTGAATTACATTGTTTCTTCGTATGTTATTTCATTTTTGCAATGAAAAGTGTTGATTTTGTTTTAGGCTGACTAATGTAATTAATTAATTAAAGTAGGAGTTGATGATACGGAGAGGGTTTAGGGTGGGGTCTAAGGCAGCAATGAGGTTGGGGTTTAAGGAGAGAACGAGAGAGAAAGATATTGGGTCGGCGGGAGGGTTTTTACCCTAATGCGCAATGGGTTTTCTGGTATGGCGCCAAATATTCGTGTTTTTTTTTTTGTCACGTCTAATTTTCGTGAATTTTGTTTTTTTTTTTTTTGGGGGGGGGGGGGGGGGGGGGGGGGGGGGGGGGGGGGGGGGGAATACTTTCAGCAACCGGCGACGATATCGGTCGCTGATGCCCTTATTTGTTGTAGTGTATGTTAACATTGCCACATTTAATCAATAGAGAGAAAGTTCCTGTTGTATTTTCGGAGATGAGCCCAAGTCGTTACATGATCTTGTGTATCAAGTGCGGATTGAATATATTCATAATTTCTTTTGTCCAAAGAGCCAATTTCTCTTTGGTAATCTGATTTTTTATTTTAATTTACTTATAAGGTTGGAGCAGTACCGTGTCTTATTTGCCGAGGAGAAAAAGTAAAAGCTACAAGCAATGATATCCGATTTCATAGACACTTCTCTATTTACCAAAATAATAACTGCAAATGATATCCTTCCAATTTCCAAAAAATAAAAAATTTAATTCACTACTACAAAAAAGCTAATTCTACACTGCACATTGTACACGGTTTTTCTAATTTTATATAAAAACCGTGTGTCAAATATGAAATTGTGAAAGGCTAAAAAATATTGGGGAATTATACACGGACACTTAGTTATAAATCAGTGTATAATTGTTTGAGAGAGTTACACGGTTTATTAGGGATCAAAAATCCGTGTGGAAAGAAACCGTGTGGAAAAGATTGAGAGAGTTACACGGATATTATACAAAAATCCGTGTATGAATTGCTACACGGATATTTGATTAAATAACCGTGTACAAATATTAAGAGAGCTACACGGTTTTTAGTTACATGTCCGTGTAGAATAGTTAGAGAGCTACACGGTTTTCTTATCAAATATCCGTGTATAAAGGGTAATGCTACACGGCTTTTTTTAATAAATAACCGTGTATAAATTGTGACAGAGCTACACGGATTGTTAAGTATAAATCCGTGTAGAAAAGCCGTGTAGGGTTTTATCCAATATAAAAGGGCCCCTTCTCTTCCAGCGCCGTTTTGATCAAGTAATTAATACGCCCTCTCTCTGTTTTGAACTGAGATCTGATTTTCGCAAATTAAAGGCTAGCAGCTGGAATCTGTCATCTTTGAAGTTTTTATCCTCCCACAGCAAGCACTGGTGTCTGATAATCATTGTGCCTTACCTAAATACGAGCATAATTGTTGATTCTTGTAAGCCCGAAGAAAATATCCCAGCTAACAAGTGCAAAGATATCTTCCCTTATGTCAACAAGTAAGCAATAATAATTTAATTGGTTTGAATTTTTTTTCAATTATATCAAATTATAAAATTGCTATAAACATTCACTCAATTTTGTAAGGTGATGCAATATGGGCCTGCGCATGTTTCAGAAAAAGGGGTGTAACTTTTGATCCGTCCGTCGGATCGGCCTGAAATTTTGACAGGAACTCCACAACCCAAAGCCGGATTCGAAACGATCTATGATCAGTTTTGTCCATTTTTCAGCTCAGATTCGCGATCCAACCGTCGGATCTGGACTTTTGGACCTTTCTTTATATTTTTAGCATTTTTAGGGTCTTTTATGTATCTTTTATGCATTTTTGCAACTGTATTTCATCTACCTTTTCTTGTTACTAACTAATACCAAATTGTAATTGTAGAATGTGCCAAAGGAACCGCATTACACCAAGGAGCAGATCGACGATATCAGGTGTGTGTGGGCAAGGTGGTTTGTAACGGAATTTTGCAATGCTCAACATGGATTTCCATAATTTTGTATAATTTGGTGTATATGAATATTGTATAATTTATTGCATATGGATTTCTGGCTAATCTGAAAAATATGAATTTCTTGCTAATCTGGAAAATATGGATTTATTGCTAATCTGGAAAATATGGATTTCTTGTTATATGAAATCTGGAAAATCTGGAATAGTTCTGTAACAAAACTGGCTTGCAAAACTGAAGGCTAGCCGAAAAACAAAAAATACAAAAAAAAAAAAAATGTTCTTTCTACACAGACATTTAACTAAAGTCCGTGTAGAAAAAAAAAGAGCTACACGGACATTTAGTTAAATGTCCGTGTAGAAAGAGGAGAGCTACACGGACATTTAACTAAATGTCCGTGTAGAAAGAGTCAAGCTACACGGTTTTTTAGTTAAAAGTCCGTGTACAAAAAGAATCGTACACGGTTTTTTAGGTAATATCCGTGTAGCTCGGTAAAATGGAGAGCGACACATTCTGGTCTTTGTACACGGCTGTTTGTGAAGTTATACGTGTAGAATCTTTAAAATTGTACATGGACAAAAGTCCGTGTGTAGTTATTGAACTAATCGTACACCCTCGATTTAAACACGGTAGGAAATCCGTGTAGCTCCTCCTTTATTGTCCGTGTATAATCTCTTTTTTTGTAGTAGTGATTTGTTGTAAATCTTTTGATCGCCATCACACTAAATTAATGTATTGGGTATTATTCATTTATCAAACTGTCTAGAACAAGTTAATTGACATACATGCGAGTTCGTCATTTTTTTTTCTTTTTCTTTTTTAAATCATAGCAGAGGCTACAAAGTCAGTTTGTCAGTTTGGTAAAAGTAGAGTTACATTCATTACAAGCATTGTAACGGTAAATATTTGATTAAAGGAAGCTGATACCAGTATCCGCACTGTAATTACCATAACTACCATAACTATCTTGGGAGACTGCAAAAACTTCAGCATAATTTTTTTTTCCTAAAGTATATACATATGAAATGAAGAATTTATGCACGGAAATATTTATACCTATGAGATGAACAATTTTTATGTAAATAATTGTCTCACTAACCAAATCTCTCAAACGTACCCGCACCATAAATACCTGTGGGGGACCACTCAAACTATATGGGGGGACCATACACGTTTTTAGAGGTCGATTTTTTTTCTCCGTTCAATCTCGTTCATATTTCTAACGATCTGTGAGAAATTTTGCGAATCTAAAACCACAAACGTCTTCTACATAATTTTCTCTTTCAAATAAGATCTATGATGACGTATTTCGGGCTTATTGCCACACGTATTTATACATCGGTGTGCAACTATTTATTCCTATACTTACAAGTATTTTTTACATATGACACTAGATAACGTCTGAAAGTATTTACACCTCTGCACTGAAGTATTTATACCTAAGTGATCAACTATTTTTGTTAGAGGAAGGTTAACGCAGGGACGATTGGGTAAGGTTGATACGGTGATACAGGGTCCCCACTACTTCATTAGAGGAAGGTTGACGCAGGAACGATTAGGGGATTGGAAAAGGGATGAGCATAACAAATCACTACATCAGCAGAACCCTTCTGCGACTGACCAAATCGGTCACAGAAGGGTGTGCCGATCGCAGAATGCCGAAATCAGTCGCAGAAGGGCCGGTCGCAGTTGCTACGTCGTTGATGCCCTCCCCGCTGACGTCACCGGTCGCTGAAGGGTTAAACACTGGTCACAGATGTCCCTATAGCGACCGATGAGATCGGTCGCTGATGCTATATGCTGACGTGGCGGAAGACCATCAAAGACCGATTGGGCGGTCACTGATGGGACCAGAATCGGTCACAGAAGGGTATTTTTTTTGGTATTTTTTTGTTATTTTTCTTTTCCCCAATTGGTACGAAATGTACCAAACAAATATAACAACCATTGAACCCATTATGTTCAATTATTTTTCTCCAGCCCCAACGAAACGTACCAAGCACCAAGCAATTTAAAAGGAATTCACAAGCAATTTAATTGGTACGTACCAAGTAATTCACAAAACGACATAAACATGAAATATCTAAAGTAAACATCAAATATCAAATATCTAAATTATGACATAAAAATAAAATATCTAAAACTCATACAAAACGTCCTAAAACTAGATATAGTCATCTCCGATATCATCCCCGCTGTCATCCTGAGCATCGGGGTTCGATGCATGGTGCGAGCTAGAACCTCCTTGTGAGAATATAACTAAAAATTTTAGGGTTTAATGTTAAGAGTTTACTGTTTAGGGTTTAGGGTTTAGAATTTTTAGGAGTTTAATGTCAGTTAGTTGATTTGTCATACTTAGTGTCCTTATTGGTTATGGATGCTCTTATTAGATTCAAACATACCCAAAAATCGGATTTTGTACTTGATGAGACGAAAAATGCCCCATGCTATGCCTCAACTCCTCCATGAATTGGGTGATCTGTGGTTGAAGCACGCCCAACACCTGACCTGAAATCGCATTTATGTCTTCTTGTCTGAGAGGAGGCGGCACTGAAGAATATGATTGTGATTGCGATTGCGAAGAAGACGTCTGGGACCCACCTGGACGATACAGCGATCTCGTCTTGCCTGAAACATTAAAAATAAGATAATTAGTATTACGTTACAAAATTTAAATACAAATTTACAATTTTAATTATGTGTATTTTACCTAGAGCACCGAGACCATAGTTATCGCCGTGAGCATTTATTGTCTGTGTTGTCGTACCAGATGTCTGCGTCAAAAGAGGGCCAAAGGGCTCGATCAAGCCCATACTTTGAGCTCATATCCCGATGTAGTCTTCCTGCAAAATTTATAAAATAAAACAATAAAGTAAGTACAACAAAGAGTGAATATTATTAAAAGATTGTTATGTTCTATTACATGTGCCTTTTTCGCCCTCGCGGAACAAAATTGCCCCATCTTCTTGTTGGTATGCGTCGGCGTGAACAGCTCGTCAGACCACCTGGGCTCACGCTGGTTTTCATTCTCCTATGATGAATAAACATTTCAACACAACTAAATTATCAAGGTTAGTTCGAGTAAACTGAAATTGAAATTAATTGTTTTGATGAAATAAAACATCTTACGAATCTTTGTTTGTGAACCAGCATGTTCACTGAGCTCGTGATTGCAAAGGAACCCTCTTTAGATGAGGCCCTATTTTGTTGATTCTGCTTGCTCCGCCTAGCAAAGTCTTCAGTGCACCAATAGTCGCACAATTTGGGCCAGTTATTCATCGTTATCCAATCATATGTGCTTGGCACCCCTCGGTCCTTCCACTCCAGAATGCTATCTCCATACCTATCTTTCGCTTCGTCTCTACACTTGTTAAACAGGTTTTGGAGAGCATTGTTGGCTATGTGTTGAGTGTCTTCCAGGCCAAATCCATGTCTTCACCTGGGGGAAACTGAAAGTGTTTCTGCATGCATCATCAAAAAGTCTTTGGTTAGCTTAAAAAGAAAAACAGTAGGTTGCCAATTTTAAAAAATGAGATTTTACTCACCAAAAACTCGTCATGGACCTCTTTTTGAGTTCACTCAGGATAGTCATCAAATTTTGTGCACACGTCTGTGGTAGGTAATCTAGTTCCCTCAGGATATTGGAAACGTGCGCATTGTGAGATTATTTTGTTGACATTTTTGGTCGCTATCAACAAATCTCCAACAAAAAAATCTGCAAACAAAATTAATTAAAACAACTACAAATGGATAATCCTACATACACAAAAATTCACAAAAAATGAATTTTACCTATAACCGACCAGACGAATCAGTGGTCTGTCCTCCGGCCTTTGCGGCGGCTGATTATCTTCTCTTCCATTTGGTAAGCTTCCTCATTTGCTCAATTTAGTTTATTTTTTAGATGGTTTGAATTAAAATTGTTGGTGCTGATAAAATAAATTTTGATATTCCCGTTTACTCAAATGGGGTGTTTGCAATTTAAAGTAGGGATATAGTGGGGATAAGTGCTTTTACCTGTGCTGCTCTCATTACAGATTTACAGTATTATGTTTTGATGTCATTCAAAGGACCTTCAATAACATTTTACAAAATTAACATTTGAAATCAAATATTTTTGAAAAATAAAAAAGAGAAAATTTCACTCGACAGTTAATATGCTAGAGTGGCCTAATTTGTTTACTTTAGGACCTTAGTGTTTCTAAACCCTTCGTTTCTGTTAGTAGTCATGAAAAGGAGAAATGTAACCAGAAAATATACATGCTACCCAGAAAATAGGCATTTTTGAGCGTCATTAGTGGTACTCCTATGCTAGGTTGAATTTCCAATTGAAAGGAACATTTACAATCTAAATTTTCTTTTTGTGCATATATGTCTGAATTCAGTTCGCACTTTCTTTCTTTGTTTTTTATTTTAATGTCATTAGTGGTACTCTTTATGCATTCGTTGAAGCATTTTGTTCTAATTTATATAGACTAAAGCTGGCTACGCTCTTCTTTTTGTTATCTATGCAAAAATTGAACTTTGTGTTAATTATGTAACATTTTTTTTTTCTGATTTATTTTATCAGCATCCTATAATTTTTCTAGTTATTTGATTCCAAGAAAAATAAAAAAATGCCAACTTAAATAAGCGAGACACCAGCCTGAAACCAAATTACCTTTTTTTAATATCAACAATGAAATAACAAAAATTCAAACGACATAAATCACACTATAATCCACAATAGTAAACAAAAATATGTACGAAATATAACAAACAGATATTATACCAATTAGTATACCAACACTATATGACATAATATATGAAGCTCTGTTGCACGTGCATAATTCATGATCTTTCACGGACTGGTAGTGGTAGGTGGGGCCGGAATAGACGGCACCTGGAAGGGTACTTTGGGTATTGTTGTGGGAATAGAATGAATGCCTGGGACGGAAGGCATAGGAGGCAATGTAGTTGGAATAGTGGATGGTACAGTTGTGGGAATTGTAGTTGGAATTTTAGGAATGCCCGTGATGGCAGGAATAGGCGGCAGTGTAGTGGGGATAGTACTAGGAATAGGGACCTTTGGAATAGAAGGCATTGGTGGAAAAGTTGTTGGAATAGCCGGAATAGTTGGCTTCGGCGTTATTGGTGCAGCCTCTGGCGCTGCACCTTCGGTCGTGTCTAAAAGATGGCGTGCCGCAAAACTTCCATTAATGGCTGTTGAAGCTAAAACCAAAGCCAGGATTGTCCAAGCTTGAGAAGCCATGAGTGCAATTGAAGATAGAATCAGAATACTAAATTTGAGAACTATATATTTCAAATTCACTTTCTATGTGGTGTTGTGTGAATTGGTTGTGAAGAAATAGTGATATTTATAGTATGGGGTTCAAAGGAGGAGGTGCAATGGTTTTTAGGTTGCTCAACTAAATTTGTTCAAATATACCAGAAATAACAGGATATTGAAAACAAGAACAGATAGAAGACACCTGGTGGCGCCAAATAATAACAACTATCAGGTAGAAAACAATAAATAAATAGCAAAGTTGAAACGAAATTAAAGTTGACAACGTTATTCTACAACTACCAAATTATATGTGAACAGATAACTATATTTAATTTTGAATGTTAAAGGTTCTTAGTCAAGAAGTCAAAACAAATAGGTGGTCTTCTGCTAACTTCCTAATAATTAAGAATTTTGATTTTTGAACCATATATGATATATTTCTGCTACAAGTAATTAAGATTCTGGAGAATATTAACAAGCAAACATATCTACTAATTACTACCCCATTAATAGACTTTTTTGTAAGCCATTACCTGATATGCATTCTTTTAACGTGAATTTGGCTTTTAATCAAGAATAAATTTATTTGATTACCCCTTCCCAACTCATGCATGTATCCTCAAATCTCCGCACCCCATTGAAAGAAATTTAGTACCTATAGGTTCTCATTCTAATTATATGATACCCAACTAATATTATGCTAAAAATGATATTATGTGGTCCCTACTAATTATTATTCTAAAATTTCTGCAACACTATTACTCTCTATGATCTCCACTAATTATATGTCCTCACTACTTATATGGTCTCCTTTTCTCAGTTCCCACACTCGTCCTGCGTCAACTTTCATAGCTATAAATACTTTGAAAGATACGATATAACACTCGAAAATAAGATATAAATATTTTTGATGTGTAACCTCACTACAACAAATGGGGCTTCCAGCGAGCCGGTTAACACTGGGACGCTGAAGACCCCAGAAAAAAAATAAAAAAAAATGAAGTGTTTCGGCGATGAACCCTTCAGCGACCGGCGCCACAGCCTTCAGAGACCGATTTGGCCCGGTCGCTGAAGGGTACCACTAAAAACACCCCCGCCAAAGCCTTTCTTCTCTCTCTGACTCCCGCGTTAGGTTTAGAAAAAAAAACACACTCGACCCCGCTGCGATCCGACCCCGCCGCCCGACCCCCGGCCACCCCGACCTCTCCTATCTCTCTCTCTGTCTCTCTCTCTCGTTGCCGACACCGCTGCTGCCGCCCGACCCCACCCCGGGTGTAACGTCCTGTCATGTCGACTTTTTTAGTCTTATCATAAATCGTCCCGAGAGAACGTAACAACTATTATAAGTATATATGTAACACTTCATCACGATTAGATACATTTCATAGCTTATTTAAAATACGATAAATTTTATACAAATTAATACTAGAAAGTTTAAACACTTTGTAAAAGAAGAGTCCAAACGAGAAACCGATCTAATATACACACATCTTGAGTTAGGATCGCACGCGCAATTATCCATATAGAAAATGTCGTGAGAAATCTTATAGAAAAATACAAACATTTCTGAAATAAATGCCTCTTTACCTGACCACAACAATTAGGAAATAAATACTAATCAAATCGTTAACTATAACCTAAATTTGAGCGATCCTTTTTAATAACCTTCTAAATTTAACTTCAGCTGGATTTTTCGGACGGACAGCTGTTAGTATTCTAACCACAGCTCACTCATATTAATTCGGATTTGCATGAAATTTAATACCGGAAAATTTAACTTCAATATCTACAACTTTTGTTTAGAAACCTACCCCAAATTCTGAACGTAGAATTCTCCATAAAATTCCAAAGTCAGTAAACAGTGTTGTTCGGAAACTGCAGACCTCTGTTGAATCATTCCGCCTCACTGGAAATTCCGATTAAGTTGAAATCGGTCGCGTTTGAACCGTAACAGAAAATCCTACGATCCTTATGTAGTAAATTTTCTCGAATTACGAACCTATAAGTCCAGGTAGATTTATCTTTAAGAATGAAAATTAAAACTGCAGAAAACAGAATTTTGTCATTAGCCTAAAACGGTAAGATTAATTAATTATGGTTCATTAACGCCCAATCCAACCCAACCAAAATGTGGAGACAACTCTAACCTCGCCTCTATATAAACCCCTTACCTCCCCCCCCCTCCACAGCCACCATCTCTCTTTTTTCTCTCTAGCCGACATCTTCCTCTCTCCCTCTCTCTCGCTAGCCAAATCAAGCTTTTTCATATACAAGAAATATTAGGACTGAGTTTTCTTAATTCATTGGCATTCTAAGGTAAAAATACTAAATCATTAAATTACAACATTAAATTAAGTTATAGTTTTATTTCCTCCTAAACATTAAATAGATCGACTTCTTTTTGTTGAATTTTAGTTACTCGAATTTAGTTGTCACACCCCGGGACAACCCGCCACGTATTTCTACGTAAGGTGTATTCACATCACATACATTATCAATAACAATATACATAAAGCCACATTTATTTCATAATCAAAAGAGTTCACAAACGATCACGGCGGACATGGCTAGTAACACAAGCACTACCATGCCTGCTCAATGTATCAATTATTGAATCATGAAAACAAAACTAAACAACATGTGGCAATTTATCAATCATAAGCCTTCCCTCTTAGTCTCACTCTTGTCCTTGCTCGAATCCTTCCTCTTCGTTACTTGGAACCCACGTAAAAGTAGAATGGGTGAGAGATCGAACCTTCTCTCAGTGCGAGATTTAGTTCCAGCCCAGAGCTTATAAACCTTTACTTATTCTCACAATATGAACATATATAATTAAAATGCGTATGCTTCTTCTAATGCAATGCATATCCTAACATTACTTACTATTTTCATTTACTTTCAAAATTCCGTTAATCTATTTCATTTGCCTCACTAGACGGTGAATTCATATGCCGCTAGATCTTGGCTGTGATAGGACCGCTTCCGCCTACAATCACGTCCGTGACAGGACCGCTTGCGCCTACAATCACGTCCGTGACAAGACCGCTTGCGTCTATAATCACGTCCGTGATAGGACCGCGTCAGCCTACAATCACATCCATGACAGGACCGCTTTCGCGTACAGTCACGTTAATGAGGGGTCTAGTCGAACACCAGACCCAATGTATACATCCCAATATGAAATAGATTAATGCTATGCTCACTTTCAATATCTATTCATTTTACGTACATTTGTTCAATCACACAATTCATGCTAGCTCAACACATCCTATTCATGCAAGTCCATTGGTCAATGTATGAATCATATTCTTTCGTGCAATTTATTTATGTTCTACTCAAGTTATACGAATGGTTCGAAAACAACATGCATAAATCCAACTAATGCCATAATAATAAACAGTTGAATGACAATGGGCAACTAAGATAATTTTATAAAGTCTAGAAAACCCGCACCTGTTATCGTAAGGAACTCACTAGACGTACTCAGGACAATACGATTTACCTTACGCAACTATCGGGTCTCTTATCTCCCAAATTACTACACAGATCACTGCGATTTACCTTACGCAAATGATGGAATTTGGTCATGCATTTTGTTGTTCTGGTTTATGGTTTCCCCGCGAAGGTTTTCTTCACATAAACCTAATAGATCTCAACGAGGCTAACTCATCCAAATAGTTTAAAGAGTTATTAAAGCACTGTCACTACCCTAATGAACTCAAACTAGATCATTGAAATTAGATGAAGAGATAATAAATCACAAAAACATATTCGATACAACAACAAGAAACCATAATCAACAGAAATATATATATCAAAACATCAAGAGTAACAAGGTTTACTGCCTAGCCCTAAGAAAAGGAACTTAGCCGCGGAACGGCATGGTTACAATCACTCCTCTCTTCTCTCTTTAATCAAATCTAACCCTAAGTACAAAGATGCCAATTCTATCTGCCCAGGGGCCTTATATAGGAGTGTAGGGGCGTGTAGAGGTTGATTGGAGGCTAAGAAATCAATCTGGAAACAGCTGTCGGCAGTTATTTCCCAAGAGGCGCCTTCGGATACGGACCGTATCCGGTAATACGGTCCGTAATGAGACCTTGGCGGTTATGGTTGTAACTTCCTGCGCCATCTTCTGAGTCTGTGCTATGTCTGGTCATTATTAACCAATACGGACCGTAACCAAGACTTGGTTGAAGGCATCGCTGATCCGATTGACCTGATTCTAGCTCCTTTTGATATGAAATAGTCCCAAAACCTGTTTTCTGCAATAAAACATAAAGAAGGGTGACAGTAGCCTTTTTCTCTAAATAATTAAACATAAGTGTGAGAAAATATGCAAAACCTAAGCCAAAACCCTACGTAAATCATCATCATTTTGACTCTGATCACGCCTCCCAACTTGAATTGTTGCTTGTCCTCAAGCAACGACATCCCAGCTAGTCAAAGATCCGGTCTAGATTAAACCATACAATCTCAAGGACTTGTTTAAAATTTAATTGGAACTTAGGTTTTGTACAATTGGCATGACTATAAAAATTTATAACTCTAAAATATTAATGATCTCTCCCTTGAACAATTTATTCACCCCATGATTGACCTCATTATGCTAACCCTAGAATAATTATTATCAAACAATCTATTTCACAAATATCCTTAAATTGAGAGTATTAATTTCCCCTTCTATTATAAATGGATCCCTTCCAATCAATAGGAATTCTAATGATATAAATTTTGATTTTCCTTCCCAATTGATTGGAGCAAAGTATGACAACTAAGTGTGTTGGTACTTGTGACTATTTTTCGAAAATTAAATATGTACAAAAATTAAAATTTGGGAGGTTTTCTCGAGCCTATTGGTAACCAGTCTTGCGTAGGCACCCGTACTCTTTTTATCCTCCATCTTTTATTCTATTTTTTTCTTTTTCTATATTTTTCTATTTTTTTTGGATTTTTCTCTTTTTCGATTTTTTTGTATTTTTCTATTTTTGTGAAAAATAAAATAACATATTTTTGTGTCACAAGCACCATGATTACACACAATTTCAAGTATTCATTCATACAAGAAATTATTGCATAGTTTCGCTAGGGGTCTATCTATAATAAATGGGTATTATAAAACACTATCAAATTTAAAAGACTTTGCAAAAATAAATTACTCAAAATAAAATTCTAGGTTTTGCAATTTTTGATCAACTCTCATGGTTAGCAATTAATTGTTCACTTTGAAATTACTAAAAATTAAAATTCTGAATTTTTGGTATCATGGCCAATTATCTAAACCTTAGCCTAATTAAAATTTTAAAACAATTCCTATTTGATTAACCTACTCCTAATGGAAAATAAAATTGCAAGCTAGCTAAAAAGCTCAACTTAATCATTCTAGAATTTTCGGTAAAGCCTCCAACCCTAGTCAAAAATTGAGTAAAACTACTAGCATCTAAGAATTTAAAATGCAAAAATTTTAAAGATACATTAAAGATACATGGTCAATTTACCTCCTACCCCCCGAATAAAATTGAGCATTGTCCCCAATGCTCGAGAGATAAAAATAAAGGAAGTAATAAAGTAAAAAGACTGGGGAAGGATACAACTCACTGCACCTCAATCATGAGGTGGTGGAGGTGGTGGTGGTGTCTGTATCTCCTCATAGAATGACGGGTCGAAGAGTCCGTATGGTGGTGGCTGATATGGTAAACCGGTGGTGAGGGCATGCTGGTAGTACTGCTGTGATAAGTGGCGGGCTTGCCGTGCCTCCCGTCTGTTGTTGGCAGCATTCCCTCGCAGCTCGTCCATACCTTGGCGAACCTGACTTACAGAGTGACGTGTCGCGTCATACTGCTGGTCAAGCCGGGCATAAGTAGCTCTAGTGTTGATGGAGAACCTCTCCATATTTGCATTGACGCTCCGGACGGCTTGTAGAACCCGGTTGTAACCACTTTGAGGGGCATTAGATGGTCCCGCCCCCTGTCGCGCTGCTTCTGCTGCGAGCGCCTCTTGTCGGGCCCTTTGCTCATTTGCCGCCATTTCTTGCATGTATGCAGCGGCTGCTGCGGTTTTGGCCCTGTCTTCTTCCTCAGCTTCGGCCATTAGAGCATCAAAATCGACCTCATCATCGCTTTCTTGAGCGGCTTGTCTGCCTTTAGAGGCCACTTGCTTCCACATTGCTTGATTTTTTGAGAGGTAGCGGCTTGCAAGGCATTTGAACCCTCCTGTTTTCAATGTGGTATAGGTATGGCTCGGGAGGTCTGCCGCTAATCATTCTCATGGCAGTAAGGCAATTGATGTCTAGGAATTTCATGCCGGTGCCTTCTTTCAGGAAATCCACCTCAAGTCTGAGTTGTTGAGCGAGGATTGTTGCGATGGCACCGATGGAGATGTTTCCTCTGCCTCTTTTGTTCGTTCCAATCGAGTGGATGTGGTTGCAAAGGAAGTGGCCAATGTGCGGAGGCTCCTCCGGTGGGATGAGCATACATTTAATGATGTACAACTCGGGGAAGGTAACTTTTGCACAGGTCTCACCTCGAGCGAAAAGAGAGTTGCTAAGAGCCGCTTGCATGTAGCGGAGTACTGGATGGATAATGTGGCTGGTAACTCTCGGATCACTGATGTGGTCATTGGTGATCATCTTCCAAAAATTTCTGTCATCATCGAATACTTGTGTTCCTTCATTTTTAAAGCCAAAGATATCGCAGAAATCATTCATTGACATCTCCTGAGATATATTCATCAGTTGGAACTTGATTATGTCATTTTCGGAAGAGAAGGTAGAAATAAACTCTCGGGTGAGGTCGTCATAGACTGGGACGTCTACCAGCTTGTTGAGAAAGTCCCAGATGTGAACCCTTTTTGCTAGGGTTTTGAATTGAGCGAGGAGGCCGAGCTCTTGAAGGGTTTCGATATGAATGGCTTTGTGGTTTTTGATCGTGTTGTCCTCCAATCTTTCGAAGATTCGGGCGTGTGCTCTAGAGGTGAATTTTATGTCGAAGGGGTTATGTTGCGGCTCCTCAATTAGTTGTGGCTCGTTTTGAGGAGGAGATTCCGGCAACTCTTCTCGCTCGGGGCTCTGCTCGGGCGACTGTGGAATTTGAGAAGAAGACTCTCCCCTCTTCTTTTTGCCCAGACCTGTCAAAGCTTTAAGAAGACCTCGTGTTTTCGGGGCCATTTTTAGAATTTAATCTCTCTGTTACGGGCCGTATTGGGTCAATACGGTTCTGTTACGGACCCGTGTGCTGGTGAAATTTGGACAAGTACGGGGTTTAATACGGACCGTATTGATGGATACGGACCGTAATGAACTGATACTGGTCTGGTAAGAAACCGAGAAAACCTAATTTTTTTTGTTGTTTTTCGTGATTTTTGGTTCTAAACTAAATTCAAAACAGAAAATATACTAAAGCTAAATTGCAAAAAGAAATGAAAGACTAATTCTAAGAAATGAAAATAAAATTGAAAAATAGGAGAGAAAGGGGGGGAAGAACCGAAAATGGTGGAGATATGGGTCGACCCACGGTGCTTACGGCGGATACGGGTCAGATACGACCCGTATTAGAGGTCGGTGTGAGTGGGGCTGGTCTCCCTTGGTGGCCGGTGGTGTAGGCGAGGGTGTGCTCGGGTTTTGCAAGAGAGAGGAGGAGGTGGAGAGAAAGAAGGAAAGGAGATAGAGAGATGAAGAGAAGAGAAGAAGAGAAACGGGAGAGAGGGTGCTCAAAATAGAAAAACCTCTAATTTGAACGGTTACCCGACTTCGCGTCCCTTTGTTAACAGGTTCTAATTTCACAGATCGATTTTTATTACGGACCGTATTGGCTGATACGGTCCGTATTCGATCTGGAACTTGCGATCCTGATAACTGTCTTGGCTCTTCATCTGGATACGATCCGTATTGGCTGCTACGGGCCGTATTTGCTATTGACTTTTCTTTTTTTCTTGGAACTCCTGCTCCGTATTCACTGTCTCAGTCCGTATTGGCTGATACGGTCGGTAACAGAGAATATTTTCTTGACTTTTCCAATGTTTTTAACCGAGCCCTTCCTCTAGCATATTCACCTGGTCACGAAAAATGAGTGGATGTGATTCGTTCTCCAGTTGAAGTCCTAATTAAACTGAAAATAAATAATTATGCGAAAATATAAAAGTGGCCTTGGGTTGCCTCCCAAGAAGCGCTTGTTTTAAGTCATTAGCTTGACTTTGTGTCGCATCAGTTTCTTCCAGATATCCTCCCGTCAATGCAAGCGGGTTGCTTGTCTGGTGGTTCGTTTTCGGCGTCTTCTGTGATTTTATCATCACTGTCCTTCTCGAGGAAGTCAATTGGTGTTTGAGGTCCGGGGTCGAATGTTAGGCTCACACCGAGTACTACTTCAACCTCGTCCAATCTTTGAGAAATTGCATCCAGTTCTTCGCGTAGGTTTCTAATTAGTGCAAGGTTAGAGAGAATAATTCCTATGGGTTGCAATATTAGGACTTTTGTTCAGATCATCGGTTTGTGTTGTCACGGAGGTAGGATGGACTTGACTGTTATCTTGTACAATAAACAGTCTTTCCACCTCTTCCTCTTGTGCTGTTTCTTCGATGTCTCCAAATTCATCCATTCGCAAATCATCATTGCCATCTTCATCCATTGTTTCCAAATTGTAGACAAGATTTATGTCAGGAGGGACTTTAACCTCATTCATGCTGAAGATCATTTTGTTCTCGCCAACATTGAGTGAGATTTTTCCATTCTTAACATCGATCATTGTCCCACATGTGGCGAGGAATGGCCTTCCAAGGATGATTGGAATATGCTCATCTTCTTCCATATCGATTACCACAAAATCTGCTGGTATCCAAAATTTACCGACTTTGATTGGAATATCACGCAACATTCCCTCAGGGTATCGAATTGATCGGTCAGCCAGTTGCAATGAGATCCGTGTTGGTGATAGGTCCCCACATTCCAGTCTATCAAATACTACCTTAGGCATTAGACTCACGCTTGCTCCCAGATCACATAAGGCTCTCTTAAAATCGGTTGTGCCAATGGTGCATGGTATTGAGAAACTTCCCGGATCTTTCAACTTCATCGGTAATTTGCTTTGCACGAGCGCACTGCATTCCAGATTGAGTGGAACTGTTGAGAGTTCTTGGAGTCTACTTCGATTTGAAAGAATCTCCTTCAGAAATTTAGCATACGAAGGTATGTTTGCAATTGCCTCAGTGAAGGGGATTGTGATTTGTGGTTGCTTGAGTGTCTCCTTGAATCTCGCGAGTTGCTGCTCCATCCTGTGCTTGGCAGGCCTTGGAGGGAATGGCAGAGGTGGCTTGTAGGGTGGTGGTGAAATGTATTCAGGTTCGGTTTGTCGCTCGTCTCCACCTACGGTGTCATTCTGCTCCTGAGTAAGGTCTGTCTGCAGTTCGAATACGGGCTGCTCCAGTGGTTGCGGCTCGTACTCTTCTGAATGCGGTGGCTCTGCATGCATCTCATCGGAAGTTTGATCGGGCATGGGAGGTCCCTGATAAGCTGTACCGCTCCTTAGTGTTATGCTCTTGCAAGTCTCTCTTGGGTTTTCTTCCGGTTGGCCCGAAAATTTGCCTTTTCCACGTGCGATACTTGAGAGTTCTCTTGCCATCTTAGAGACATTGTCTTCTAAGTCTTTGTTGCGGTTTGTTAAGGATTCGATCTTTTGTGCGATTTCGGCGTTAGCCTTCTCTTGCTTCTCTAGGAATCTCTCCATTAATGATGTGATGTCTGGTTGCTGCGGTTGATTGTATTGCCTTGGTTGGTAGTTCTGTTGAGGATTGTTGTATCTTGGCTGAAAATTGGATTGTGGTTGGTAGTTCTGTTGGGGTGCAGCAGGCCTTTGATTGTTTGCATATGAGAGATTTGGATGATTTCGGTTGTTCGGATGGTATGTGTTGTAGGCGGGCTGAGGTCGAAAGCTGTTGTCGATTGTGTTTGCTTGCTCTATTTCTTCCTCAGTTTCCGTCACATTCATACATTCGGTCATCTCATGTGCTCCTTCGCAATAGCCACATGCTGTTGCGGCATTGACTGCTGCTACCGTTCGCTGCTTGGTCTGCTTGTTAAGTGCCATTTGCAGAGCATCAATCTTTGCGCTCAGCATGGAGATGTCATCTACTCGGTGCATGCCAGGTGTTGGCGCTGGTTTCTTTCGCTCAGGGATCCAGTAGTGTTGGTTGATTGCAATCTCTTCAATTAGGTTGTAAGCCTCGTCAGGTTCCTTGTTCATGATTGCTCCTCCTGCAGAAGCATCAATAGACAACCTATCGGTAGGGTTTAGACCATTATAAAAAGTTTGGACAATCAGCCATCTTTCTAGACCGTGATGTGGACAACACCTTAACATATCCTTATATCTATCCCATGCCTCACACAATGTTTCACCATCCTTTTGTTCAAAATTAGTAATTAGATTTCTAAACCTTGAAGTTTTGAATGGTGGAAAATATTTTGCAATAAACACATTAAACAATTGGTCCCAAGTTTGAATGGAATTGGCCGGTAAGGAAAACAACCATGCTCTTGCTTTATCTTTTAATGAAAATTGAAATAGCCTTAGCCTGATTGCTTCGTCAGTAACTCCGTTGATCTTTATCGTCTCGCATATCCCTAGGAAAATTGACAAATGAAGATGTGGATCTTCATGTGGCAATCCTCCAAATTGCTGTTGTGAAACCATATTTATGAGAGCAGGTTTGATCTCAATACGGTTTGTAACAGTTGGCGGGTTTATACTAGAATTAGGATCATTCGCGCGCTGTACGCAATAGTCCCTTAGAAGTCTGGGTCTTGCTGCATCGTGAACTCCATTGTTAATCGGTGGGATATCCATGTTGATCGAATCTGGGTCTTCTTCGCCTTCAGAATTACTGGATGAAGAACTATGATTGGTTCTTATCGATGATGTGGAAGCGAATTGTCTCCTCCTACTAGCAATCCTCTCGGATCTTCGTACGGATGATTCGGCCAGCGTGCAGTGTCCTAACAAAGAAAAGAAAATCTGAAATTTAAACTAAAAGACCGAAAATAAAAAGAAAAATAAAAAGAAAAACGAAATTGAAAAAGAAAAATGAAAATAAAGAAAGTAAAAAGAAATCTAGGCGTTTCTAATTAATTGGATTCAATGGTCAAAGCAAGGGCGTCTTTCGAGGCCTTGCACAATGAACCGTTATTCCCCGGCAACGGCGCCAAAAAGCTTGATCACTCAAAAGAGAGCAATGTTTCTTTTAATATTTATAAACTCGTAAATGCTATCGGTTCGGACTGCAAGCGCACAATCCTTATCGAGTAGTATATGCGAGGTCGATCCACAGGGAATATTGGTTCAATGCTTTGAGCGATCGAATCACAACCTTTCGAAAGGCTAGACGAAATCTGAAATTTGAGAGATGTTTGTTGATCAATGTAAATTAGGAAACAATTAAAAGTAATTAAAGTAAAGATAGAGATGAGAATTCCTAGGGTTTTGGCACACCATTGCTACTCAATCCGTCTTGACAATATATTCCTGTTGCGTCTGATTTTCTGTTGTTGTTTTATGAAAGATAACTACAAAGGTCACTTCGATTTATGTTATGCCAGAATGACAGATCTTTCATCGAGACTCTACTCAGGACAATGCGATTTACCTTACGCAACTATCGGGTCTCTTATCTCCCAAATTACTACACAGATCACTGCGATTTACCTTACGCAAATGATGAAATTTGGTCATGCGTTTTGTTGTTCTGGTTTATGGTTTCCCCGCGAAGGTTTTCTTCACATAAACCTAATAGATCTCAACGAGGCTAACTCATCCAAATAGTTTAAAGAGTTATTAAAGCACTGTCACTACCCTAATGAACTCAAACTAGATCATTGAAATTAGATGAAGAGATAATAAATCACAAAAGCATATTCGATACAACAACAAGAAACCATAATCAACAGAAATATATATATCAAAACATCAAGAGTAACAAGGTTTACTGCCTAGCCCTAAGAAAAGGAACTTAGCCGCAGAACGGCATGGTTACAATCACTCATCTCTTCTCTCTTTAATCAAATCTAACCCTAAGTACAAAGATGCCTATTCTATCTGCCCAGGGGCCTTATATAGGAGTGTAGGGACGTGTAGAGGTTGATTGGAGGCTAAGAAATCAATCTGGAAACAGCTGTCGGCAGTTATCTCCCAAGAGACGCCTTCGGATACGGACCGTATCAGGTAATACGGTCAGTAATGAGACCTTGGCGGTTATGGTTGTAACTTCCTGCGCCATCTTCTGAGTCTGTGCTATGTCTGGTCCGTATTAACCAATACGGACCGTAACCAAGACTTGCTTGAAGGCATCGCTGATCCGATTGACCTGATTCTAGCTCCTTTTGATATGAAATAGTCCCAAAACCTGTTTTCTGCAATAAAACTTAAAGAAGGGTGACAGTAGCCTTTTTCTCTAAATAATTAAACATAAGTGTGAGAAAATATGCAAAACCTAAGCCAAAATCCTACGTAAATCATCATCATTTTGACTCTGATCAATTCTCATTTATGATTGCTTTCAAAATTTAGAACATCTAGATTCCATGAATCAAATCGCAACCCAAATGCATTAAACACAAGGGATCCAATCCGTATAGGTGTTATATACTTTCACCGTTTATAGATTGAAGACCATAAACACAATAAAGAAACAAAAATAAAAGGAATTCATTACTCTACTCCAAGACAAGCCGTATTAGATGTCAATGCATCATTGAAGCGTTGGATTTAATTAAGAAACAGAAACAAAATAAATTAAATGTTACTCTACTCCAAACCAAGCCGTATTAGATGTCAATGCATCATTGAAGCGTTGGATTTAAGAAATAAATCAAGAAAAAGAATAGTAAAAATTATCTTAAGTGATTTAGTTTATTTGTCTCAAACTACGTCGGATGTCATACTAGTTGTAGTATTGAGACTTTATATTTGTTTTATTTTAATCAAGAAAAATTCGAGTAACTAAAATTCAACAAAAAGAAGTCGATCTATTTAACGTTTAGGAGGAAATAAAACTATATCTTAATTTAATGTTGTAATTTAATGATTTAGTATTATTACCTTAGAATGCCAATGAATTGAGAAAACTCAGTATATGAAAAAGCTTGATTTGGCTAGCGAGAGAGAGGGAGAGAGGAAGATGTCGGCTAGAGAGAAAAAAGAGAGATGGTGGCTGTGGAGGGGGGGGGGGGGTGAGGTAAGGGGTTTATATAGAGGCGAGGTTAGAGTTGTCTCCACATTTTGGTTGGGTTGGATTGGGCGTTAATGAACCATAATTAATTAATCTTACCGTTTTAGGCTAATGACAAAATTCTGTTTTCTGCAGTTTTAATTTTCATTCTTAAAGATAAATCTACCTGGACTTATAGGTTCGTAATTCGAGAAAATTTACTACATAAGGATCGTAGGATTTTCTGTTACGGTTCAAACGCGACCGATTTCAACTTAATCGGAATTTCCAGTGAGGCGGAATGATTGAAATAGTCAACAGAGGTCTGCAGTTTCCGAACAACACTGCTTACTGACTTTGGAATTTTATGGAGAATTCTACGTTCAGAATTTGGGGTAGGTTTCTAAACAAAAGTTGTAGATATTGAAGTTAAATTTTCCGATATTAAATTTCATGCAAATCCGAATTAATATGAGTGAGCTGTGGTTAGAATACTAACAGCTGTCCGTCTGAAAAATCCAGCTGAAGTTAAATTTAGAAGGTTATTAAAAAGGGTAGCTCAAATTTAGGTTTTAATTAACGATTTGAATAGTATTTATTTCCTAATTGTTGTGGTCAGGTAAAGAGACATTTATTTTAGAAATGTTTGTATTTTCTATAAGATTTCTTACGACATTTAATTTTCTATATGGATAATTGCGCGTGCGATCCTAACTCAAGATGTGTGTATATTAGATCGGTTTCTCGTTTGGACTCTTCTTTTACAAAGTGTTTAAACTTTCTAGTATTAATTTGTATAAAATTTATCGTATTTTAAATAAGCTATGAAATGTATCTAATCGTGATGAAGTGTTACATATATACTTATAATAGTCGTTACGTTCTCTCGGGACGATTTATGATAATGACTAAAAAAGTTGACATGACGGGATGTTACACCCGGGGTGGGGTCGGGCGGCAGCGGCGGTGTCAGCAACGAGAGAGAGAGACAAAGAGATAGGAGAGGTCGGGGTGGCCAGGGGTCGGACGGCGGGGTCGGATCGCAGCGGAGTCGAGTGTGTTTTTTTTTTCTAAACCTAACGCGGGAGTCAGAGAGAGAAGAAAGGCTTTGGCGGGGGTATATTTAGTGGTACCCTTCAGCGACCGGGCCAAATCGGCCTCTGAAGGCTGTGGACGCCGGTCGCTGAAGGGTTCGTCGCCGAAACACTTCATTTTTTTTATTTTATTTTTGGGGTCTTCAGCGTCCGACGTGTTAACCGGTCGCTGAAGCCCCATTTTGTTGTAGTGAGTTACACATCAAAATATTTATATCTTATTTTTCGAGTGTTAATATCGTATCTTTCAAGTATTTATATCTATGAAAGTTGACACAGGGACGAGTGTGGGAACTGAGAAAAGGAGACCATATAATTAGTGAGGACAATATAATTAGTGGAGATCATAGAGGAAGAGTGTTGCAGAAATTTTAGAATAATAATTAGTAGGGACCACATAATATCTTTTTAGCATAATTATTAGTTGGGATCATATAATTAGTGAAAACCATAGTACATAATTTCTCTAAATGGGGTGCGGAGATTTTGAGGATACATGCATGAGTGAGGGTAATCAAATAATTACTCTTGATTAAAAGCCAAATTCACGTTAAAGAATGCATATCAGGTAATGGTTAAAAAAGTCTATTAAGTGGGTAGTAATTATTAGATATGTTTGCTTGTTAATATTCTCCAGAATCTTAATTACTTGTAGCAGAAATATATCATATATGGTTCAAAAATCAAAATTCTTAATTATTAGGAAGTTAGCAGAAGACCACCTATTTGTTTTGACTTCTTGACTAAGAACCTTTAACATTCAAAATTAAATATAGTTATCTGTTCACATATAATTTGCTAGTTGTAGAATAACGTTGTCAACTTCAATTTCGTTTCGACTTTGCTATTTATTTATTTATTGTTTTCTACCTGATAGTTGTTATTATTTGGCGCCACCAGGTGTCTTCTATCTGTTCTTGTTTTCAATATCCTGTTATTTCTGGTATATTTGAACAAATTTAGTTGAGCAACCTAAAAACCATTGCACCTCCTCCTTTAAACCCCATACTATAAATATCACTATTTCTTCACTACCAATTCACACAACACCACATAGAAAGTGAATTTGAAATATATAGTTCTCAAATTTAGTATTCTGATTCTATCTTCAATTGCACTCATGGCTTTTCAAGCTTGGACAATCCTGGCTTTGGTTTTAGCTTTAACAGCCATTAATGGAAGTTTTGCGGCACGCCATCTTTTAGACACGGCCGAAGGTGCAGCGCCAGAGGCTGCACCAATAACGCCGAAGCCAACTATTCCGGCTATTCCAACAACTTTGCCACCAATGCCTTCTATTCCAAAGGTACCTATTCCTAGTACTATCCCCACTACACTGCCGCCTATTCCTGCCATCACGGGCATTCCTCAAATTCCAACTACAATTCCCACAACTGTACCATCCACTATTCCAACTACATTGCCTCCTATGCCTTCCGTCCCAAGCATTCCTTCTATTCCCACGACAATACCCAAAGTACCCTTTCCGGTGCCATCTATTCCGGCCCCACCTACCACTACCAGTCCGTGAAAGATCATGAATTATGCACGTGCAACAGAGACTTCATATTATGCCATATAGTGTTGGTATACTAATTGGTATATATCTGTTTGGTGTTATTTTTCGTACATATTTTTTGTTTACTATTGTGGATTATAGTGTGATTTATGTCGTTTGAATTTTTGTTATTTCATTGTTGATATTAAAAAAAAAAAGGTAATTTGGTTTCATGCTGGTGTCTCGCTTATTTAAGTTGGCATTTTTTTTATTTTTCTTGGAATCAAATAACTAGAAAAATTATAGGATGCTGATAAAATAAATCAGAAAAAAAAAAATGTTACATAATTAACACAAAATTCAATTTTTGCATAGATAACAAAAAGAAGAGCGTAGCCAGCTTTAGTCTATATAAATTAGAACAAAATGCTTCAAAGAATGCATAAAGAGTACCACTAATGACATTAAAATAAAAAACAAAGAAAGAAAGTGCGAACTGAATTCAGACATATATGCACAAAAAGAAAATTTAGATTGTAAATGTTCCTTTCAATTGGAAATTCAACCTAGCATAGGAGTACCACTAATGACGCTCAAAAATGCCTATTTTCTGGGTAGCATGTATATTTTCTGGTTACATTTCTCCTTTTCATGACTACTAACAGAAACGAAGGGTTTAGAAAATCAAAACTAAGGTCCTAAAGTAAACAAATTAGGCCACTCTAGCATATTAACTGTCGAGTGAAATTTTCTCTTTTTTATTTTTTCAAAAATATTTGATTTCAAATGTTAATTTTGTAAAATGTTATTGAAGGTCCTTTGAATGACATCAAAACATAATACTGTAATGAGAGCAGCACAGGTAAAACCACTTATCCCCACTATATCCCTACTTTAAATTGCAAACACCCCATTTGAGTAAACGGGAAAATCAAAATTTATTTTATCAGCACCAACAACTTTAATTCAAACCATCTAAAAAATAAACTAAATTGAGCAAATTGAGGAAGCTTACCAAATGGAAGAGAAGATAAGCAGCCAACATTTTTCCTTAATTGCCACAAGATCAACCAACCCAAAGACCCCAACAAAAGAGCGTCAGAAATGCATTCCATAAATTCACACCAGTTCTTCACAAGCGCAAACAAACTTTAATAAAAACTCCTTCAAAATTGAGCCAAAATTCATAACTCTTGACATTTACCAATGGTTACTCATGCCAATTTTAGCAAGTTATTCTCCTGTCCCACTTATCCAACGGTGGAAATGAAGCGGCGTGCAGAATTACTGAAACATCAGATTCACCGGATGTTGTTCCAGCAACTCCAACTGCTGGCACAACATTGCCATCAATTTCTAATACTATTCCAAAAATTCCTGGATTGCCATCTATGCCTACAATCCCATAAACACTATACCTCTTTTAGGTTAGAGACAGATGCTTATGTGATTCGCGAGGCTCTAGTGACATGTATGCTTGTGATTGTGCACCTTATATGTGTGTGTCCATTTAGCAATTTATTCGTAACAATGTGATTTACCAAAAATATAATATTTGATTTTTTTAAGTTGTTGCACTTGTGATTCTTGCTATCTTTTACATAAATATTCATCGCCCCCCCCCCCTGCGGTACACCTTATTTGTTTGATAATATTAGTATCAACAAACTTAGCATATTTGTTTTACAAACATAAAATCTATAGAATCAGCATACAATTATCCACATAGTGAAGGAACGTTTTAAATAGGAAAAAAAAATATGTAATAAACAGAAAGTTTCATTGTAATTGAAGTTCTTTATACACAATGCTGCTCTTTGATCGTCAAAAAAGGTGAGTATACAATTCCAAAGAAAATTACTTGAGAATAGTCGATCAACCTCTGATTATCTGTCAATGGCTGTACCAGCAATGTCAATTACTCCAAAAAAAATACAATGATGAGAAACTAACCCCAAAATTGGAGAGGCTGGTATGGATTATGTCGCATAATTATCCTTTAAAGAACTCTATTTTTCGACTGCAACTAGAGTTGATTGCATCCTCCAAATTCTTCACTTTCTCATAATCCACCTTGAATGTAACCATTGTCGTACCATCATTGCCGGTATCATAGTCTTGTTTAATATCCTCGGCATGAAAATGTTGGAGCTGTTACCAAAATAACAATGTCACTGAATTAAGTTATTGTTACAAATAAACAGAGAATAAGCAAATAGTATCACCAGAAAGAACTTATCACCTGATGATAAATTGTTCCCACCAGTTCAAACGGTACCTCCATGCCGACTCGAACCTGAAGCAAACAATAATTATATATATAATATGAACAAAAAAGAAGGAATTATAGATACAACTATACAAGGTTCAAAAAACACCTTGGGTTTGACATAACAAGTAGGAGCACCTTTCAAGCACTCTAAAGCAACACCTCCATAGGCTCTGACAAGACCCCCAGTTCCAAGTTTTATACCTCCAAAATATCTATAATAAAGCATGAAATCTTAAAACATCAACTGAATATAAACTCAGATTGTATATATAGTTGATGGTGTAATCCTTGGTTAGCAAATAACTCGGTCTCATCTTTCTGGAAAGGGGGCTACTAAATAGATCTTTATGAAATATATATATATATAAAAAATAAAATAAACTACGTATCATATGAAAAACTACCTAATTACTACTACCATCACCATATCAAGCCCAGAGGAAACAATAGCAGAGTAAATCGGTTTGCCAGCTGTACCAGAGGGCTCACCATCATCATTGGACCGGTACTGCTCTCCGAGCTACCAAAAGAGAAATTGAAAGCTAGCATCATAACTTCATTGGTGCTTGATTTATACAGAATTGAGGAAAGGAATTTGAAAAAAAAGCATAGATTAGAGGTACCTTGTATGCCCAACAATTATGAGTGGCACGGGGATCCCTAACCTGAGTTAACATAAATCTTAAATCATTATCTTCTTATCAACATCAAAGACATACACATAACTTCTGAAAGCTACTCTATGTATGAACTAACAGGAACTACACTATACTCTCTGAAAAGGTAGCAAAATTTCAAAAAAAATAAAAAAATGAGAACCTGAGAAAGGAAAGACATGGCGGAGTGCTCGTCAGAGACGGGAGATGCGATGGCGATGAATTTGCTCTTCTTTATCTCGCGCTCGAAGGTAGCTCGTTCGGCCAGCGTAGTGTACGGATCCGGCGAGGAGGCGGCCGAGGGAGACGACGACATAGCGCGCGCGCTGGTCCCTCCGCCACAGCCGCAGCCGCTATGCGATGGCGAGTGCCAACGAAAGAAGTTGATCGGCGATTGTTGGAGGATAGAGGAGAAGGCGAGGCGAGGCGGGATTCGTACCGCTGCCATTTGGGGCTCGATCCGCCATGAAATAGAAGTGAACTAGAAAATAAAGAGGTGCTGTTATCGTTGGTTAGTGGATTGTTTTTTATCGTATCTTTCAGTGGTTTGGGCTTCTCCGCCTCTTCATTGTTTTTGGGCTCAAAAGTATGGTTTGGGCTTCTCCGCCTCTTAATTGTTTTTGGGCTCAAAAGTATGGTTTGGGCTTCTCCGCCTCTTCATTGTTTTTGGGCTCAAAAGTATGGTTTGGTTGTGAGGACTTAAATTATAAAATAATGAGTTTAAATCTCAGTTATTCTATCAAACGAGAATTAATTAGATCGGGGTAATCGTAACTTTAATTAAACTATTTAATATTTGTTTTCTCTTTAATACTATTTTTTTAATAGTTTAAACTATAGTCTAAATTGTACTTGTAGTGTTGAATAGTGCTAGTTAAGTATCATTTAATTCTTAAAGTTTTAACAATATAATTTTATATCTTTAAAATTTTCAATTTGAACCGATTGATTCTACTTTTAACATGCATCCATTGTAAAAAAAGCTTTTCATCTATTATAGCGTCATTTTATTATTACAATTAGTGCGTATGTAGTGGTATACAAAATAAAAATAACATAAATATAATTATTTATTTATTACATCAAATTTAATTAAATGATACAAGCATCAATGTCAAGGTCATTATAAGTTAATTAAAAAATAACTTTCATATAATCTGGATTGTCATCTAAATGTTTGACCGGCAATCAAAAGAATACACTTATGTTACTCCGATACTTCATATATGGTTCCGCATCCGTATCTGATACGTATCATATTGTCATATTGATATTCATATCGATATTCATATTGTATCGTTTGATTTTGAAAATTACCATATCATTGTATCCGTATCGCATCCATGCAACATTGTAGTACACATTGAATTCAATTGACATAGGCCTACATGCATGCCAACCAAAGGTTGTGCACTAACAGACAAATTAAATAGCTTAGGGTGGCTCTTTCATGTGAATAGTCAATCATTCTCATTTACAAGTAAATTAAGCCATGTCTCTCCACAACGAGAACGGAATAGGTCCGATGCCCATTAGATCTACTTTTAGGTTCAACGAGTACGATGACCGTCCGATCTAATTTAAGATTTGTGTGCACGAACATTAAAACAAACACGCACGAATTTTAAAACGTTCCGCACGAATTTGAAGCAAATCGACGGTGATTAAACCCATAGAACCAGAGTATGTCTGATGCCTATCGAACCTACTATCAAATATGGTGATTTTAGATGTAATTCTATCATAAAATAGTCATTACATAACTCCCATAGCACTTTGGGCCTCGATTACCATACCGAACACATGTTTGAAACTTAATTTTAAGGATTGAATTGGTTAAGTAATATTAAATTTAAGCACCATTTGATCGATATACTCTTACATTAATTTCAAATTGTAAATAAAAAAACATAATATTTTTTTATGATTTTAAATTTAGATAAAAATATTTATAGGTATTTTGCTCACAAATTAACCGTCCAAAGTGAATTAATTAGTTTAGCACCATTCTCAAGAAATTGAAGTTTTTGAATAGCGATCTTTGTATATCACAACTTTCTTGTGGTATTTGTCACAACAAAAATTGGCCTGAGAGGCGTTTTTGTGCCCTTACTCTTAATTTTTTTTTCAGACAAATATGATCAAAGCATGTCATGCTTTTTTCGTATCAGATAGCTTAAATTTGTGTGAACCTACTTTACATATATATATATATATATATATGTGCGAGAAAGAAATAATTCAACTGAAAAAAAATATTTGGATCGAGTTTTGTAGGTCAAAATTAGTTTTCACATACAGTAGAGTAGACGTTGTAGTTAAAATATGAAATTGATTGTAAATAAGATAATGGAGGAAATCAATACAATGAGGTAAATTTTGTAGAAAATATTAGTTATTTTTGTATTATTTGCATATTTTTTGTAGAGTTAACCTGCTAGTCACGAACTAAAAAAGATGATTATATTGAAACAAATATTGTAAAGTATTATTCAGATTAGTGTCTGAAAATCCTATGAGAACAGTAGTGTTTATTCATGTCAATTTTATATTGCATCCAAACAAAAATAACAATATTATTTTTAAATTAGTATTATGATATATTCCTTTCCTATTGGTTTTGTTGGAAAAAAGTAGGTTATGAATATTTATTCTCATGACGTGTTCGTCAGAAATCTTAGCTATTAGAATCAGTCAAGAAACAGAGTTGTAGTTCAGGTGTTGTTAGAATCTAGAGAGTAGTAAACATATTAGAAAACGACAGAAATAGTGGTAGCATATTTGTCTAGATGTATTGATGAAAAATTGAGTTTTTTTATTTTCATGTAATCTGTTGACAGCTTCTACTAGATTTCTGAAGAATACTAAAAAAATTAATATATCATTTAAAAATTGGGCTCAAGACTGTTATTTTCTGTAATCCCCTAGCATGGGGTAAATTTTGTTGCATATATTAGTTATTGTTATATTATTGGCATATTTTTGGTGGAGTTAATCTACTAACAACGAACTGAAAAATAAAACGATCATGTTTAAATTAATGGCAATATAGATTTATTTCAAACATTTTTATATATTTTTTTAAAATTCTTAGTACTTTCCTAGAAATTAAAGACAATAAAATTATAATAATAATAATAAACATAATGATATAAAAAATCATTACATTTCATTAATTGCTTACATCACAGCATGGTAGTGCAATGTAGAACAAAATAATATAAAAGGAATGACAAGTACAAAGGTGGCACTGTTGAGATTTTTCTTGTTCCTTCCCAATTTGAATCATAACCACTTGATACGAACAATGGATGAGATGAAGCCACCACTACTAAATTGTGTTGTCCTAATTCTAGCATAAAAAACATAGAGAATTCATGAGAATTTAAGCTTTGTATAGATATATTAAGCAGATGTTTGCTTTAGCCTTAAGATATTTCAAAGCAAAATGTAAGGCCCGAAATTTTTATGACATACCCAAAAAAAAACATTTAACCATAATTTTCTGTAAATTTCAGATTTAACACGGCCACAATCACAAACGAAGGACATTTTTTTGGTGTCAGCAACGACAAATGGTGGACACGAAATTGGTTTGTCATTTGTCATTGCGGACAGCCATTTTGTTTAAATTTTGGAATTCAGTCGATCAACAATGTCATCGAATATATATTATTATTAAATTTTGAAAAATATTTTTTGCGGTTTCTAGGTGTGTTATTGGAAAAATAATAAAATATTTTAATTTGAGTTATTGATTCCGATTCAAAAATCACTTCTAGGTATATAAAAAATTTATTGTGGAACTTCTAGTACATTCAAATTCTAAGATACTCTGTCTATTTCTCTAGAAGTGATTTTAGGAATATATTAAAATATTAAAAATATAAAATAGCTTCTAGAAAAATAGAGTACCTTAAAATTTGAATGTACTAGAAGGACCACAATAATTTTTTTTTGTGTTGGGCAATAAATCATTGATCAAACTCACTAATTTTGTTTATAAACTGATTTGTATATTATAAATAATGCTAGTTACGTATCATTCTGATCCTTGTACTTTTAACTTTGAAGAATTCAATTTGAAGGATGATCCCAATTTTAACATTCAGTGTAATAATATTTTCATCCATTATAACATCAACTAGTGTGGAAATAGTTGCACACATAATATAAATAACGTAAATATAATTATTTATTGCATCAAATATCAATTAAAAATACAAGTATCGATGTCAATGTCATTCTAAATTAATAATAAATAATATTTGCATACATCTCACCATAAATATCACTTTAGACTTTTGAACGGTGATAATGATACTACAAACAGTGCATATTGAATTTTTATTTACCAAAATGATATTGATATGGCCCAATAGCAAATGTTGGAATTTAATTATATCACCTAATAAAGAGATTATGTGCAATTTCACATCAGATCAAATTGGCTCAGATTCTGATCAAATTTTCCGGATACACAACTCAAATTTTGAGTTATCTCATAGGATCCGGACTCACAAATATTGTGCCCTAACGGACAAAATAGCTAAGGGTGTCTCTTTCCTGTAAATAATCAATCATTCTCCTTTAAAACCCTGATTTCTCTACAACATCTCCTAGTTTTCTCTAATGAGAACGGAGTAGGTCCGATGTCGATCGATCCTACTTTTAGGTTCAACGAGCATGATGACCGTCCGATCTAATTTAAGATTTGTGTGCACGGAAATTGAAACAGACACGCATGAAGTTTAAAGCATTCCGCACGAATCTTAAAGCAAATTGACGGTGATTAAACCCATCGAACCAGAGTAGGTCCGATGCCCATCGGACCTACACTCAAGTGTTCTCTAATACCTACTACAAATTTTGTCTTTCTAGATGTAATTATCTTAAGAAAAAATTTCAGTGTATCCATGTAAAACTTTTAAAATAGCCAATTTCTCCATGGAAACATCATAATATCAAATATAATTTTCCTTTTTCTATCCCTTTTATTTATTTTACCTTTTGATTAGTTATTCTAAAAATTAAATTAATGAATATACTTACCCTTTATTAAAATGGAGGTGTCCATTAAAAAAATTTAACCGATTGAATAAGAGCTTCATCTTCTGACTTAGCTTATGGTTGTTTGCTGTCGGTACCAATACCAAAAGCTTTGCTGGAAGTTTGGAGCCTGCATGCTTCTTTAACAACTAAGATATGGTAAAAGAATTACTGAAAAATCAATGAATTTGCAGAGTAGTTTGTCTATTATTTTTAAGTGTAGCTAGCTCGCTATAATAGTTGCTGGTATTGTGCCTCAGTCTCAGTGGTGGCTTTTTTGTGTGCCAACTAACATAATATTTCAACATTATTCAGAAATTGTCTGAAAATGAGACACAGCTACATGAGACCAGAAGAGGGCATAAGTGAGAAAAGCACTCAAGAATATCTTCTCCATGGAAAACCTTCTTCAATAAACTTTTTAAGGTACATAAACGATCTAATATATACCTTATCATTACAAAGGTGGCACTGTTGAGATTTTTCCTGTTCCTTCCCAATTTTAATCATAATCACTAGCACTTGAGAGTAGGTCCGATGGGCATCGGACCTACTCTGGTTCGATGAGTTTAATCACCGCAGATTTGCTTTAAGATTCGTGCGGAACGCTTTAAACTTCGTGCGTGTTTGTTTTAATTTTCGTGCGCACAAACTTAAATTAGATCGGACGGTCATCATGCTCGTTGAACCTAAAAGTAGGTCCGATGGGCGTCGGACCTACTCCGTTCTCAATCACTAGATATGAGGAATGTATGAGATGAAACCAGCACTACTGCTTTGTGTTGCCCTAATTCTAGCATATATTACTGATACTTCTTTTTCTTCTCAAACCCCTACAAAAATTCTGTCATTTATATACCTTTCAATTAGGTAAAAAAAAAACAGAGAGAATTCATGAGAGTTTAAGCTTTGTATAGATATATATATTAAGTAGATGTTAGCCTCTACCAAGCCTTTCAAAAAAATAAAAGGTAGATGTTTGCTTTAGTCTTGAGCTATTTTAAAGCAAAATGTAAGTCTTTGGGTTTTAAGCACTTGACAATAGCTTTTTAGTGATGAAATTTTCTTAAAAAAAAAAACAAAAGATGTTTTTGTTGCATTTTGTAAAAAGACGTAGTTCATTTGCCTTTTTTCTTTGCAAAGTTTATGAATTTTGATATTTCTTCTTTTCTTGAGTTTATTCAATGCCATATAATGCTTCAGTGATCAGTTTCTTTCATTTTTTTTTTCTTTCAGTTTGAAGGAATTGACACCATGAAATCCATTGTAAAAATAATATTTTCATGGATTATAACATCATTTTAGTATTTCAGCTAGTGCTGATCTAGTCGCACACAAATTACAAATAATGTAAATATAATTATTTATCGAGTAGGGTTCAAATATTTCATGTTTTTCATGTCTCAATCGTGTCTCACATTCTTATATCTGTTTTCAAAGTCCAAATAGTCGATTCGAACCGCTCAACATGATCACCGTATTAAAATATGCTTTGAGACTAAATTTTGTTACTATTTTTTTAGATAGGTTTTAGAATCGTATGAAAAAAATAATAATATTGTAAATATTTTAAAAAAAAAAAGTAAATATTTTTTAAAAATATAAAATATGGTATTTAAGTACATTTTAATATAGAAATTATATTGAACAATTTAGATTGACTATTTAAACTTTAAAATAAAAACAAAAACAAAAACCATGATTAAAACATAAAAGACATAAATTAAAACACTTCAGCCTTCTCTTATTTATTACATCAAATATCAATTAAACGATACAAGCATCAATGTCAACGTCATTATAAAAGTAACTTTCATACATCTCACTGTAAATATCATTTGACATAACTACTAATATACTAATTTGGATGGCCATCTTAAACTTTTGACCAGTGACAATGACAGTACAAATTGAATTTCTATTGACAAAAATGATATTGATATGGCCATAGGCCTACATGCCAACCAAAGGTTAAGCACTAACAGACAAAATAGCTAAGGGGCGGCTCTTTCATGTATACCCCTCAAAAACTTCAAAATTGTGTATTTCCCCTCTAAACTTTGAAATTACGTATTTCACCCTCTAAACTTCAAAAGCTCACAAATTTATCTATTTTATTGTCTTTTATATTAAAACTCATTCTAAGTTTATAAAATACCCATTTTACCCTTTATTAAAAACATAACGAACCCATCATACTCAAATTTGAATCTGAACAGTTTATCCACCGTTCGAACTGCTTTTAGATTTGTGCACGCAAGATCGGCATATACCTTGATGCGAACACACACGCATATTGAAGCGACATGCACAGATCTTAATGCGATGCGCACGGATTGAAATTGCTTTAAGATTCGTGCGCACTAGATCTTAATGTGATGTGCATAGATCTTAATGCAATGCGTGTGGATCGGACGGTAGAGGAACTCTTCAAATTTAAATTTAAGTCTGATGGGCTTTTATATGCTTTTAATAAAGGGTAAAATTGATATTTCAAAATTTTAGAATGAGACAATAGGTATATTTGTGAGTTTTTGAAGTTTAGAGGAGGAAATATGTAATTTTAAAGTTTAGAGGGGAAAATACGTATTTTTGAAGTTTTTGAGGGGTATACGTGAAATTCCCCCTTCACGTAATAGCTAGTCAATCATTCTCCTTTATAAGTAAAGCCCTATCTCTCTAGTCTCTACCGTCTTTTAAATGTAATTCAATCTTAAATAATCATTAAATAACTCGGATTGCACTTTGGGTCTTAAGGGTGAAAACAGTATGGATTAGATGTGGATATTTGATATTCAAATATTCGTATGGATATGGATACTGATATGGTTATATGTTTCAATTATCCGTATCCGAATAATAGATATATATCATATATTTTAATATATATTATGAAAAAATATTGTTATTCACTATTAAAATTAGATAAATATTACGAACTTTAGTATTTTTTAATATTATTTTAATAAATATCCGATTCGATCAGTATCGGTATCCGTATCCGAAAAATTAAAAAGAATATAGATATGATTTTACCACTATCCGCTCCGTATTCGCTCCGTTTTCACCTTTATCGGGCCTCCATTAACACATATCTTTTTGGTACATCTAGTATTTTTAAATATTATTTTTGAAAATTGAATATGTCTCCACAGAGAAACAAAATTAGCATTACTGTACTAAGTTTGCGGTTTACAGATACTAAGGTATTTTTAAAGACTATTTAATTAATTTACTTTTATATTAATTTTAAACTGTCAATAAATACATATATTATTTTTTTCTTAAATTCTTTAATTTTAGATAAAAATATTAGTAGTGCTCAAAATGAATTAATTAGTTTAGAACCATTATCAAGAAATTGAAGTTTTTGAATGGTGATATTTGAAAATCACAACTTTCTTGTGCTATTTTTCACAACAAAATTGGCCAGAGGCGTTTTTGTGTCCTTGCTCTTGATTTTTTTTCTGACAAATATATCGGAGCAGGTTCTTTTCGTATTGGGCAGCTTAAATTTGCGTGAACGTACTACTTTACATATATATATATATATGTGTGTGTGTGCTAGAAGAAAAAATTCAATTGAAAAATTATTTGGTTAGAGTTTTTTTTAGGTCATAATTAGCTTTCATATTTAGTAGTTGTATTTAAAATATGAAACTGATTATAAATTAATTAAGATAGTGGAGGAAACTAATATAATAGGTGGTACATTGGTTAAAGATTAATTATTTTTGAATAATTGGATAATATATTTATGAAGTTCTTGTGTAAGCTACTGTGTTATAACATCTAAATTTAACTTTTATTAATCAAAAACTTAACATGTTGGTTAATAGCATAGCAATGTGCATACAACCCGGAAATAAATTTCAAAAAATCAATGATTTTGTCTCTATCATTGGCATTGTTCATGGTGTTAAGCAATTCCTTACCAGTAAAAGGATCTCCAAAAACATTCCAAGGCTTGCCAACAATATCAGATGTCACTAAAATCTCGCGATAGAAATCATTTTCACACCAGTGATATATTCGGGCAGCATATTTTTTACGATCTTGAGATCTTAAAAAGAAATCCATGTTTTCCATCAAAGTAGGAATATGTCTCCTACAAAAATCAATAAAATAAAGAGGTATTTTAGTATATTCTTCTAAATCTCTACCTTTCCTACATAAAAAAATAATAAGAGATTCGTGTTATCTTTTTTTTTTTAAATCACGTCCAAGGAAAAGAGAAGGCCCACTGTTGTACAGTCAAAGTAAGTGGTTGTCTTAGCCAAATCTCACCTATTATTTCTTTTTATTAGGCAACTGAAAATCAGGATCTAGAGATAGCTCTACTTAGCTTTATTCTCTGATTTCTTGTCAATACCAAGTCCTAACGATGCACTTGCTGGAAATAGACAAGGGAATATAATCTAACATTATTTTGGTGCATATGTTTCTTATAATTTTGGTTCTTTTCAAAAATTACAAGAACTTTTTCGTAGCAATTTATGCAGCAGAAATTTTCATGTCAATTATGATAAAACACATATAACTTACCTATTATCTTCATGAGATCTTGAAAGAATGTGATGGCACGAGTGAGGTGATCAGCATAGACAGTCACACTAGTGATGACACAATCACCAGCTCTGACGGATCCTTTTATAATGGACATCTGATATTGTTGGCAAGCCTTGGAATGTTTTTGGAGATCCTTTTACTGGTAAGGAATTGCTTGACACCATGAACAATGCCAAGGATAGAGACGGAAAAGTGAAGGGAATAATGATTATAATGGACACAAAATCATTGATTTCTTGAAATTCATTTCCGGGTTGTATGCACATTGTTATGCTATTAACCAACAGGTTAAGTTTTTTATTAATAAAAGTTAAATTTCGATGTTACGTATTTTATTTATAAAAGTTAACATCTTTTTTTTCTCTTATAGATTGGTTATGGCCTACATGACATTGATAAATTTGTGTGCACAGAGTTCCCAGATTTATTTTATAAACTGAGGCGCATTCAGGTTTCTAATTTAAATAAATAGTATAGGTATGTAGTGAATATTTTATTATTATTCGGTCATCCTATGATATATAATCCATTTTATAATTTTGCAGCTTGAAAAAACTTCATACCCTAACTACATAAGGCTAATTTATTGTTGCTTGAAATGAGTAATTAGTAATGGGGAAAACAGTAGTAGATGGAACTTCAAAAATACTAATTAGAATTGAATTTGGGTGGGAGTTATTATTAAGTAGGTATTTTTGTTTATGCTTAGTGAGTGTACGGGGTAAGAAGATGGGGCAAACTAATAGACTTTTGTTCACTGTTTTTAATGTCTTGGAATTGCATATGGTACGAAATATCATTGCATGTTTCTGAGAGTTATTGACACGGTTTTTATTTTGTAAGAGGTGGAGCTGTCTTACCTATTTAACATGGAGTTATCTATCTATTTTTCATGTATGTTGTACCGTTCGAATGAGACAACCAACACAATCAATGGTTTGGAAGCTGTTGCTTGTTTCATTTTTTTTTTATTTGATTTGCATCAGTCTCTCTATGTTCACGTAGCACTACAAATTCCTAAAAAGGGAGGGATGAACTCCGCTTGAAAAGCACAGGTATGAATGACTTGTGAAGATTTAACACACGCGGTCTTGAGTAAATATTTATATCATATTGCCTTGGTTAAAAAAACAGTAACCTCTTCCTCCTCCCCCTCCCCCTCCCCCTCCCCCATGTATATATAATATTAATTTTTTATTTTCTTTCATTATTGATTGTAAAAACAGCTGCCCTGAGGAGTGGGACAAACGGCACAAGATTGAACGGCTTGAGCGAATTCGTCAGGCAAAGGAGCACCGGGAGTTTCAGTGCAGAACTTTTGTGGGCATATAAATTTGAGGGGGAGGAAAAGAACTAGTTTTGATCGGTACCTGAGAAATGGATATTAAAAAAAAAATGAACATGTTTGTTTTCATTAGTTTGATTAGTTTTAAAAATGTCCATACTTTCTGCGGTTGCTAATGATGAAGCAGATAAGTTGTACGCTATTGGCAAAACTTGTATTTGAGACCTTGTTCATTGACTTGTGATTTCTTTTATTGATTGTAGACTGTTAGTACAGATTCTTGCTTTACATCTTGAAAAGGCGCCTATTTGAATGATTTCTGATAGTACATTATGTTGAGTGGTTCGGATCAATCTTTTGAACTTTCAAATGTAGAAAATATAAGCGTGAAGTAAAACAAGACTCTTACTTCGCAACTGATCATCATAGTCCAACTCTCTCTCTCTCTATAAATTCTGGATAACTGTAAAACAACAGTTTTGTAAAATACATAATAATAGTAAAAAAATTCAAAAAAATGTAAAATTTAATGTTCAAACACATTAGTACAGACTACATGTTAAAAGGTTTGAATCGACTATTTAGATTTTAAAAATCACAAAACTAAATTGTTGTAAGATGTTGTAACTTTCAAATGTTATAAGTGGATCCCTCCTCATATATATATATATATATATAGAGAGAGAGAGAGAGAGAGATATATATATATATATATATATATATATATATATATATATATATAGAGAGAGAGAGAGAGAGATAGAGAGATATATATATATAGGGGATGGCTACTATGCTTATATAAGCATATGCCCACATATGCTTATAACTCATTTTTTGCGTTTCCAATGTTCAAATGATCGATCCGACCGTTCATCTTGTTCTCCATATTAATATGTGCTTGGAGACTAAATTTTACATTTTTCTGAATTTTTTTACTATTTATTAAGCCACTTTGAAAATTGCTGATCTGGGTGAACAGTAAAAACAGTGTTTCCAAAATTCTGGACCATATGATCAGCAATTTTCAAAGTGGCTTAATAAATAGTAAAAAAATTCAGAAAAATGTAAAATTTGGTCTCCAAGCACATATTAATATGGAGAACAAGATGAACGGTCGGATCGACCATTTGAACATTGGAAACGCAAAAATGCTTATTTAAGCATATGTGGGCATATGCTTATATAAGCATAATAGCCAAGCACTATATATATATATATATATATATATATATATATATATATATATATATATAGGGTCCGGCTAATTTGCTGCCGGCAGCATTCTGGCCAGCTGCTGCCGGGGGCATTTCGGCCATTTCTCGTGTTCAAACAATAAATCCGAACCGTTCAACGTGTTCTAAATATTAAAATCTACTTGGAGACCAAATTTTACATTTTTTGGAATTTTTTTACTATTTATTAAGCCACTTTGAAAATTCCAGATCACATGGTCCAGAATTTTGTTGCACTGTTCACCCGGATCAGCCAATTTCAAAGTGGCCTAATAAATAGCTAAAAAATTCCAAAAAATGTAAAATTTGGTCTCCAAGTAGATTTTAATATAGATTGAATATCTGTATAAAAAAATTTGTTGTTTGAACACGAGAAATGGCCGAAATGCCCCCGGCAGCAGCTGGCCAGAATGCTGCCGGCAGCAAATTAGCCGGACCCTATATATATATATATATATATATATATATATATATATATAGGCTATCATGTTTTGGGAAGTAAAGAGAGTGTTTTACTTCATAACTCCATTTCAAAGTTCCAATAGTCGATCCGAACTTCTCAATATGATCTTCATATTAATATGTGCTTGGAGACTAAATTTTACATTTTTTCAAAAAAATTTACTATTTTTTTAGAATGTTTGAAAATCAGTGTTTTTTTAATTTTTTTATTATTTTTTATTTAATGATAAGCTGTAATTTTCAAAAATTCTAAAAAAATAGTAAAAAATTTCAGAAAATGTAAAATTTTTTAGAAGTTCAGATTGACTATTTGAACTTTAAAAATAGAGATATGAGCAGGAAGTAAAACACTCTCTTTACTTCCCAAAGCATCGTAGCATCACTCTACATATATATATATCAGTGTTCTAAATAGCGCGCTATAGCGTTTTTGGACCCTAAACGCTAAGCTATGACATGAAAATACGCTAATTGCGCTACGGCCGCTATAGCGGTAATGGCGGTCCGCTATAGCGCATAGCGTTTAGCGCGCTATGCATATTGGGCTTTTTTAGACAATTTATATGGGCTTAAATAAAGATCAATAAAATTTATTTTGTATAGAAAAAAAAAATAGAATGAATCATGATGCTTAAGATATTTTGTATAGAAAAAGATCGATAGTTTATGATATTATTATGGATATTTTGAACCATGGACTTTTGTACTAGTTCAATATGAATATTATAATTTCTTAATTAATTTGGTGTTACTTATTGTTCTACGAAACTTTAGATAATGTTAATATATAGTACAAATATATAATATAATTTTTGTAAAAAAAAAAACGCTATTTGTAATAGCTTCCGCTATAGCTTTTTTTGTAGCCTTCCCGCTATGACGCTATAAACGCTATTTAAAACATTGATATTTATTAAGCCACTTTGAAAATCACTGATCCACTGTGAACAGTAAAAAACAGTAAAAATTTCTGGACCACCGGATCAGCGATTTTCAAAGTGGCTTAATAAATAGTAAAAAAATTCCAAAAAATGTAAAATTTAGTCTCCAAGCACATTTCAATATAGAGAACATGTTGAGCGGTTTGAATCGGTTGTTTGAATTTTCAAAATGAAAATATGAGCGTGAAGTAAAAATAACCTCTTACTTCACAACTCATCCTTCTTACTTCACAACTCACCATAGCCTAGCTCTATATATATATATATATATATATATATATATATATATATATATATATATATATAGAGAGAGATTGGCTAATGTAATAACGTTAGAACTTCGGCCGAAGTTCTAACGGGTCGTTTTTGCAATTTCAAAATCCAAACAACCCATCCGAACCGTTCAACATGTTCTCTATATTGAAATGTGCTTGGAGACCAAATTTTACATTTTTTGGAATTTTTTTGCTATTTATTAAGCCACTTTGAAAATTCTGATCCGGTGGTCCAGAAAATTTGGCTGTTTTTTACTGTTCACCGTTGGATCAGAAACTTTCAAAGTGGCTTAATAAATAGCAAAAAAATTCCAAAAAATGTAAAATTTGGTCTCCAAGCACATTTCAATATAGAGAACATGTTGAACGGTTCGGATGGGTTGTTTGAATTTTGAAATTGCAAAAAGTGACCCGTTATAACTTCGGCCGAAGTTCTAACGTTATTACATTAGCCAGTCTCTATATATATATATATATATATATATATATATATATATATATATAGTGAGTAGCTACTCTACTTACATAAGCATATGAGAGCATATGTTTATAAGTCATTTTTGCATTTTCAATGTCTAAATGGTCGATCTGAAGCGCTCAACATGTTCCCTATATTAATATGTGTTTGGAAACGAAATTTTACATTTTTTGGAATTTTATTACTATTTGTTTAGAATTTTTCAAAATAGCATTTTTCAGATTTATTTTTTATTATTTTTTTTACCATATTTAACCACTGTTTTGAAAAATTCTAGAAAAATAGTAAAAAAATTCCAAAAAATGTAAAATTTCGTTTCTAAACACTTATTAATATGAAAAACATGTTGAGAGCTTTAGATCGACCATTTGGACATTGAAAACGTAAAAATGACTTATAAGCATATGCTCTCATATGCTTATGTAAGTAGAGTAGCCAACCTCATATAGATATATATATATATATACACACACACACATATATATACATATATGATGAGGGATCAAGTTACAACAAATTTGAGTTACAACAAAGTTACAACAATCATTTTTTTCATTTTCAAAGTCCAAATCGTCGATCCAAACCGTTCAACATGATTATCTAAATAAAATGTGCTTGCAGATCAAATTTTACATTTTTTTTATTTTTTTTACTATTTATTAAGATGGGTACAAAATTCAATGGTCTGAATATGACTATTTTTTGTAAAATACTTAACTAGAATCAAGGTTAATTATTTGAGCTACTAATATTACTTAAAAGAACTTAAAAATAAATTTACATGTTCTAAATACTTTCAAAATTTTAAGCAGTAAAATGAGCCTAGAACTTTTAACAAAAACGCAATTATTTGTCTTTGGTACACAGATTTCTGCCCTGTACCAGGAAGACCCATAGAATCTGTTTTTTGACTGGTACCGCATCCTCTGGTGAGCAATACTATTTAGTCAAAAGGTTATAGATGGAAGCTTTCTACTGATAAGTGATGTTACTTTATGAATCAGGAGATTGTTTTTATCATCAATAAAAGACTCAATTATCGAAAAGCATGAGAATAATGAGGTGTCAAATATCTCACCTTTAAAAACTCGAATAAAACTATAATCAGTTAAGCTTGGTACATACCTTTATTGCCAGAAACACCGATAATGCAAGCATTGCATAAATCTCCTGTTTGAACAAATAAATAATCATTTGTTTGCCAATTGTCAGATTTTTAGTAGCTCATCATTTGAATCTTTCATTTGTTATACAACTTATGTTAATGAACTTTAGGAAAATTAGAAACACTATGTTGTGGCCTGTAACACTCTGATGCATGGCCTATTTTAAAAAGGAAAAAAAAAAGTGACTTTCAACACTCTTATGCAACACTTCAATCTTACAGATTAATTGTATAATTAGTATCAAATTGAGAAGCCAATGTATTTCCTCTATGAAACTAAAAAAAAAAATGAATTGTAAAAAAATGACCATATCATAATTGTGTATGACACAGTTTCTTATATCAACTAAGAGGAAAAAATGTAAATTAAAAAAGAAAACAATGAAGCAAACTGATATAAAATCCTAAACCCTAATATTACCCACATTGCATGGAAAAGGAGGACAAATTTCGTGAGAGATTGCAATTTTTGAGAATAAACAATTAACAGGAAAAAAAAATAGAGAATTAATTTGATTCGAGATTAACCCTAAATCCTAAATTGAATGAGAAAATAATGAGAAAGAGGAAGAGAAATAAATGCCTGGACGTAGAGAGAGAGAGAGAGAGAGAGAGCAGGCCAGCAAGTGAGGCGCGCGAGAAGCTGTTGACGACACGAAGAGCGCATAATAGAGAAAAGAGAGACGGAGATGGTCGGCGGCGAACAGAATAGAGAGAAGAGTGATGGAGAGGAAGAAATTATTTTTTTTTCAGAGGGAAAAGGAGTAATTTTTTAGGTGAGCAGTTTATTATACGATGGGTTCCTCTCTAAAAATCTGGAAGGAGGTAGTTACAGCGGAGAAGGGACCCACTTATCAGAGGAAATGTTAAGTGGAAAATAGATCGAACGGTGAAGAATTGAGAAGCAAACACGCATTCCTGGAACAAAAAAACAATGAAAGCCACGCGTCGTCAGTAGATTGAATTTAGTAAAGTTTGATAAATCACCAACCGCTGAAAACAAATCCAACGCAAGGGAATTGAGATGGCACTGTAAATGATATTGTTAGCGTATTTTAGTATAAATATGCTAATTATATATTAAAAGAAGTAATCTATCAAATAATTTAAATAAAAAAATTCAAATTTTCAGTGTTAGATTTCATTATCTTGCTCTTCATAGTATCTCTAAAAAAAAAAAAAAAAACCTCTAAACCGAATTGACAATTTCGGTTTACAAGGACTTACACATAAAGTTACAGAAAAAATAGCGGAAATTGAGAAAAAGGCCTATACCGAATTGACAATTCGGTATAGGAAAAAAAAAACTTCATACCGAATTGCCATTTCGGTTTTTACGGTTTTTCTAAAAAACAAGATAATCAAGTTGTTTTTTTTAAATTAATTATTTTAATTACGTTTTTTTAAAAAAAATCCGTTAGTTATGTATCCAGACATACCAACAGCATCAGCAAAAGAAAAAAATAGATTTAGCGATTTTTTAGTATAGGACGACCAGAGAGAAAGATGCTACGCCTGGGGCTGGGTAGGCTTTTCTTTTTTCTTTTTTCCATAGATTGAAACAAACAGCTTTAAGAAGGCCCAAGTACAAAATCTCTGCATCGTCTTTCCTCATAAAACCCCTTCCCCTATGTCACGCCTGTTCTTTTCAGACCATGCAATCCCAGCCCACCTCTTTCTCTAGAGAATCGATATGCTTTGCCTCTTTCCATCATAAAGAACACCTCTCATGCTTGATTCGTACGACATGCAACAGGTGGTTGTAGAGATAGCGTGACAGTGATAGTGACAGTGACATGAGAAGGTTGTTTACAAATTGAAATCTTTCATTCTCTTTTCTCATCTTTGCTTATTAACACTTTGAATTACACCAATCAAACAAGTAAATATAGGTCAGCTCGCGTGGGTATCTAACTGCTGTACTTGTTCTGGCTAAACCTCTGAGCTTTAAAACCCTATCCACTCATTTCTCTCCGCACACACATACACATAGAGGGGAAAAAAATAGATTAGAAAAAACGTGCTGTGACTAGGGTTTTGAAAACGGTCCGGTCCGGTCCGGTCCGATCTGATCCAAACCCGTCCGGTCCACGGGTTGACAAGAACATGGGTTGAATTTCACGAGTTGGGTTTGGTTCGGTCAACCCAAACCCGTTCTCAACCTTCCGTTCTACGGGTCCACGGTTCGGTCCGGTTCCGGTCCAATTCTTTTTTTTTTTTGCTACTATTTTTTTTTGGAGAGAATTTGGCCATTTTGTTTTAATTTGAATTTTCGACGGTTCGGGTACGGGTTAACCCGGATTAGCACGGTTCAGGTTGGGTCCGGGTTGGCACGGGTTCGAGTACGGGTTAACCAGGATTAGCACGGTTCAGGTTGGGTTCGGGTTGTCACGGTTTACACGGGTTAGGGTACAGGTTGTCACGGGTTGGGTCCGGTCTGGTTCGGGTTTGCTCCGGTCCGGTCCGGGACGGTCCCGGGGGTTCAAACGATTCGGGTAATCACGATTTTTCTCCAAAAAAACCGGTTCCCCACTTTGCTAAACCCGGCCCATTCGTTTTGGCTGTCTGGTCCACGGGTTGACACGGACACGGGCTGGTCCGGTCCTGGATCGTCCAGTGTTTTTCAAAAACCTAGCCGTGACTAACGCACTGTGATTTTGGTCTCGTGTCGTGACCAAGTTAATTTTTCACGTGCACTCGAATGTCCGGTGTAATCAAAATGTCAAGGAGTGGTCACTGCACGCGAATGATCATGTCACATGAGTCACGCCGTGTCCAAACATACCGTAACCAAACGTGACTCCCGTAACCATTTTATCATAATTTAAGTTAGCTTATTAAAAATTCACCATTTAGTCAAGATCTAACGATCCGAATCACACATGACTCTAACCACGTGTCGTGCTGTGTCATGACTAGATCTTTCGCGTGACGTGCCGTGTTGTGCCACATTTTCAAAAGATGGTCACAGCACGCGAATGGTAACGGTACAAGACACGCGAATCACGACACGTAACTAACACGCGTATTGTGCCGTTCCGTGACAAAGCCAGCTCCGTCGTGCCATTTTTCGCACTCTACATACACACACAAAAAACGAGAGTATGGTACTATACATAACAGGTATTGGATAGTATTATGAATCAATATTTTAGTTTTCAAGACTATTCAAATGATCATCACATGAAAATATACCGACATTTTTATTAATATCCAAAGTTTAATACAAATTATTAATTATACCCAGAATCTGACCAATTATCGAAATATACCCAAGCCGGCCAGAAAATGGCCGGCTTAGGTCCCTCCCTAAGCCGGCCATTTTCTGGCCGGCTTGGTACCTTTTTTTTTTTTAAACCGTAAAATTCTATATAAAGAACCCCTCCCTTCAGATGAAGGCACACAGCCCGAGGCAGCTCGCTAATCACTGTTGAGGTAAATTTTTTTTTTTATTATTATTTTTTATTATTAAGTTTTATTTTATAGAATAATTAATTATATTATTAAAAATGTAATAATAAACCCTATAACCCTAAACCCTAAACCCATAACCCTAAACCCTAAACCCTATAACCCTAAACCCTAAACCCATAACCCATAATCCCATAACCCTATAAACCTATACCCTATACCCTATACCCTATAACCCTATAACCCTATAACCCTAAACCATAGACCCTATAACCCTAAACCCTAAACCCTAAACCCATAACCCATAACCCCATAACCCCATACCCTAAACCCTAAACCCTAAACCCTAAACCCTAGACCCTATAACCCTAAACCCTAAACCCTATAACCCTATAACCCTAAACCCATAACCCCATAACCCTAAACCCGAAACCCTAAACCCTAAAACCCTAAAACCTAGACCCTATACCCTAGACCCTAGACCCTAGACCCTATAACCGTAACCCCATAACCCCATAACCCTATACCCTATACCCTATAACCTAAACCCTAAAAGAAGTAGTAACCAGTCAATTGTTTACTATTTAGTTACCTGACAAATGTTTACCATTTAGTAACCTGACAATTATTTACCATTTTCTAAAATGTAGTTTGTTTACCATGGCCTTTATTTCATTACACTATGGTGGGAAGATGCTTAATAGTGCACAATGGGCATATTACAACAAAGATGCAGCTCATTCATTAATGATCACAGATGACATCTCACTTTTGGACCTGAAATCCATAGTTTACACACATACCGGTTACAACCCAGAAAGGTGGGACCTAGAATTGGCAACCCGATATTGCCATCCCTCCAGCGGAAAATTTATGGTTGCGAAACTGGTAGATGAGAGTACGTGGAGAGGCATGTTTGGTTATTTGAGGTCCGAAGGGAATTTTCTAATAGAAATATTTACTAGAAGAGTTCCGGTAGAGTCCGGGGTTGGAAGTTCGGGCTCTGGATCAGCGGCACCACATTATACCCCACAATCAGAAACCTACAGACGTGACTCCACCTTACCCCTCAACGAACCTGACCCAGAACCCTACAACTACGTCACTCCACCAGCACCTCAACGAAGACACTCAGTTGCATCCCCACCTAGACACAATCGAGGCAGACCAAGACACTCAGTTTCAACCCCACCTAGATCCGTAAATGTGGCTCATTTCCGTTACCTCCAGTATCACCTTACCCCAGACCTGCACCAGTAGACGATGCAAGCTGCCCAGACTTTGAAGATATTAATGAAATACCAGAGGACGATCTGAGGAGCAGGGATGAATTTGAGGGAGAAATGTGGGGGGATTCAGATCACATGGAAGGTTGCGATGAAGACGGTCCGGTTGAGACAGCTGAAAGGCATACTTATGAGGGGGGCCGCTTAGTGGCCGGACTGATACGCACCCGTTTCCAGACCTCAATGATGTTTCAGAGTTTAGAGAAGCAGATATTGGTTATTATGGGCAACGGATTGAGTACAAAGGTGAGCTGACTGCAAACCAATATTTTAAAAGCAAAGAACACCTAATGAAGAAGATCAGAGAGCACCATATAACTAAGAATCAGGAGTTCAGATCTTGGAAAAGTGACAAGGATCGGGTTACTCTGTTGTGCAAGGACAAGAATTGCCGTTACGAGCTTAGGGCAAAGCCGACGGGATGTGGAGACGCATGGGTTATAACTAAGCAAGACAGGCCTCACACATGTAGAACTGAGAGTACGAGGAATGACCACGAATGTCTGACGGCATCACTCATTGCCGATGTCATTGAGAACGCCATTAAAAAGGACCCGTGTATGAGCATCCGGACGGTGGCAGACATTGTTTTGTCTGTGTATAACAATGTGACACCTAAATACAACCGACTGTGGAGGGGCCGTGAGCTGGCAATAGCCCGACAATTTGGGAGTTGGGAGATTTCATACAGCTTGCTGAGACCACTGTTGCTTGCAATTTGCCACAACAATCCCGGCTCGACCCACCAATTTCTGACCAGCCCGGTACGGAATAAGGAAATAGGACTAATCATGCCAAGTGTTGCCCAATTCAGAGCCGTAGCCTGGGCGTTTGGTCCATGCATTGCGGCGTTCCAGTACCTGAGACCAGTGATCACCATCGATGCCTGCTTCTTGTCTGGGCGATATGAGTGGAGGCTTTTGATAGCTTGCGGCTACGATGCCGAGAACCAATTGTTGACTATTGCATTTGCAATTGTACGACAGGAGGATACTGAGAATTGGGGTTTTTTCTTGCAGTGGTTGAGGAATGAAGTGCTCGGCCCGTGTAAATTTGTATGTGTCATATCGGACCAGCACAAGGGGATCAAAGCTGCACTGACAGCTGAATACGGATGGCCTCCCGAGCTTTTTGTGCACAGGTATTGTATGCAGCATGTTGCTGACAACCTGTTCAAGAACTGTGGAGGAGACAGATGGTACGAATGGAGGTTCAGAGAAGGAGCAAAGAGGAAGAAGCCGAGAAGATTGAAAGAGATGTTCGAAGAGTTTGCTCATGTATGTCTAACTTATAACATTTCGTTTAATTATCTTATACAAATTTTATGAAAATAAAATAACACCTTTGTTTTTGTGCAGCTAAATCCGAAGTGCAATGCGTATTTAAAGATAGTGGGCAAAGTACGTCCTAATGATGTGATGGAGCCGTCCAATTATGAGAAAAAATTTCCAAACCTGTGATGGAGGATACCGGTTTGGTATCATGACAACAAACGGCTCCGAGTCACTCAACAATGTCTTCCGAACGAGTCGTAGCTTGCCTGTTTGTGCCATAGTGGAGGATACGTTCTACACGTGCAACAGATGGTTTGTTGAGCGGCGTCAGCGAGCAATGGAATTACAAGACAAGGGACAGGTTCTTTCTGACCGGATTTTGCAAAAGATCAAAAAACGTTGGGGGAAAGCTTCAAAAATGAAATTGGTGCGTTACACGCAGGGCCAAGGTTAGTACCAAGTTTCATCCCCAAATGAGTACGTTCCTTGCACCCGTAGCGACATGGGCAACATGGAACCCACTCACAGGGAGTTCATGTATATTGTGACGCGCGGTCCCGACAGACAAATGGAATGCACTTGCAGAGGTATCCAGTTAACTTCTATTCCGTGCGCTAATGTCTTAGCTGTTTGCCGTGACCGAAACTGGCAAGAGGACGACTTTGTTGCAGACTGGTATAAAACACCCTATCTTGTGAGTACTTGGAACCATGTGTTCAATCCAATTGGCAATATGGGAGACTGGCCTCCTAACCCTGGAGACAGAATCCTTCCGAGTAGTGGTTGGATTAGGAAGGGGAGGCGAAAACACATCCGTCATGTAATTACGATGGATGAAATGGAAGGTAGACGAATGGGACATCAGCCTCGCCGTTCCACTTCCGATAGGCAACGAAGAGGTATTTAACATTCATCCAAAATTATTTTTCTTTTCAATTTATACCAACTTACTAAGTAAAACATGCAAATGCAGAGGCAAGAAACGCAGCAAATGCGGCAGAAAATGAGCGAGTAATGGCGTCGGGAAGTGGGTCCGGAGGGTCACGGCGTAGCACAGCTACGAGCCGTTTAGATGCAGCTGCTATGTATGCCGAAGCAATGGGAGAGGCGGTTGACATAGGAGGAGATGCGGTTGGGGTGCAAGGGGAGCCATCTGTCCAACCGAGGAGGTCCACTACTAGACGCACAACAAGAGCATCTACAAGCCAAGCAGGGTCATTCGCAGCCCAGGCCGGCCCATCTACAAGCCAAGCAGCGCCATTTGGAGCCCAGGCCGGCCCATCTAGTGAGCAACCAGAGCCATCTGTTAGACCATCTCGTAGGGCATCTTTCGCAAGTGGTTTACTTCGGGGATTACCTTTTAGACGTAGCAATAATAGGTGATTTATATGCATGTTGTAAAAATTGTGTAGACTCTATTTGCATTTTGTGTGTACTTTATTATTTTGTACGAAACTCAGAAATGAAATATTTGACTCTATTAGAAATCACCTAAAACAAAAATAATGCGATTTAAAAAAAAAAAAAAAAAAAGTACCAAGCCAGCCAGAAAATGACCAGCTTAGCGAGGGACCTAAGCCGACCATTTTCTGGCCGGCTTGGGTATATTTCGATAATTGGTCAGATTCTGAGTATAATTAATAATTTGTATTAAACTTTGGATATTAATAAAAATGTCGGGAAAATCCACTTGTACACTAAATTTTACATTTTTTTTTAATTTACTATTTAAAAATATAAATAGTACGATCATGTTAATTTCTACCTATGTAACATTTTTTTTAAAAAATTACTATTTTTAAAGATAAAAAACACGATCAAATTATTTTCTGTCTATCTCAAAAGATAATAAACATATTAAAAAATTGTAAATTCTGATCTATATGTATATTTATATGGAGATTATGTAACATAACCTCCCTAAAAATAAGGAAATATTTCTGTTATTAGTTATGGCAATGCATTACGTTAAGAAGATTAATGAACTTGTTTTGTTGTATATAAACATCAGCTAATGAAATAATTAACAAGGATGATTAAAGCAGAGAAAACCATAAAAATTAACAAAACATCTTTCAACTCCCTACCAAAGTAAAAAGAGAAAAAGAAACAATAAGCATACAATCAAAATTAAGCATCTATGACCTAATGTATGATTCTAATAAGGCGGTGGATGCGGTGGCCGAGGCGCCGGTGGCCAGATGACGTCGGAAGGAAGATGGCAACTGTACATAGACATGACGCATGACTCCGCCTGATTCGGACCCGGCATGTGCGGCGCTGAATGTTCCTGCTCACGTTGCGGTTCTTCCATCTGATACGCCCGGCGTTGCATGTGATGGTCCCGGTCTCTTTCATGGTTGTCCCTCTCAACCTCCTCCCCTCCGCCAGATACTGAAACCGACACCGACATGTCATCCTCAGCCGGTAGCCTGTGAAATGTCGGGTTATTAAATGCTGCGAGAACCATGATCACCGTCCCTGCTGTAACGAGAGGTCCAGCAACAGTACCTCCAACTATCTGCCCATGTGGGCCCGCCAGTGATATTGACATCCCTCCATTAGCGGCAGCGGGTGGCGACAGTGCTGACATGGCGGGAGGTAGAAAAGTAGCCGAGATAGATAGTATCTCAAACCTTCCATGAAACACTATTGAACCACCTCCGCCATTCGGCCCAGAAGCCGGTTGATGAAGCGTCACATTCGAAACAGCACCTGTACCGGCTAAAACACAAACACCTAGATTCCTTCGTTGAGAGAACTTCACAAGAGAATCGACAATATCATGACCGTTAGGAATCTCTAACACATGAGGCCGCATCGCAGCCGCAGGTTCAGCCTCACGAGTTATCACCATTGGTGGTTTCGGTTTGTTCTTTGAGCCTGGTGGCCTACCACGGGGCCGCTTTACAACTTCTATTGTGGCCCCATCTCCACCTTGTTGCGGCATGGCAATGAGTTGTTTGTTCTCGTCTTCTGAGTTTCTCGGTTTCTTGACACTGTCGACCTCGGCCTCGTCCGAGAGGCATTCTCTCTTTTGTGGCTGGAATGCGGGGCCAGGGTTGGGATTGGTGTTAAAGGGGTGAAGAAAATTGTCTTTTCTCTCTATGTACTTGTCTTTCATCTTAGAAGCAAGGTTGCTACTAAATAGCATTAAAGGGATTGAGATGTGAGATGTGAGATAGAGAGAGTGTGTGAGATACTGTGAGATTGAGGCCTTGAGCTTCTGTAGATTGGAGAATATTTTATAGAAAGTGGATTTGAGTTGTCGATGTATCTATCTACCAAGTTTGGTTCTTTTGGTACATGGTTGGGCTTTGAAAGCAAGCAAAGGAGGAGAGAAAGAAGGGAACAGAGAGAGGAGGGAGGTGGGTCCAGTTGGTGTGATGGATCTCGGAAGAGAGAAAGGATAGAGCTATGCAAATTGTGAAGATAGTCTAGAAAAGGAAAGAAAAAGGGAAAGGGAAGGAGATGAGATGAGATGAGATGGGTTGGTGGAAGGTGCTTTTCTGGTCGTTTTGTTCTCACCTCTATATGCAACTTGTGCAAGTTGTAAAGAGGAGAGTTTGAAATGGGAAAGGAAAGAGAAGCAAAGGAAGAGTTTGGATGGATGGAGAGAGAGAGAGAGAGAGAGAGAGGTGATAATTTGCCAGACTGAACCGGGTCTGATGGATAGCGACCTGCCTTGTCAATCTTTTTTTTGCTTTTTGTCTTTTCACCTCTCTCTTTCTCTCTCTGACTATCTCTATTTCTCTCTCCTATCCTCGGGGCAAATGGCGGTACTGGTAACGGGTTTCTTGAAGAGTTTGAACCTCCTCTGAAATTATTAAAATCTAGTGCATATGTATGGAATTCAAAAATTTGTTGAAATAAATTTTATAAAAAGTGAGACTAGTGTAATTGTAAATTTGTAATGAGCTGATTTATCCGGACTATGTATTTATTTTTTACATTTTTAAATTTAAATAGTTTTATCAGAATCAATCAACACTATTACATTATCTTCATATAAAATGCATTTGGAGATCAAATTTTAAATTTCTCCAAATTTTAATTTTTTTTTAGAATTTGTTTATTTTTTTTATATTAGTACAAAATCATTAGATCATAGACCATCCGAAAGTAGTGATATTCGTTGTAATTATCTAGAAGTAGTAAAGAAGTTCAAAAGTATAAAATGTGGTTGAATTGAGCAGTATGGATCGACTATTTAGACTTTAAATAAAATAAAATAAAAATAAATTCATAACATGAATCGATCTGCGAATAACAAAATACCATAACCTCACTCATATTAAAAATATTACAAATATAAATAAGACAGGTAATCAGATCTTATGATCAGTGAGTTCAAAGATGTAATAGAAAGTGCTCGAGTTAAATGATGTTATACATGAATAAATTATTTTGTACGATATTAATTAATATTTATGATGATATGCTTCAATGAAGTAATAATATTATCAAATATAGTATGTTAGTTGTTAAATCTAGAAGATGTCCATTTTTTTTTATTTTAATGAAGCAATTGAACACTGTAATCTTTACTAGTTTTGTACTTTTTCTTTTCATTTTGATTAGTTTTAGAATTAAAAAATACTCTAACAGAAATTTCTGCATTAATACAAATTAATATATTGTATTAAAAATTCCATCTGTTCAGCACACAATTATTTTTTCCTTTCAAGGACATTATCATTGTTTGGTTGTAATTATTTTTTCTACTTACAAAAAAAAAAAAAAAAACTAGTTTTTTCTTCAGAAAATGGACATGAGTCAAGCTTAGTTATTATTTACATTGTTATATTTGTGTTAGTACTTGCATTTATTTTTTAGAGACCCCCCACTATCCATACTAGACCCCCCCCCCCCCCCCCCCCCCCCCCCCCCGCGGGGGGTTTGGTATTTTTTTTAGAGACAATATGAACAGCAAGATACTGAAATCTAATGCTAAAAATTCGAATTTATTTGAAATATTTGTTACATTACTTCTTTTAAGCATATTTATACTAAAATACGCTAAATTACTTGAAATTATGTTAAATTACGTTGAATTACACTAATTATGTTAAATTACGCTAAATTACAATAACTTTGCTAATTATGCTAAAATACGGTAAATTACGCTAAACTACGCAAAATTAGGCTAAAGTAGACCGATTGTGTGTCATTTTTCATGAATCATAAAAAATAGTAAAAAAATTCCGAAAATAGTAAAATTGGTATTCTACAAGTTTATTATGTAACTAATTTACTGAGCTACTTAGATTGAATAATAGAAATGAAAATCTTAATCGGAAATTTCAACTCAAGTTTTGAGGCTCTTCTCTTTATTTTTTTGACAATTCTAAAATTTGAAATTCCACATTGTTGGCACTGACGCATGTGTATTTTCGGAAGCTTTTCGAAAAGTGGTCATTTGCTGAAATCGGACACTCGAGCGCCGTTTTATGGCCATTTGAAGTTTCGTCGTCGTTTTTCGCCTTTTCAGTGAAGATATCGTCCCTATTCATATGTAATTTAGCATAATTTACCGTATTTTAGAGTAATTTAGTGTTATTCAGCGTAATTTAACATAATTTCAAGTAATTTAGCGTATTTTAGTATAAATATGATAATTATACATCAAAAGAAGTAATCTAACAAAAAACTCAGCTAACGTGGGTATATTTATTAATAAAAATGTCGGAAACTAGAGCTTAGAAATTAGGGTTTCTTTTAAATATCACTAATTTTTATAAATATGTTATGTAAAAATTGTAAATCATTTAATGTACGGTAATTTTTAGGGTTTAGGGTTTTAGAAATTGTTCAAAATAAGAGTTTAGGGTTTAGAGTTTGGCGTAATTTAAAGTAATTTAGTGTAATTCAACGTAATTTAACATAATTCAAGTAATTTAGCGTATTTTAGTATATGTTTAAAAGAAGTAATCTAACAAATATTTCAAAAGAAATTGAATTTTTAGTGTTAGATTTCAGCATCTTGCTATTCATATTGTCTCTAAAAAAAAAAATACCAAACAGCCCCACGGGGGTGGTCTGGTATGGATAGTGGACCGCCTCCCAATGGAACAGTCAGGATATTTTTAGTAAAAAATTGAAATTGATGACAGATTTGATATATTTTTTTTTTTGTATTAATAAAAAAAGCGCCCCCCGGTTGAATTTCTAAAGCACGTGAACTTATCATTAAAAAAAAAAAAGATAAATTGCATAGTTTACAATTGGATAGAAAAACAGAGGTCAAAGGCTATAGATAGAGACTGTCGGTTAGTTGGTAGAGCACGTATGATAATAAAGACCTGGTTCAAAATGTCATATTAAATCAGAGACAATGCAGTGTGCAGGATGCGCCTACAATACAACACATGCATCCTTTGACGCCAAGGCAAATTTAAATCCTCAACAAATGCATTCATTTCATTTCTTCCTCTTTTTATTATTAGAGTGAGGCTACGGTGCTATGCATAGCATCAATTGGGTCCGTACTACGGTTCAAAATTTGACTTTTTAAAATTCTAACGGTCGATCCGAACTATTCAATATGATTATAAAATGAATATATACTTGCAAACCAAATTTTATATTTTTTCAAATTTTGTTACTATTTTTTCGAAAATCACTTGATGTGAACATTCTGGACCATCCAAAAACAGCCTATCTAAAAAAATAGTAAAAAAATTTGAAAAAATGTAAAATTTGGTTTGCAAGTACATATTCATTTTATAATCATGTTGAACAGTTCGGATCGACCGTTAAAATTTTAAAAAGTCAAATTTTAAATCGTAGTACGGACCCAATCTGTGCTATGCATAGCACCGTAGCCTCACTCTTATTATTATATACTAAATAATGCACTTTGCAAACCCAACAGATTCAAAAAGTTGGTCTATGTCAGCATAACACAAATTACAAAAGTCAGCACCTTTTTTATTATTTCAGATTATTATCTCCAAATTAACTATATATTAACGCTTCCTTTTTCTGAAATAAATACATAATTATTAATAGCAAATTATATAGAGTTAGGTTGTATTTGACAACAAAACGACTTTACAATCGTCACAACCGAATGTACAATTATTAAAATAAAAAATAATAAAGTTTATAGAGTAGACATAGGGTGTTCTTTAAGCTCACCAAATTTCTTGACTAGCTTAGCACCAAAACTTATTAAATTGGCTTCAAATTACGAATCCAAACTGTTAAAACCGATCTACTTACGAGTGATACGTTTACATGCAAAGTATTTTAATTTTCGAATTAATTTAGTATAAAGTCCAGTGGTTAAAATTAGAAGATTTATAAATCAATTTTAATACATTCATTTTTTGAACATTTTTTTACTGCTTGATTTTATACTAATTTAATTTAAAATTTTAAAAAAATTACATGCAAACTCATCACTCGTGAAGTATGTCGGTTTTAACAGTTTGAATTCGTAGTTTGAAGTCAATTTGATAGTTTTTGGAGCTAAGTTTACTAAGAGGTTTGGTGAGCTTAATATATGTACAAAATCAATGTTCCTGGACCATCCAAAATATAATGATTTGTATATATCTAAAAAAATAGTAAAAAAATTCCAAAAATATAAAATTTGGTCACCAAGTAAATGTTAATATGGAGTTCATGTTGATCGGTATGTATTGACTGTTTGGACTTTGAAAAATGAAATAAAGAATATCAGACACGATGAAGCATGAAAGACATGAGGTACTTGAACCCTCCTCAACGAACAAATTTATAAAATATTATTTTTCAATAACAATTTATCATGTTAGTGAACCTATGCTATGATTTGTGGATGTTTTAGGTTGTGTTATATCATTTCCATAATATGCACAAATTAAATGCCTACATGCTGTGAGGAAGTGACTCCCTGATTTCTCCACGCTGTGTTGGGCCAAACATCCGGGCCCACCTGAGCCTAATCCAGCTATGCATGGCTCCTACAGCACAGGAGAAGATAAGAAGCTAACGGAACCATTTTGCACCGTCTGATCATTTGATAAACGGCTAGATATGCATCCCTTGTTTTTTATAAGGTTACCTTTGCCAGGTGACAAGGGATCCAGTCGGCATGGAGAAATTATAAATAGAGGTAGATTAGTGTTAAATGTATATGTATTACATATATAGACTCAGAGATAGAGATTTGGTTGAACATGCTATACTGTTTTTGAACAGTATATAGTACTGTGCTGTGGTACAGAAAAGATCTAGACCTGGGACCTTAAATTTTAATGCTGAGACTCAGAGAGATCTTTTACTTTTGGTGTTTTACTGAGCCTCTCACATGGATCATGTTTTCAAATTGATAATTGCTTCTTGTTTGCGGCGGTGGGATGCATGGTATGTTTAAAATCTAGGCACATAATTAATTATTTATTCCCAGAGTTAGTAAAATTTTGGTGCTAAAGAATTAGGAAGCGCTTCTGTTGAAATCTGAGACCGATAACAGTAATTTTGAAATCCTTGCAATTTGAATCCAGCTGTCGAACTGTTCCGAGATGCGTGTGAGAAAAACCAGCTGTTTCGAGATGCGTTCTCGGACAAAATTCAATGGCTGGATTCGGATTGTAGAGATTTCAGGATTACTGTTCATTAGTTTCGGAATTTCAGTTGATCCGAATCCAAAGAATTAATATCTATTGTAAAAGATAACGCTTTCTACATGAAAGGTTGTGAGTACAAAATTGAGATGTGAAATTTTTTGTTGACATTAAAATTTGAAATATCAGATCTCTATATTTCTCTCCAAAAAATGTTAGTGCAAATTTATTTTGTTTGTTCTTCTTAAGAAGTATTTAGGCTACTGGTATTTCATAAGAGAGTAATTTTCAATTTGTTGATTAGTTTTAAAGAATTGAAAATAAGATAAAATAATGGAAAAAAAAACAGTGAGAGGATGAATGGACATTCTCATCTGAGTTTCTTTTCAGTAAAAATTTTAGCTCTGATTTTAGACATTTTCAAATTATTAATTAAACAAATATTGTTTTCAATGGACACATAAATGTGAGTTCTTCTTCAATTTAATTCAAAAGACAAAATCGTTAGTTTTATTTATTTATTTTTAATATGGGTTTCTAATTTTCTATTAACTCTGACATTTATTTATTTCATGTGTCTCTTTGTGAAAATTGAACATGCATCTCTTCGTAAAAAGGTGGAATTCATCAAAATAAAATGTAATTTTTCAGTCAACTATTTATTCATATTTTTAGATCAACACAATCATTATATGCAAATTTAAAAAAATTCAATAGCACTTGGACCAAAATGTCATTGTTGCAACATAGCAACTAACCATAGATGAACTCTTTTCTATTTATCAACAAGTTCTCCACCCTTGTACACATTCCTTTGCATTTTTCAAAATAAATTCTTTTGTTATAATATACCTCATGCTTTCTAGAAAATAATTAACATTTATTCATGTTCTTTTTCTTTGCCTTGTGTTGTTACCATGATGTATTATCAAACAATGTGTAATTTCAAAGATCTTTAATGTAAACTAACTATACATAATACATTCAATTATATATATTTATAAATTTATTTTATAATTTTCTAGCTTATTTGAACTATATAATATAAAATTATTAAAATAGTCCAACATAAATTTTTGTCAAGTGTCCTCTCTCTCTCTCCATTTTATGTTGTTTGGTCCAAATATTTAATGCTAGGCCCCGTCTAACACACAATATGTTATGGCACGTGGAGGAGGTATGGTCATGGTGGTGGGGACGACCATTAGATGGCGACGGCGTATGAGATGTCGTGGTCCGGTCTCATGGTCCACGTCGGCTGCATCTTAGTCAAAAAAAAAAAAAACAAATTTAGAGAGAGAGAGAGAGAGAGCGGAGGTGCTAAGGACATAACATATGAACATGTTTCTTTTGAGCATTATTAAAGAAAAAAAAAATTATGATCATGTTTTTACTTTTTGGTCTGGGAAAACCAGGTGCTGCATTTCAAAAAGAGGGGATGCTGGTTCAACAAGTACTCTGGATTATCTATGACATAAAAATTTACAAACTTGATACTTTGATTTGATTGACAAATTTAAAGAAACGAAATTAAAAAATTAACTACTAGAAAATGTGTTAATTTAGGGCTAAACACATAATTAAAGACAAGTTATGAAGCATGGACAATTTGATGGTTAGAGACATGGTTTGGACCTAATTAAAGGTTGGTTATGTAATTTCGTTATTTTTTGAAGGAGGTCGTAGGCAAATTAGCGATACGAAAAACAAAATTGTTTCATTAGCGGATCGCTAGGATAATTCGGATAGGTAAAATTAGATTGTAAATGAGCATATGAATTACAGAGGCAAGCAAAAAGTCCAACCAAGAATAGATGGATATAAGTTGAAGAAATGGGGATTAATTGACCTTCATTTTTAAAAAAAAATCATATTTGTGTATGATTTTTTATAAAATTTAGAGTAAAATGTTATAGTGTTGTAAAATTAATCTCATTCTTTGTAATAAAAAATTATATGATTGATTTCGTATGTATTGGATCTCACGGTTAGTTATAGGAACAGAATTGGTGCATGCACCTTTTTTATTCTTTAAGACACTTTATAGTTTGAGACCTTCAGAGGTATTAGTTTTCCAATCTTCTAAAATGTTATGGACAGTAAAATGCCACATAATAAAAGGTTGTGTAACCGCATCAGAAAATCAGTACTTCAAATTCGTATTATGCTAAAGTACACCTGAGATTGACATTCTATTGGGGTCCATTGTCTATGAATCGCTTTCATTTCCTAAATTGGCCAATTCATGTGCAAAAAAAAATAAAAAAAAATGCAAGTAACAATAACAAAAATATATTGTTTTGTATTATATGTTTTATTTTTGTGCTAGTTTTTATTATTGCAAATAAAATATTTCATCGAAATATCTAATATTTTTTTATTATTACATAAAATTCTTGGATTAATAAATAATAATGATTTAATTTTTCAGAGATACTGGTTGTTGCAAAATACATACTTCATCATTGCGGAATGCACTAATCTATTGAATTCTTTAATCTCATATTAATAAAGGCAGCAAATAATTTTTGTACATAATCAAAATAACCATTGTAGCACTTGAATAAATTTGATGATGTTTGAAGAGTGAGTCTATGGTACTATGCATGTCACGTGTTGGTCCGTAATACGGATTAATATTTTTGTTTTCAAAATCCTAACGGTCGATCCGAACCGTTCAACATGATCCCCATATGAATATGTACTTGTAAACCGAATTTTATATTTTTTAGAATTTTTTTACTATTTTTTAAGATAGGTAGAAAATCACTTGATCTAAAAATTCTGGACCATCCAAAAATAGTGATTTTTCAATCAATTCTTTAAAAACGAAAATATTGATCCGTATTACTGACCAAATCATGATATGCATAGTACCATAGACTCACTCATGTTTGAATGCAATAGATATCATGCCAAAGAATTGATTGAAAAAAGAGCCTTGCCTCATTTTTCTTATCCAAAATGTATCAATTAACATAATGTGAGTGTATTTTACGCACTCATCAATTAAAAAATATAAAATTACCATTTCCATGTTATTGCTTCATTCAATTTTGTTCTTTTAAAATTTACCTAACCCAATTCCATTACAAAATGTATTTATCATAAAAAAAAAAAATTATATCCCAAAATGTTGTGCTGAGATGTTACCTATAACATCTTCAATTCCAACTTTGAAGTGCATATATATTGAGTATATATAGTTTATGAAAATATTATAGTTACAAATTAAAAAATTATCTCTGTACAAAATAGGCTTCTATGGTAAAGCATACAATGTGTTCAAAGTATTGAACAAAGGATGCAATTAGTCTAATTGGTGGAGATTCCTAAAAAAACTATTTTTACTATTTTATGACTATCTAGAATTGTGTTAAAAATAAAGAAAATTTTGTTTTTTGAAAGAATAATATAATTATGTCTAAGAGGGCAAAACTAAGATTTTTAGTAGGATGGATCAAAATTTTAGATTGAGACACAATTTTATAATTATTTTGAATATTAAGTATATTTTAGTATTTTTCTAAGAAAAATATAGAAAGAACAGCATACTTTTACAAGGAAAAAATTATAATGAGGTATAATTTGATAATTTTATGAGTCTTAAGAATGTTGTTATAATTTTTTTTGAGAAAGACAAAAAAATAAGAAGCACATTTATAACTGTGTGTGTGTGTGTGTTTTTTTTTCTAACTCTATTATTTGAATGAATATGTTCAGCCAACAAAACTAAACATGTGTTCAAATTCCGTACATTTTTATACTTTTTAAAAGAAAATATATTTATTTTCTCTAAATTTCGGTATAAAAATTCTAGGACCTTTATATTCTAGATAATAATTTTTGTTCGCCATATCATTAGACACGAGATGTGTTATATGGGTCCGAATCCCCTAAAGTAATTCAAATTTTGAGTTTGCATCCAGAATTGCTATCATAATTCGAACCAATTCGGTCAGAAGTAGAATGCACATGGCTCTTTAATATTCGTACCAAAACAAATCAGACAGTCCGGATCTAAACTCAAAATTCGAGTTACTTTAGAGGATCCAAATTCGTGTTATATAGAGTATGTATCTTATCGTAGATTTTGAATTTAGAATCACGACAGTTCAATTAAAATCTGAGTCAATCTAATTTTAACTTGTAATGCACAAAGGTCATGTTTGGTTGTGAAGTAAGAGGTGGAGTAAACCTCTTACTTCACGTTTAAGGAATCAAAGGAGGAGTAAAATAGAAATAGTAAGATGGAGTAAGATGTGAGTTAGATTAACTTACTCTATATTTACTCAACCAAAATCTACTATTACAGATATGGATTCATTTTCTAACACTTTACTCATTCATATGAATTGATTTAATCCATAATTTAAATTATCAAATGAGATGTAAAATATGAGAAGTAAAATGGAGTAAGCAATATAATTCTCATTAACTTTATCCCATAACCAAACATAATCGGAAGTTCCTTTACTATTAAATATGAATGTTCAAATTAAAATTTTTGGAGATTATATAAATTCACCACATAAGAACTTGTTTTTGGTCTAGTAACAAAGACATATGGTTCTTATGTGAGAGGTCATGAGTTTGAAACCCACAAAGTGAAAAAATTCTCTATATTAATATATAGAGATTTGAAATGTGTTTGGTGGCTTGACTCCAACTCATATTTCAAAAAATATATATATAAAAATTCACCACATAGATGGATCGGTTGAATTTATGTTTGCTACATGTTGCCTACATAGCTGAGATGATGAGAGAAACAGAAAAGGACCCACAAATTAATTAAAAGATTTATTAATATTAGGAGAGAGTGTCAGACTCAGACAGGTGGTGGTTAAAAGTTAAAACTTAATAGTTAGTTAACAGACATGCATTGAACGTAGCCGCCGAAATTGACGGCCCTGATTGCGACATCACCTTGTGCGTTAAAACGTCACCGTTCCTATTTCAAAATCAAAACAAAAGGCATCCTATGATCCTACTCTCTTTGCATTCAGATTCTCAAAACAGTTTATAGGCTTTATAAACTGTTTGTTTCCTAGTTATACAGTTATAAAATTTAAAATTTAAATTGACAAATATACCCTTCTTTTTAACCTTCATCTCTCCCAAATAACCTTAGATTGGTTGCTCAAGACAAAAACTGCTGCAAATTTGTAAAGATAAAAATGTGCAAAGGCACTAGATCATTGTCTATAAATCTATATATAAGTTAATAATTTCAATTGCTTTTGAATTCACTATACTAACTCATTTGTTTCATCAAGGGTCAAAGTACAAGCAAGGTGTTACTTCTTACTAGAAAGGATTATTTCACATTTCAAGTTGTTAAATGAACAAAAGGGGATGGAAGAAAAAAAATTATGTTTTTATAAGGATATAAGATATTAAAATGTTTTCATGGGGATATTGTCTATTTAAGAAGTTTATATGGGCACACTGGAAATTTTCCCATAAATAAACCGCATCAACACTGTTTGTTCTGTTTTTACTTGTGAATGAGATGAAATAGACTAATTTAAGAGAAAACTAATTCATAATATTAATAGACTTTCTCTAAATAAAAATAAGTATTATTTTATTATATCTAGCAGCCATAGTGTCACACTCCGATCCGGAGGTGCGACAATTCTACCGCGTACCTTTAGCATTTAATATACGTAATATAAGGCATGGATCTTTTTATGCATTGCCAATAACATTCATTATTTTTCCCACATCCCAATTTATTTACAATAATTATCTGTAATTTTACAGTGGATGATACTAGACAAATACTTTTTGCACCATGTCAGATAAAATAATTTCAAATCCCATACCTTTAGGTGGCCCTGCTGTCAATTATTATCCCAAAAACGTTTCTCAGTCTTCGTCTAACAAACCTGTGATAACAAACATGTGAATCTCACAAGGGAAAACGGAAATAATAAATTATTCCTCAGTGCTAATTGCCACTCAGGTTATTTGATTCGAAGGAAATTTATATTCAGAATGAAATTTCCGCACGAGAAACTAACAGTTCATTTCACAATGACGAATGCAAATGCTCAGTAACAATATCCAATTGAACAATAAAAATTACATAAATAAATCAGAACTCTAAGTATCTTATCAGAATAAATGGTTTGGGTCAAAATCTTTTAAACCATAAAGTCTGGTAATGTTTGGTTTCTTAACTTTACAATTTCTAGTATGGTAACACTGACGATACCATAACATGTATCTGCCGTGTTAGGGCTTATATTGTTCTAACTATCCTAATAATTTGTTAACGTAAACAATACAGAATCAATATCTCAATACTGTCATTATCAGAAAGAAAATCAATAATAAGACTGTTCTAACTATCTTGACAATTGGTTAACAGAAACATTACGAAATTAATATCACAATACTATCATTTTCGGAAAGAAAATCATTGATAAGACAGTTACGACAATTCATTAGTCTTACAGTACAATTCATATTCATTCAATATCCCCTACCCAACTAGTACTGGGTTCAATTGGGGCCATTCACCATATGCGCATAAGGGTCCTGGAGTAAAGTCTAGTAGCTAGCTAGACTTTACAATATATTAATCATTTTGCTCCACTATATGAAGGTTCAAGGATTACAGTATTCAATATTCAATCAATTCAATCACTGTGGTCTCAATCAATCATTTGCAATAAGAATCAATCATCGATAAACAATATCAACATAACAGTCAACAGTCTTACTTGTAATTCAGTTCCAATTGTATTGGACTATACATATGATGCAACCGTTCAATCAACGAATCAAATATTCAAAATGCACAATGAGTTACGATTTAATTTCTAGTAATGAACCTCAGACTAATCCAATAACCCCGCACCTGATATTGTAGGGCAACAAGTGAGGTCACCATCAGTCTGTTTGTCCTGAACATTCTATCTCGTATGTCTTTATCGTAATTATGCCTATATTAGAATAATATATATATTCTGATCAATATTGACAATAGTCATCAATCCTTGTTTAATTAATAAAGTACTCATTTTAAATTAATGGTATATTTAGATTAACTAGTTTACCATTTCATTAACCATTTCTAATTAAACTCCAATTCGGTCAAACAATCCATATTTGTTCAAAATGGTTCAATCCATTTGCTTTCGGTCCAAATAACTCAAATCCAACAATCAAGCTCAATTTATCTTTTTTTTTTCTTAACATTATTTACTTTCCACTGTGTCAGAAAGCCCGACTCAATTATTTCTTATTTACTAATCAACGCCAAAGACCTATAGTTCAAATCAATTTTCATTCTCAAATTATTTTCTAGCGACTTTTATATATGTAACTTAGAATCAAGGCCCTCTGACAATTTGAATTTACCAATTCATGGATATTTTGCATGTAACATCTTATATCCAATTTTCCATTATAATCAAGACCATGGTAACATAAACATCATACTAGTATACAAAATAGATTGATACATTCAATTCCTTTACTTCAAATTTCACGGTCATCCTATCTGTGATGTTTTACCCTTATTCACTTTAGTCTTTTAACAAGATCAAATTATCAACTTAAGGAATGTTGCAATTTTGCCCTTTATATATTCTTTTCTTGTAAATTAGTCCCTATAACAACATAAGAAAACTTTATACCAGTACGCACAACAAGATTGAGAGGGTCAGAGATATACCAACTCGGTAATGAAGTCAATCATGATTGACGGGCTCAAACCCAATATAGAAAACAAAGGAAAAAGGAAGAAGCTGTTTCATTTTATAGGGGTGTTCATTAGGTCCGGTTTAGTCGGTTTTGAACCGAACCGAATTAGTTTGGATCAAACGGTTCGGTTTGTTCGGTTTAATGGTTCAGTTCGGTTTGTTTTTTAAAACCGATTTATAATTTCAGTTCGGTTCGGTTTGAAAATTTTCAAAACCGAAGTAACCGAACCAACCAAACTTTTATATATTATCAATTTGGTCCGGACCGTCCCGGTTTATTTCTTAACCCTCCGGTTTATTTCTTAATCAATTGCTTTAAATACTTTGGTTTATTTCTTAATACCCCGGTTTATTTCTTAATATACTTCAGTTTATTATAAATCAATTGCTTTAAATAAAAAAATTAATATATTTTGGTTTGAACCGAACAAACCGAAATAAAACTTCGGTTCGGTTCGATTTGGTTGCAATGCTAAATCGGTTCGGTTCGGTTCTATTTTAAAAACCAAATTATTACTTTGGTTTGCCTAGTTCGGTTCGGTTCGAACCGATGAACACCCCTAGGCCACTAAGGGAATTAAGGAATGAGCACCCAGTAATGACCACGTGGCCTTATTGCCACGTTGGTGATTCTTTTTTTTTTTTTGTTTCTTTTTCGTTAAGTTTACATTTTCATATATTTAACCTTTCACTTTTCTACTTTTGTAAATCAGTCCAAAATTAATTAAAAGAAGACCTAATCACATTACAAGGTTTTAAATATCTTGTATCTTATAAAATTTCTATTTATAACGTTTTCAATATTTTACTTGTAAATATTTTCCAATTTGAAACCCTAAATGTGATAGCAACTAATTTCATAGCAACTTAATTATCTCGTTGGTCTGTTCAGAAAATATCATTTATTGTTACATATTTATCTGAAAAACTATACTCATACATTTCATATTTTATTTTCAGTCATTAATTTCATATATGTATTTTGCAAAGTGTTACACATAGACCGACTAGAATTTTAAAAATATCTGTAGATGTCTTGTGAATAAATGTTCAAAGTATAAAATGTTTACATTTTATTTTCGGTAGAAAAAATAATTCTGCTTGTTATTTATGACTGTATTTTTCTTTTAAATAAAAAATTAAGTAATATCAACCATGGATATTTTCTATCCGCAAATGACCTCCCTGAAGTCTTCCAGAGTGAAATGGATCTTAAAAAATTTATTGTAGAATTTGAGCCCACTTTACTAGCATTAAAGCCCGTTAACCCGATAAAAGCTTTATAGAATTAGAAGTCCAAAAATAAAATCAACGCCTTTGGGCTTTACAGAATCCTGTTGCCTAGAAGCCCACATAACATGGAAAATACCCAATGCTGGGTAAAATGAATTATCACTTATTTTGACATTTTAATTCGTTTGGGCTTTTTTCTGGGCTTTGAGCCTGAATTGTATAGTTTTTACTTCCGTTTAAGGCTTTTTACTAGGCATTTGTGAAGAAACATACCCAATACTTGGCATTGTCCCCTCAGTTCATTGATTGCTGTGCATGGAAGTATGGAACTGAAAACGATTTTGATTTATAAGAAACCTTTTTTAACTGCGAGAGGAAGTGGGACACGGTTTAATTTCCCATCTTCCTTTTATTATTCGAAACTTCTTCCTCATTTCTTTGCCAATTTTATTCACTTCTTTTGAGTAATTAGAGTACTTAGTAGCATAACTGTATAAGAATAATGAATTGCTAATAGTCGTATCAGATTCGTATCAGATTCTCGGTGGATCTGACAACGATACTTTGACTTTATACAGTACACAGACAATAGAGTCGAAATGTATAAAATATACGACTCATACCGTCCTACACTGCACAAAACCAAAACAGCTTTGTCAATATTTTTATCCTCGACCCACATTAGCCAGTTGTGTGTGGACCTCCTCCTTTGTCACATAAAACCCCCCCATAAAAACTGATTTCTTGAAGTAAACATTAGTTAAAGAACACATCTAATCTAAGAGATGGTTAGGAGAGAGAGCACTGAACACCCCATCCTCAGATCTCATTTTTTTTTTTAATAATTTTCTTCTTTTCATTTAATAACATAATCATACAGAGGCTGCTAAATTACTTATTGTTCTTCTTTTTTTCTCTCTACAAACCCAAACCCTACGAATAAAACGTCTGGGCCGACCTTTCCTTTGTAGGCCGTCGCGACAACACAGCCCCTTTCCCCTCGAAGGGGCCCACTGCACCCCAGTCAGTTTCTCGCCTACTACTACTACTATATCCCGCAAACCCAGTTCTCACAACCCCACTATCACCACTACTGTCAGTATACAAAAACGAACCAGGAGCCAGGTTAGATACCGGGTTCAAACCCGAATCCTCAAACTGCGGGTTCGGGCCGCCAGCTGAGAGACCCGAACTTATCCGATCTGAGTCACCAAAAAAGTAATCACAGTAGGAGTACTCATCGTTGCTAGTTGAATTCCGGTTGCTGTCAACACTTGTCATGCTCTCAGTACTCATGCTGGTGGACGAGCCCTCGTCAGAGTTGCTGAAGAGAGAGGAGCTGTCGCTGGAATATTCAGACGGGTAGTAGGACCCGTCTTCAACCCGGTAGAAAGGGGGCTGATGGGTCGGGTTTGGGCCTGATGAACCCCCTAGGTTAACAGGCCTGAATTGTTTTGTTTTTCTTCGCACCGGGTCGATTGCCATTGCTCTGCGCACAGAGCTCGGAGCCCTAGGTGAGCACCTGACATTAAAGTTTGGATTAGAAAGTGATCTTTTAATCTGGGTCTGATTAAAACTAAAATTAGGTTTAATTAAATGTTTGGTCCCAAAATCAAACCACCTTTTGATTTGGCAATCAATTACCTGGCATAGAGAAGCAGGTATGCACATTTGGATAAGACAGACTCGAGAGAAACCGGCTGAACCTGAAATGAACCAATCAAAACGACGCACCTTGTAAGAATTACATTAAAAAAACAAAAAAACAAAATGGAAGTCCCTTTAAAGTTCTTTTCTACGTGGACTATGCATAAAGCTCATATTCTATCTATATCCTAAAAAGGAATATAAATATTATCTGTGTTTATTTATTAGGGTTTGGGGCAGTACCACGCGGTCGTTGATCTCGTACCACTTGCCACGAGTATCTTTCACATAGCAAACATAGTGGCCAGAAAAGGCGGCATTATTGACATCACGGTGAACCACCACAGCATAGAGACTGTAGACAGGTGACTTATCATCAGTGCCACTCATGTACTGTGCCAGATTCAGGTGCTCTGGAAATCGTACCGGCTTGTTGATCTTCCCAAACTTGCCCGACTGCCATATATTACAAGAGAAACTAAAAATTTTAGCTTTGTATATCCATCAAGTGCAAACTACTTTTGTATGGTTATACGACCATCAAACCAAAATAAATTTTTATACAAGCAAAATTAAAAATTGGGCAGAACAAAGATAATTAAATTGTACCTGATATCGTTTCAGTGCAATGGTAAGTACATTCGGAGCCTCCAGTATGGTCATCTTCTTCTTTGCACGCTCATACGATTTGCACCTGCACCCAAAAATAGAGAAAGGGGGCAGTTGTAATGATAAGTTATAAAAAAAAAATAAGCATATCACTATTGGCAACATAAGAAAGGAAACATTTCAAACTAGAGAGAATAGAAGAGTATGATGTACCTATTGCACTGGTATTTGTTATCTCCATCCAAGATCTCCGCAGATGTGAACTTCGCCAGTGCCTCTTCTAAAGTGGTAATGTTTCCTTCTATAGGCACTGTTAAATCCATCATCCTTTCGCACTGCTCTGAACTCCCTTGGCACTTCATACACCTTATCTGTACAAATTGGCGAAAAGAACACCATTTAAAAAATTTCAATCTGAAATATACACCAGAAATGGATTAAAATCAAGGTAAGAAAGGTACCTTGGAGCGCAAATAACCCCCAAATATTAGTTGCACAAGTGTTGTTTCTTCGGCTAGCCGGTTGTTTGCAGTTATACCAGCTTCCTTCATGCACACTGACTGCATCTTCGCAATTACATACCTATAATGAAAATAAGTTTCATTTATTTAAATTCATAGCAAAATTCCTATAACTAAATACTAATGTTCCTTCCTTCTTAGTAAGGAGTTTCCACTGGTAGCAATCTAGCATTATTTAATTCATTACTGTACATGTAATAAAGTGACAATGTTTACATACTTCATGAATTCATGTGCATCTTCTTCTCGGCCAAGGCCAAAGGGGCTCCCGGCATTGCTCAGGCCAGACAGAATATTGGCTGGTGACAAGCTCCATTTATCCTGATTTCCCTTTATAACAAGCCTCTCAAATTCACAAGTGAAGCACCACTCTGTTTTTAAACCGCCTAAACAGGAAAAAAGAGGTAAAAACAGAAAATTACACTTGGATATAGGACGTAAGAAAATGGGTAAAGTTTAATGGTAGGAGAAAGAAAATGCGTACATTTCTTAGTATGAAGCCCCTCAAGGAGATAGGATGTCAGGGGGCGAGTAAATGTCAGGCATTGAAACACGGTATTTGCATAACAGCTGGACAATGAAATTAGAGGAAATTTACATTAATTATAATTGCAAACAGATTAAAAGAAATATAGAAGTAACATCAACTAGACACTTAATTACCTGTTACCACAATTGGCTAGCCCGAACGGCTGCAAGTCTGTTGCGTCACTGTTATAGAGCTTGAGAAAGAGGTCATACGGGAAAAGCATCTGTTGCAATTAAAATGTAAATAAGTGGCTTAATATCCAGATGAGTACATTATTACATGCACATAATGTGCATGCACTTAGAAATAAATCAAAAGCGCTTAAATCCATTAAAAATATACGCTTCATAATTTGCACCAACAAATATATTTTTTTTGTGTATTAGAGGGTAAAGATTCTTTTGTAATAAGATTGCAAGGGTTCATAGCAATTGCTTTTAGCCATTTAGGAAGAAACAAAAGTAGGAAATAATAATATTACTGTGAAAACATTAGCAAAAGAAACTTATATAAAAAGCTTCTGCGATCAACAAAATACCCCATTTAAGGCTAATTCTCAATCAACTAAACGCCCTATAATTAACAGTATTAACCGCAGTGAGTTGAACTCTTCTGTACTTTTGAACACTCAAAAACCATTTCATCCTAAACCCTTTCTTCTGACACTAGCTGCATTATCATGAGCCATTTTTTCATACAAATTTTTGCATAAGCCTTTTTTGCAATGGTTTTATATAAATAACGTTTTCCCAAAAACAATTTGTTAATTTTACTTCGTACCTAAACAAACTTAAATATTAAAGTTTAAACTTTTGTTCCAAGTCAAAATTGTATCTTGAATAAATGACACCAATTTTCACTAATTTTGAGTTGTCTCTTGAGTTTGCTTTTTGAGATGTGCAGTTCAACAAAGGTTTATAACATTTATTACAGAAGTTAAAAAAAAAATAATAAACACAACCGAGATAGAATATTGAAACTTTAATGCGTACCAAATCAGACGGGTAATGCCTTGTTATTTTAGAAAGGGAGTGTTGCTTGACAAAGTTCTTGCCAGATGTTGCCGTTCCATTTGTCGCACCACTCTCATTATCCAACGGTTTAGTAGCAATTCTTAAAGCTTCACCAACCCTTTTGGCTGAATCCATCACGACAGAATGCGCTCTTCGGTGTGACACCATTTTATTGGCTGTAACCTCCCTTACCGAACTTTTGGTGCTTTTTAAAGCACGCTTTTCAGTACCTGACCCGCTATTGGGAATCACCGGTGGTGTCGTACTGCCAAACTTAACATGCCTGTCTGCTTTCGCTTTATTATTTGCTAAAAGTTTCTCTTCCTGCGGCCTATTAGGAGGAGACACAGCACTGACGACTGGGGTCACAGTGGTAGTATGCGGCTCTTCAGTAGGGACAGCTGTCACTTTAATAGCAGATACCTCCAGTCTAGATTTATTGTCACCTTCTGTTTCATTTGGCGCACCTTCTACCTTGGAATCTGCATTAGTTGTGTTCGACAAATTGTCGGGTTCCACCAATGAGGGTGCTTTGGTAACATTATCCTCAGACCGTCGAGAAGGAATGGGTGCTTCAAATTTTGGGCTGCTGTCAGATGTGTTTGGGTTGTCGACACGTGCAACTTTTGAATTTGAAATTGGATTTGGCGGGCTTGCTTGACCATTGGGTTTGTTATCAGTTTGAGTTTGTGCCTCACGGCACTCATCCTTGTGACCTTGTCTCCAGTGAATAATTTGGCACTTTCCAGAGCTAAAAATTTACACCAATATTTGGAAATTAGTAATTCAAAATCAAGAGAACTAAGCAAAATACCTCAAGCTTTTTGAATTACCAAATCTGGATTTGTCATTTAGTTGATCAGATATTAATTTTTTGTATCAAAATGAAAAGACAACAAATTGCTCCTGAATTCAGATAAAAAAATTAATTGATTCTTCAACAAGTGAGCTAAAAATAGGGAAGAAATTATCGATACCGAAATCCATGATCAAATTACTACCTAAGCCCAAAATTGAATTCTTTTATGGAGGAACCACACAGTAACCCTAATTCTAACAATCCAATCACAATTGCCACTGATCACAACTAAATACCGACCACAGCACAATAACCTGAGAATATGGGAGAAGAAACACAAAAATAAATCTAAAGCTACAATTAGAGCTAACCCATACCAATATCTGACAGCCTTGCACCTCGCACATCGAGTTGTTGTATCCCTAAAACAAACTGCACAAACAGCTCTCTTCTCAGTCACCGGTGGAGAAGGGGCAACAGTCGCATAAACAACTGGCTGAGGCATAGCTGAACTCGGTGCATCATCGTACACCACAGACGGCGGCTGTGGTACCCACCCAGACTCCCGCATAATCGAGGCCGAATACTCCCTGTAAGCCTCCATCTCAGCTCGCTCGGCCTCGGCAGCGGCCAGGAACGCCAACCGCTGCACCTCCTCCGCCCGAGCAGCGGCGTTGCGCCATCTCCGACGAACTACAAAAGCCAACACTGGGCCCAGAAAGAGGAGCACAAGGGCCCACCCCAAGTGCCCCCCAGTATCCCCCATTCTCAACCAGCGCTTCTCACCGGACCTCCAATCATAGATCTCTTTCGTTCCTTCGCCTCACCTCATGCAACAGCACAGATCGCTTCTCTGACCGGATCCAATAAAAATTTACAACTCCAACTCTACTTCCTTCTATTTGATCACTCCAATTTGACACTACAATCGCCTAATTTCAAGGAAAGGAGGAAGGTGGGAAATAAGGAAAGGGAGAGAAGAAATGGAAAACAAGAGAGGAAAGAGAAACTGGTACGAGATCAAACGGACGGATGCAAGATGTTTCCTTATCCGGCGGCCAGAAGAAGACAAGGTATAAACTGTTGGTAGCACTAGGAAATAGAAAAAGGAATATCGAAACCAGATAGTCAAGTTATTCCTGCGGACCAGTGGAACGAACTGGGGTGTGCGCCTGTGCGGGGTGAGGTAGAGAAGGGGAAAGGAATTTCACACACGCAGCCCCCCTAGGATGTTTATCCCTTATTCTCCCCTCTCATATCCGTCCGGTCAAAGATCGTTCGCTGAATCAACGGTTGAGATAGATTTCGCGTCTTGCTATTCACGCAATAGAATCTTCCGTATAAATATGTGCACGTAAATTATTCTGTCCAGGAAAACAATCCGCCCGATAACTCCTGTAGAATGAATAAATCTTGACCGTCCATTATGATTATAAGACCGCATACTATGAATTATGCGAGAGTGGGAATGGAAAACAGGTAGCGAGTCTAGGGAATGACGTCTGGACCAAGTCATGCGACGTGCTGCGATGCTCCATTCTAGACCGTCCGATGAAGACATCCGGATCGAGCGTCAGCTAATTCGGACCGCTGGATGACCTGTTTGTCTTTACCGGGTCGGATCGTGCTGTGCTCGGGCTGGACTCGAGTGCTGCGGTTTTTTTTTTTTTTTTTTTATTGATAGTGCTGCGTGTTACCACGTCGGTTTCGAATTTAAAAATAGCTTACGTGGCATTTATGTTTTTATCTATCGGGTTACTGTTAAGGGGTCCACCTAGCACGAATCTCAACGAAGATCTCGATATCTTAGGCGGTCGGGATATGTAAAGGCGGCAGCTTAACCGATAGATCGTAGCGCTTTATTGATTAAAGAATATTAATTCGCATTAAATGCGGGATTAGCGGTGCAAATCAACGTCGCATGCTTTGTTGTACGGATGTTTATCTCTTCTTCTTGGATTTTCTGTGGCTTTGAACTCTGTAAGACTTTAAAGCATCAAGGTCCAAGGAGTAAGATTTATTTTATGGGGCACACGTTTATTATTGGTTATATTTACCGTTATAAAAAAAAAACCCAAAATTGAAAACATAAAGTGGTGTCTGATATTGTTAAATGTTATTTATATTTTTTTTTTGTAATTTGATATTTATTTGGTAACCTATCAAAAATATGAAAAGAAAACTTTTAAACAAGTCCAAATTCTAATGCATGTATTATTAGATGATAACTTGTGCATTTCCAAGTTCAATATTCTAGATGTATCATGAAAGTTTCTTCCAAATAGAGTTCCAATTCTATAACATTACAATAAAATAAATATTTATTTGTTAAGAAACAGCTAGTAAAGATGCTCAACATCATCTAAACTTATATGATTAAACAAAACGGTATTTTTCTTTTTGAACCCTCAAGAAATAATTATAAGTTATTGATTTTTTCAAAATTGTCTTTGTTGTGACCAACATTAAGTTTCTTCAAATATTTATCCAGATTTTTTTTTAATTAATGTATTATTTGGCAACCCCTCTCTCTCCTTCCAATAAACTTAAAAATTCTAGATCAATTATCTACACCTTTTTTAGGTATGCTGAATTCAATTAACTTAAAGAAAATAAGAAACTGAATCAATTTATCTGTATTTATTTTTAAGGTACATTGAATTCAATTAACCTAATTAATTACAAACAGCTAATCAGATAAAGGACAGATCCAGTTCTCTAATTTTCTTTATACAGTTGGCATATCCCTGTAATTAAAGAATATATTAACTCTTAATTGCTTATATATCTAATTAGATATAGTCAATATTTCTCTAAGATGACAGAAATTAATTTTTAATTTTCTGTTGTATGGTATGAATATTAAATGAAAAAATAACAATTAATGATTTTCATCAGCAATTAATATAGTTCCATCTCATTCATAATAAAAGCTATATACATAGTTGGTCCCTACAAAATCAAATGCAGTAAGCATTAAATTTCCAAATCAAATATTTCCAACATAGACTATTGACCAAAGAGATTCTTCCAAATTCATACATCAGCAAAATACTCCTTATTGTACCGGATAAATCTTATATGGTAAAATGGTAATTTTTCCATTTTCATGTTCAATTACTCATATCCAAAGTTCATAACCAAAATTAATTCATTTCTCAAGTCCGAGAATTGCTAATTTGGGTTGAAATTAACTGCCAAAAGAAAGTACACTTGTAGTAAAAAGTAACTTTTTTATGAGTGGTTCAGGAAATAATGTTTATTATTTTATATTATTTATTAGAGCATCTCTATTCATCAACTAAAATGAGTTTCTAAATAACGATTAATTACTTTTTAAAAACTAAAACCTTTAAGTTTCTAAACTTTCACATCCTAAAATTAATTTTAGAATTTCTATTAAACCACGTAAGTAAAAATTAAAAAAAAATAATAATCTGAGCTAATTATTTGACCAGCGTGAAGTTTATAAACAGATTTTTAATGAGAAACTTTCTGCATAGTGTCTAGATAATAAACTCTCTCACATCTCTGAAATCGAAATAGAAACTATCACCTCATATTAGAAACTCTAATAATACCAGAGAGGAAGATGCTCTTAGTTTATAATAATTATTATTATTTTAGTTTAAAACATTATAATTATCATTCACTATTAACATTATGGATATATATACTACTATCATTAGAATTATAAATATGTTTTCAGTAAAGTTAGAGATCAAGTTATCCAACTAATTTTTCATTTATTCATACTGCCATACAACATTTTATTTTTCTATCAACACCGGAGACATGAATACTAGCAGTTTCTATTGAAATAAACACCTGAATGGTGTTATTCCCAAAATAAGATCACTATTCTCGAAATAACATCACTATTTGGAATTCTTTTGGAACAGTATTGTTTCTAGTTTCTACACAAGATTAGCACGCTATTCTAACTACAGAATTCAAGTCGTATCTGCCACGTCAAGTCATTGTTTGAAGATTCGGATCATAAAATTGATACTCTTCCACAAACAGTATATACTATTTTGTCAAGACAATTAATGATCATGACTGTTTTAATATATATGTCTGGGATTAGGGGTGAAAACGGTATGGATAATATTCAATCCGTATTTGATTCTTATTTGAAAAATTAAATGTGGATTCGATATCCGAATATCCGTGTGGATATGGATACTAACATGGTTTTCAATTATCAATATTCGAATAATATATATATATATATCATATATTTTAACATAGATTATGAAAAAATATTGTTATTCACCATTAAAATTAGATAAATATTATGAATTTTGGTATTTAAATATTATTTTAATAATATCCTGATCTGTATCTGTATCTGCATCCGGCTGATATCCGATCCGAATCCATATCCGAAAAATTAAAAAGAAGGATATGGTTTTACCACTATCCGCTTCGTATTAGCTCCATTTTCACCCCTATCTGGGAGCTGATATCTCCATTCTTATATTAAGCACATAGATATCCTGATTAATCGATGACTTTGATTAAAAGATGAAACTATAGATTGAATATCAGCTCTCCGATCAAATATTATGATTCTATGTATTTATTTAATGTATTTTATGTATAAAAGTCCAATTTATTTAGACACGTACTCTCCCCGTACAAATTATATCATTTTTTTATCGGTCCTAATTTCTTTCTATTTTTTAAATGTCATTTAAGAAATTTTTGAATTTATTGATAATTGATTTGTCATATATTCATTTCTTTCTATTTTTATATATCATAAGGAATGTTAGTCACATGTTGTTAAATGCGGTTTTCTTCATGCATGCGGAAGGCCACTACATACCGCATATGCGGATTTTCATGCGGACTTATATATGCAGATTTTAAAATAAAAATTTAGATATATATTGATATGCGTGCATTTTATACTACATGTATATGTACTATATAAGAAACTTCACTTAAACATATATATATATGTAGTACATATAGAGCTCTTCACATATAGTATATATGTTCATATGGAAGCCCAGCGCATGTTTACAAGTATAATAAATAAATACCGAGCAGCTGCTTTAATTTGAAAATGACTAATAAGCCATAAATGCACCTGCTTTAATTCGAAGTCCTTTGTAGCGCCAATGGTGGGCCACAAATTCAGCTGCTCAAATTTTTCGGCCCAAATTAGTAATAAAATAATGTAAACACTGAATTCACGTGAATTTCACCCAGAATGTCCATCTGCAGTAACCGGTATAATAGCACTTCTTTAGTTCAAATTCTTCAAAACAAAAGAAAGAAATTTTTTGAGAGCCTATAAAAGAAGCTGCCTGGACTATGGGAAGCAGAAGCTGGACTTGTGTCCGAATGAGTATAAAGAATTGGGTCTAGGTTTTACTGCATATCCGATCCTTTTTTTTATTAAGAAATGTTTGATCAGAACTTGAAATTTTTTTAATTAATTAAAATAAATATTTGGATGGACTGCATGGTATAATGCAGTCTGTATGCGGTCTGTATGGACTGCATATGTGGATGTATATGCAAAACCGCATATATGAGACAGCATGAAGATTCTCATGCAGTTTCCGACTGCATACACATATGCGGCCGCATTTAACAACACTGATTAGTCATTTAATATGTTATTTTACTTGAAATTTAAGATAAAATATATATATATATATATATATATATATATATATATATATATGTCAATATATTATTCAATATGTCATTCAAAAAAAGTTATTTACGTGTAGATATCATTTAATATGTTTTTTGAGAAATGTTATTTATCATTTAGTCTAATTTTTTTATGAAAATATATCATTTTGTATGAAATTTTTTTGTCCTCTTATAATACATCATTTGGTTGATTTATTATTTTCACAATTTATTGATTCGGTCACCAATTTTTTTCCGTTAATTTTCTTAATAACCAATTTTGTACAAGACAATTTTTTTCCGTCAATTATTTTTACCGTTTATTAAATAACTCTGTCATAATTTCGTCTGAATGTCGTTGGCAATCCGTCGAAAATTCACCGTGAATAACAAGTTAATTACTTAAAAATATTGACCAATTAATATATTAATTCGATCTAATAAATTACAATTAACGGTTATAACACGGCATCCCCCCTGCTGTATTGACATGCTTTTTTTAGCGTCAATTAAGAAAAATAAATTAGTTCATGCAATCCCACCAAACCCACGATTTTTTTGTGCTCGAAATCTCCAAAAAAAAAAAAAAAAAAAAAAATCTTTGCCGCGTCTCAATTTGTATTCATTTTCTTTTTCCATCTTTCTTTCTTTTAAATATATCTGCTTTTGATACCTTGTAATATATTTTCAAGATAAGTGCAACACTTGGTCATATGTTTATGAAAAAATAATATAATAAATGAAAGAGTTTTTCTTTTGCAAAAATCTATTGATTAATTATTACACAAAATGTCAATACAAACAAAACAACATATTCATCATCATTCATCTACTATTTTACTTTTTCTTTTTATCCCTTTTGGTTAAAAGAGTTTGGTCACTGATTTATACATTGAAAAGGATGTGTTCATTTTGGGGCAAGACGTGGAACAGTAAAATTCAGAATAGCTTTCATCAATTGGGTAATGTTTTAGATTCTCTGAAATATTTTAAACATTCTACTGTAGAATTCTTATCTTTGAATTGTCACCATTTTCTGATTTTTTTTTTTCATGGGTTCTATAGAAGAAATATGACAAAATAAACAAAATATTTCAAGTTTGTTTTCAAATTTTAGACTTCACATCTAACTTTGTGTTTTTAGAAGAGAAATAGAGTGAGGTTATGGTGCTTTTGCAATGTGCATCTATTTAATGTGATTCGATACAGGTGTTAGATTTGTATCAAGATGCACACTGGATGAAAGTCGAAACGCACTAAATAAGCGTAAGTTGCAAATCGCTAGTCTCACTCCAAAAAAAAATAACATTTCATACATCTTAATAAACTATAATAATTTAAATCAAAAGTACAAACAAAATTCTAGTAAAAAAAGTTTAAATTTCGCTAGAGGTCACTAAACTTTGTCACGTGTTACGAATTGGTCACTCAAGTTTGATTTGTCCATTTTTCACTCAACTTTGTTATTTGTCTCAATCAAGTCACTCTATACTTTTCCATCCAAAATCTTAACGGAATATTTCCATTCCATTAGTATTTTGGATGGAATATGCTCATTCCGTTAGTATTTTGGACATAATGAATATATTTCATTAATATTTTGAAAGGAAATAAATTCTAGAGGCAAAAGAGACCTTTATTTTTATTTTTATTTTTAAAGCTCATTATTCTATAATTGCACAAAAAGAATAAATTGTAGAGGCAAAAGAGACCATGCATGCACGGATTCCTAAAAGTCCAAAAGCAAAAGACGCTGTGTTAATAGAAAAGGGAATAAATAATTCATTTTTACCATTTTCTTTTACAAAAACATCACATTCTCCCAATATTTAAATGGCAAGTGATGGTGACCCATCTATGTCTCTTCAAAGTTGCCTTTTGACCTCAAGGCATTTTTGGTGCAACTAATTTTCTAAAATTCGTTGGTAAGAATCCAAATTTAATTTTACGGTGTTTTTTTCTTCTTTCTGTTGCAATCATAAAAAGACCGATTTGTGGGTGAGAGGAAGATTTGGAACTGTTCTTTGCTCCTATTTATTACACTTCTGAAATTCAGGAAAAGTTTATTTTCTTTATTTAAAAAAGAGAGAGGGAGTTTCATGTATATCCTTCAAAAATCTAAAAATTACGATATTTTATTTTTTTAAATTTATATGCACGCACAAGCGTATGTCTTAATGGAATGAATCATTTTTTCCTCACATACTGGGAAAATAAATCTGCTGTGATTCTCGGGGAATCACAGGACCCTGCAATTCCAATCCCAACTGTTGGTCTTTCTCGAGATACGTGTATGAAAATTTACTTTTCCAAGAACGTTTCTGAGATCCGCACGAAAAAGTTTGAACGGTTGATTTCGAAATTTCAGGATCCTGCGATCCCTCTCGGAATCACAGCAGATTTGTATAATAATCAAGTAGTTAAGTAAAATATATTTGAGGCTTGTTGATTTCTAGAGCATCTGCCTTGAACGAAATAAATCATGTGGAACGAACTTAAATGAAACAAGTCAGAAAGTTCCAGTTTGGTTTCGTCCAAGATGGATGACATCCGGGTGGAAAGCTTATCAAGTTTTGTGGGACAGATTGGACTAACCGTCCTGAACGGGCATAAACGTTTAGAACGGTTAATTTCAATTTGAATTATTTTGCGGAAACCCTAACTTCAATATTCGTACAGTCCATCATAATGGATTATCTTTCGTTATGGTGGATCTAGCAAATATGAATTTCCCACTATATAAAGAGTTATCTCACTTCAAATTTGCTAAGTTAGCCGGCTCCCACATTTGAAAACGCATTTATTGTGCAACACTTGAAAGCTTTCATTGTTGAGTGAACTTAAACTTCAATATCTTCTCAACACTCTCAAATCCACTCGACTTATCTTTTAGGAAATATAGTTTAGTGTCTAGAATTTAGTTTTAGAGCTTTTACATCTCATCTAGTGAATCCTGCTTGTAGGGCACGAAGGGGTACAATAGCCAGAGCGTTCCGCTCACATATATCCATAGTTTTGTGACAATCCCGATGGACTCTCCACTCGAGCTTTTAGGTTCACCTTGTAAACGTGTTAGGCCGTGACTTCCCACCACTATTGGGCTCACGTGTTGCGAGTTGTATCATTTCTTTTTGAGTAATAGGAAAGGGGCGCTGACGAGGTTGCTCTACCCCGGAGACGTATGCATTTTACGCCAATCTCCGTTATCATCTTGCGTGTCAACTGTTTCAAAACTCTACTCTATTTACTTTACTTGCACACGCCTGTTTGACTTGTTAATTTAGAGGGCTTAACCGAAAAACATCTAACAGAAACTCTCTTTAAACTCTCTCTAAGTACCGTTAGGGACATCAATTGAGATACCTCTGATTAGAACCAAGAAAAAGGGAGAAAAAAAAAAAGATTTCAGTTCAATGGAAAAAATAGAGAAGAATTGAACCTCCATTTCCTTGATCAAGAGATTTGTACCATTAAAAAGAATAAAATTATTGAATTATTCAGCGGTTGAAATATGTGTCATTAGAGAGCCACTTTGTCTAAAGATAAGAACGTAAATTTCAACCGCTAAATCATTCAACGGTTGTAAATTTTCAAAATTAATGGTATGAATAAAATTTTGTTATTATTTTATGCCACCGATATTTTTGCGGGAAGAAAAAAAAGAGAATTTATTATCAAATAATATAGAAAATGAATAATCATTCATTCTCATTCCATTAAAAACTCAAAATTTCAAGATATTATTTGTATGGAGCAACAGATTGCATACTATACAATATAAAATTGATCATGTTAATCTTTTCACAATTCAAATTTCGAAAGGTGTCTCAATCGCACCATGGTTTTTAATATTCAGATGATAAATTTTTATGACACAAGCCGCATGAAAAAAAATCCCCACGTGTATTTAGGGATGGCAATTAATATATAATTTCGCTTAGGGTCATGCTCTTGTTCGTGCAATATGATCTAATATATTAAATTAGTGTTATTGTTACAAATATTATTAAATTAATAAATTTATTTTTCTTACAAATTATTTAACTCTTGATTAATTAATATTTTATATTATTTTAACTTAGCCATCTATTTGTATGGATATGAATCCTATTATGGTTTAAATTTTGAGAAATGTTCCGGCCCCCGAGCCATCACATTCGAGCGCACCTCCAACTAGTTTAACAGAAAAAGCTTTTTAATTTTGTCTTAACTTTCATTTCCGTCGCTCATATTCAAGCTTTTAAAGTTCTGCTTATAACATTTTACAATGCTACTTGTAAGCATTTAAATCTCTATCTGTAAGCATTTAAATTCTAAATCTGTCTATTTTTAACTCCTAATACTTTTGTCTTCAAGTCAAAAATGGAAAGATTCATTCTACCCACTATTTTTTTATTTTTCTCTAATTATTCTCGTCTATTTTTCCGACGATCTGTGATGAATTTTACGAATCTAAAAATACGAACGTTTTCTACTCGATTTTCTCTTTCAAATGAGATTCATGAAGAAATACTTTTAAGTTATTTTGAAGTCATTTTTTTAAGTAAAATCATGAGCACTTTAAATTTTTAAATTTTAAACCTCAGTCGACAACCATTTAAACCTTTGATGTCACCATTTAAATTACTATGTTCAAGCGTTTAAATCTCTGATGTCGATCATTGTAACACTATGCAAATTACATATATGAAATTAATAATTGAAAATAATATACGAAATATTTGGATGTGTTTTCCAGTGAAATAGGTTACAATTGAAGTGAAATATAATTTTACTGAACAAATTAGCGGGATAATTAAGTTACTTTGGATTGACTTACTATCAAATTGATTACCTAAATATTGGAAATTCGAAAATATTAATACTCTTTTATCAAAATTCCAGGATTGATCCATAAAATTGGAAAACTCAAGGGTTAAATTGATAAAGGATTTTTAAATTAATATGTGGGGCCCACATGATAAATTCACTCTTATCTTCTCATTTCTTTTGTTTTTACCGTGTCTATCTCTCTCTGGATCATTCCATTTCTTTTCATTTTTATTCTTTGTTTCTCTCCGCAAGACAACAGAGAAATCTCTCTTGTTATTTAGTATTTTGTAATTGGATCGATGTTTTACTTTTCTTTGCTCGCTATTCAGCGTTGTTATTTCTCACGCGTTTTCTCTCGTAGTATTCACAATTTTGTTGGACGAAGATAGAAAAATACTTTTGGGGTTATAATTAACAGCAGGGCAACCTAAATGTATGGAATTTGAGTTTATTATATTTGACAGGGTGCATAGAGTATATCTCTAGCATCATTCACTGTAAAATTTCAGATAATTATTGTAAATAAATTGATGTGGGAAAAAGATCCATGCCTTATGTTACGTATATTGAATGATAAAGGTACGTGGTAGAATTGTCGCACCTCCGGATCGGGGTGTGACAATCATATAGTATCACGCATTTAAACCTCTATATACAACCGTTTAAAGTTCTTATGGGCTTTATTTTCGAAAAAAAAATAAAAACAACGACTTGTCAAAAAAACTCAAAAGTATTTCTTCATGGATCTCATTTGAAAGATAATATCGAGTAAAAAATATTTTGTATTTTTAGATTCACAAAATTCATCACGGACTGCCGGAAAAATAGACGAAAATGATCCGAGGAAAAAAAGTAGGTGAAATGAATCTTTCTTTTTTTGCTTGAAGACAAAAGTAGTTAGAAGTTTAAACTATCCAGATTTAGAATTTAAATTCTTCTATATAGAGATTTAAATGCTTGCGAGTAGAATTGTAAAAGGTTATAAATAGAGCTTTAAATGTTTGAATATGAGCGCTGAAAATGGAAGTTAGAATTAAATACTTGAGGGGCGCGCTCGGCGATTTATTTGAGGAGCAATTATCAGGCTCCTTAAATTTTAGTTGTGAATCTTTGCCGATTGAGATTTATTCACAAAATCTTTGCCGACAAAGGTTTTTGAACAACTCACAAAGAAGATAGGTCTACATCGATTGAATAATATTTAATGATATCAAAATGAGGGGAAGCATTATACGCACTGTACTCTTTTTCCCTTAACCGAGTTTTTATCCCAATGGATTTTTCTTGGTAAGGTTTTTAATGAGGCAGTACACGGTCCTAAAGTATCGTGTTAATATTGATCCTGAAGTATCATATTAATGTTGATCCTGAAGTATCATATTAATAGCGTATAATGAAAGATGAACATCCAAGGAGAAGTGTTGTAAATCAAATTTAATATGATTTATGTGGTTGTTCATTTTGTAACCTCCAATATTAATTCTCAAGTCATTGCCCCACTACTCCACTACTATGGGCATTCATTTTCTCCTTTATTATTGTAACATTTATTTCTAATCTATAAATAGAGACTTTGTAAAGACGGGATCTAACACATACTTGAAAGAGAATAAATTCTGCTATTGCTCTCTCTATCTCTTTTGTCATTTACTTTATTTTTGTTGCAACTTCATTTTAATTTTACAGTAATTATGTAGATTTTAGAATGGATTACTATTCAAATGTCATGTGCTAAAAATCTAGTGTTGATTAGAATTTACTACAATAGATTGTCAAAGAATAGTTGTATACATTATAAATGTTAATATGTTGTAGAAATAATTAAGTGGTGTATTTTTTTATGGATCCTTTTTCAAGTAGTTTAATTTAAAAGTTATATATCTTAGTCATAAAAAGGAATATGGAATGTAGCTTTGCAATAAATGACGGTATATATTTGTTCTTTTCTGAAAAAATATGTTCCGCCAAATAACAAAATAAGATTTTATTTGTTTTATTAGGCTAAAGATTTAGATTTGATTTGGTTTTCTAATTCATACGACTGCTCCCTTTTTATTATTTAAATCAGACAAGGACATTCTGCTTATGCCATGTCAGGTTGGTTTTTTTAGGGCCTGTTCGGCGGACACATGAGCAGGAGAATGGACACCCGAGCCATCACACCCGAGCTCACCCCCAACTAGTTTAACACAAAAAGCTTTCTAATTTTGTTTAACTTTCATTTCCATCGCTCATATTCAAGCTTTTAAAGTTCTGCTTATAATATTTTACAATGCTACTCGTAAGCATTTAAACATCTATCTGTGAGTATTTTTAAATTCTAAATCTGTCTAGTTCTAACTCCTTTAAACTACTTTTGTCTTCAAGTCAAAAATGAAAAGATTTATTTTACTCACTCTTTTTTTAGTTTTCTCTAATCATTCTCGTCTATTTTTCCGACGATCCGTGATGAATATTACGAATCTAAAAATACGAACATTTTCTACTCGATTTTCTCGTTCAAATGAGATTCATGAAAAAATACTTTTGAGTTATTTTGAAGTCATTTTTTTTAAGTAAAGCCATGAGCACTTTAAATTTTTAAATTTTAAACCTCAGTCGACAACCATTTAAACCTCTGATGTCACCATTTAAACTACTATGTTCAAGCGTTTAAATCTCTGATATCGATCATATAGTATCACGCATTTAAACCTCTGTATACAACCGTTTAAAGTTCCCGTGAACTTTACTTTCGAAAAAAAAATAAAAACAACGACTTGTCAAAAAACTCAAAAGTATTTCTTCATGGATCTCATTTGAAAGATAAAATCGAGTAAAATACGTTTTGTATTTTTAGATTCGCAAAATTCATCACGAATCGTCGAGAAAATAGACGAAAATCATCCGAGAGAAAAAAAGTGGGTGAAATGAATCTTTCCTTTTTTGCTTGAAAACAAAGTAGGTAGGAGTTTAAACTATCCAGATTTAGAATTTAAATGCTTCCATATAGAGGTTTAAATGCTTGCGAGTAAAATTGTAAAAGGTTATAAATAGAGCTTTAAATTCTTAAAAATATAAGCGCTGAAAATGGAAGTTAGAATTAAATACTTGAGGGGCGCGCTCGGGGATTTATTTGAGGAGCAATTATCACGCTCCTTAAATTTTAGTTGTGAATCTTTGCCAATTGGGATTTATTCACAAAATATTTGCCGACAAAGGTTTTTGAACAACTCACAAAGAAGATAGGTCTACATCGATTGAAGAATATTTAATGATATCAAAATGAGTGGAAACATTATACGCACTGTACTCTTTTTTCCTTAACTGAGTTTTTATCCCAATGAGTTTTTCTTGGTACGTTTTTAATGAGGCAGTACACGGTCCAGAAGTATCGTGTTAATATTAATCCTGAAGTATCATATTAATATCGTATAATGAAAGATGAAAATCCAAGGGGAAGTGTTGTAAATCAAATTTAATATGATTTACGTGAATGTTCATTTTGTAACCCTAATATTAATTCTCAATTCATTGCCCCACTACTCTACTACTATGGGCATTCATTTTCTCCTTTATTATTGTAACATCTCTTTCTAACCTATAAAAATAGAGACTTTGTAAAGACAAGATGTAACACATAATTGGAAGAGAATAAAATTCTGCTATTGCTTTCTCTATCTCTCTTGTCATTTACTTTACTTTTGTTGCAACTTCATTTTAATTTTACAATAGTTATGTAACTTTTAGGATGAATTACTATTCAAATGTCATGTGCTAAAAATCTAGTGTTGATTAGAATTTACAACAATAGATTGTCAAAGAATAGTTGTATACATTATAAATGTTAATATGTTGTAGAAATGATTAAGTGGTGTATTTTTTTATGGATCCTTTTTCAAGTAGTTTAATTTAAAAGTTATATATCTTAGTCATAAAAAATAATATGCAATGTAGCTTTGCAATAAATGACGGTATATGTTTGTTCTTTTCTGAAAAAATATGTTCCGCCAAATAACAAAATAAGATTTTATTTGTTTTATTAGGCTAAAGATTTAGATTTGATTTGGTTTTCTAATTCACACGATTGCTCCCTTTTTATTATTTAAATCAGACAAGGACATTCTGCTTATTCCATGTCAGGTTGGTTTTCTTAGGGCCTGTTTGGCGGACACATGGACAGGGGAATGGGCACATGAATAGAAAAATTTTGAACTAATTTTTACTGTTCACATGAGAAAAAAAAATTCAGTCTGTAAATTTTTTTTTTCCACGTAAACAGTAAAAATGGAAGTGCAGCCGAACATGCTCTTAGACTGGATTAGATTCTCTCAGTGTTGCTTGTATGAATCACTATAATTCGAGTTAACTCAAATTTTGAGTTAAGATCTGACAAGTGTTGCTTGTATGAATCACTATAATTCGAGTTAACTCAAATTTTGAGTTAAGATCTGACAATCCGATTTAAATCTGCATAATTATTAAAAAAAAATCATGTATTATAGACATGGGCTGAATTGACTCGAATTCTGCTCACACGGCCGGAAAAATTAACTCAAATAGTGCGTTAATGTAGAAGATATGGATTCTGAATCACTATGGGATGCACATATTAATTATTCAAATTAATTTTAATTGCTATTTAAAAAATAAATAAATACAAAATTTTCATACTTTTTCTAAAAATTATATTCCAAAAAGTATGACAAACTGTATCAAATTTCACTAATTGATTGTGTAGATAATATATGATTGTCACTTCTGAAAAAGTGCGCAGATAATATATGCGAATAAAAGTATTCAAAAAAATATAGTAATTCTATATTTTGTTTTTCAAATGGTAACTAAAAATAATCGGATTATTTATGTTCTTTTTTCATTAAACCTTTTCTTTGAACCGACATTTCTTTTTTCTCCAATTCCATTAGGGGTGTCAATGGGTACGGTACGGGTCGGGTGGAGACATTTTCATACCCATATCCAATAAATTAACTTTACCCATACCCATTAAAAATTGAGTGAGGCTATGGTGCTATGCATAGCACGGATGGGATCTGTGCTACGGCTTAAAATTTGACTTTTCAAAATTCTAACGGTCGATCCAACCGTTCAATGTGATAACCATATGAATATGTACTTGCAAACTAAATTTTATATTTTTTCGAATTTTTTTACTATTTTTTTAGATAGGTAGAATTTTGATGGTCCAGAATTTTCAAAAAACACTGATTTTTCTACCTATCTAAAGAAATAGTAAAAAAATTCGAAAAAATATAAAATTTAGTTTGCAAGTACATATTCTTATGGTTATCACATTGAACGGTTGGATCGACCGTTAGAATTTTAAAAAGTCAAATTTTGAGCTGTAGCACGGACCCCATCCGTGCTATGCATAGCATCATAGGCTCACTCTTAAAAATTGACCTTATCCTACCCTACCCTTACCCGTTAATATTATCGTTGTAATGAAACGGTAGTGGGTGAATAACAAATAATATTAATATAATAATTAGTTTTATTATATTTTACAAATTAAACATCAAAAAGTCATTCATTTCACACATATATAATTACTTTTCTAATAAAAAAATAAAAATAAATGTGCAATCAATTCCAACTAAATTATTTTTTATAAAGCAAGAAAATACAAAAACACGAATTTATATTTAGGTGAGCTGGAAATTGAATTGAATATAAATATAAATTTTATAATTACCCTATAGGGTAATAGGTACAAAATAGTCATTACCCATACCCTTATCCATTTGATTAACGAAAAAAATTCTTATCCACCCATAACCAATAAGCTAAGAGAAAAAAAATCTTACCCATACCCATCGAATGAATACGATACGGATAAGTAAACGGCTAAAAAAGTACCATTGACACCTCTAAATTCCATATTGTAAAAATTAGATTTGTCTTTTGTAGTTTTCACATGCAAGTGGAAGTGGTTGTTTTTATAAATTTGGCAACCAAATTCACAAAAATGACATCAGCATATTTGTTTACTTGTGTGATACATATTTGTTTGTTTTTCCCAGATAAGCGGCTTCTTTCTTAGTTGCTGACTAGCTTGTGAAATGGACAGGATGCATATATGATAAATGACATAATGGCAAATTTGATATTTTTATCATGATTTATGTATAATACGGATATTAATTCAGAAATAATTTATTTTTTGATAATGAATAAAATAATATATTGAAAATTTGATTTAAGAAAGAATATAAGTTCGACAAATAATTCGGAAAAAAGCTTGTAAAATTTATGAAATAATTTAAAAAATATATAAAATTTTGTATCTCCAAGCACATTTTAATACAGAGATCATATTGAACGGTTTAGATCGACTGTTTAGACTTTAAAATGTTATAAGTGGATCCCTCCTTATTTATACACGGATCCATATCCTCGACGGTACCGTAAAAGATTCCCTTTTACAATTAGCTATTTACGGTTTGAGATTAACTCTCAGCCGGTTTGGGATTCTAGCTGACTGAGGGGCAGTATTATTGGGCTTTGAGATTCGTGTCAAGTTAAAAAGAACGGTCCAGATCAAGTAATGGTAAAAGATTCCCTATTACGGTACTGCACTGGATGTGAATTCATTTATATACACCGTATCTTATTTTAACGGATTTAGAGATATTAGAGCCTTATCTATCTCATGGATACCTTAGAAAACCTAAAAAATTTCCCAAAGTAGAGACAAAAATTTGACTATTTCTAATAAGGACAAATAAAGAAATTTCTTGACATAGAAAATTCTTCTTCTTAGGTGCGTGTAGAACTGGTAAAAATGAAAGACTTAATTCACCGTGCATTCCACTTTGCAAAGGTTAGGCTTGAATTTGACTGATTATTACACGCGCTTCCGACATTTTTATTAATATCCAAAGTTAATTACAAATTAATAAATATACCCAGAACTGCTGGGTATTTCAAAAAATGTCCAAACCGGCCAGAATCTGACCGGTTTCTTCTTTTGTTATATTACTTCTTTTGATTTATAATTAGTATATTTATACTGAAATACGCTAAATTACTTGAAATTATATGGAATTACACTATATTACATTAAATTACACTAAATTATGTTAAATTACGCTAAACGGTAAATTACGGTAAATTACATATGAATATGGATGATATCTTTACTGAGAAGGCGAAAAACGACGACGAAACTTCAAACGGCCATAAAACAGCGCTCGAGTGTCCGATTTCAGCAAATGACCACTATATTATAGAAACATCCCATTATTTTCTGTGTGCACAAATTTAACATCTAATTATTTATTGTGGGCTTAACTATGACCTTGGTCGTAATAAAGTCATAAAGTTTAAAAATTTGGGCTCTTTTGGATTAAAACATAAGAAATCAATTGAGTGTGTTAAAAAAAAACATTGAATAAAATATAATATCAACAACAATAGAAACGACAAAAGTATGTTTAATTTAAAGTTTGGATGTCATCCTAATTTGGATAAAGAGGTCAAATTTATTGATTTTGACATTCAAATTGGGTGTTTTAAAATGAATGTAATTTAAGTGGCACAATTTAAGACGCAAACCAAACAATTGGATGGATCAATTTAGCGTCACCATCAGGTGTTATCAAGTCTGTTGTTATTAAAATTATCCTAAATTTAATTTCTAGTTTTAATCCAAACCATGTGTTTTGAACCTGAAATTCCGATCCAATGAGGTACCGCGGAGTGTAGAGTGAGATCTGAATCGTTCGTTTTAATCTGGCACGATTTTAAAGCGATTTCGTGCATCTAAGATAAGTGTGTTTTAATTTAGGGCATGTTCGGCCGTCTAAAGGGAACGGGAATGAAAATTTTTGAATGGCCGAAACATTGTGCGCGTGGGCTGAAATTCGCAAAGTCTGAATGAATTTTTTTTTTCCCACGTACACAGTGTTTGACCGAACAGGCCCTTAACTCGGCTGAAAGCTAATTTTATTCCTTGCGGTACCGCACAAGATATGTGGGTAGGTGACTAGTGGAAAGAAATTTCAAATTTTGAAAATTGATGTTGCTGTCTTAGTTCACTTTTGCTTTACTTTTCTGTGGGAATTTTCAGTTAGCAGGTCTCTTCTTCTAACTAGATTACAAGATTTAATTTTTCTTGACATTTTTGTGTTTTTTTTAATAATACATTTATATTTTTAAGTCCATGGTTGATTTTGTTTTTTTATACCATGTCTAATGTTTCGGTACAATCGGATTTGATATTGAGCTATGAGTGAGTCTATGGTACTATGCATAGCACAGATTAGTCCGTACTATGGAGTCATATTTTCATTTTGAAAATTCTAATGGTCGATCTGAACCATTCAACGTGACCCCCACATGAATATGTACTTGCAGACTAAATTTTATATTTTTTTGAATTTTTTTACTATATTTTAAGATAGGTAGAAAATCACTTGATTCGAAAATTCTGGACCATCCAAAAACAATGATTTTGTACTATCTCAATAAATAATAAAAAAATTCTAAAAATAGTAAATTTAGCCTACAAGTATATTCTCATATGAAAATCATGTTGAACGGTTCAAATCGGCCGTTAGAATTTTGAAATCCGTAGTACAGACCGATCCGTGCTATGCATAGTATCATAAACTCACTCTTGAGCTATTATCTCTTACATGAGTGGAATGTCAATCGCAATAATATTATGTGCATAGAGCTCAATTTGAACAGAATTTATTATATAAATAATTCAAATGATAATATTTGTTTTTTTTTTCAATTCAAATTGTGCTCATCAGTATTTTTATAATTCGTTATATAAATCATTAAAATAATAATTTTCTTAATTTTTTCGGTTTATATTGACGCACGCCAGTATGTCAGTGGCATATAGAGTGGAAAAATAGCACACCAGAGCTGACTCCGTTAAGGAATGATACGGCTATGACACGGAATAAGACGGTACGTGTGTCGGTTACGTGCTATGACTATTTGCTTGACATGACTAGTTATTGGTAAACAAATACATGGCACAACACAGTACAGCACGACACGGAAAACAACACGTTTAGTCACGACAAGTTTATTTTTTAACATTAATTCCTCATTTTAATATTTCATAGAATTGTTCCACATTTCTTGGGAAACTTTTGTGAATTTATTCGATAAACAAATTTAAATTACGAAAAAAATAGTCAAATGTGACCGGTTACGGCACGTTTAGTCACGGAGCGACTTGGTCACAGCGTGACTCACATGATGTGACCATTCACGTGCCATGATTATCCCTTGACATTTTAGTCACGACACGTGAAAAATTGATTTGATCACAACACGACACGGCATGGTACCAAAATCACAGCGTGTTAGTCACAATACGGCATGATTTTTCCACTCTAGTGGCATATCAAGACTTCTTAGCACATTATCTAAAACCGACACTATATTTATTGCTGATTGCAAATTTAGTTGTCACATTTGTTTTTTCAAACTCTATTTATTGCAGGATCAAATCTTCACCCCCTGATAGAAATTTGGTTTTCTATGTTTTATGTCAATAATTTCATTTAGTCAAAGCAAGCACCTATCCTTTATTGACCTAAGTATACATTAATACATATTTTTAGCTTGATACAGCAATTAACATAGTATTGTCAAGTGACTGATATCATCTTTGAATTTTTTTATTTTAAATATTTGCTTTCAAATTATTACAAAGGAATGGACAATGACACCAAGTTCATATGGAACAGAGCTTATATATGTTGGAAGTATATATAATAATTCAAGTTGCATTTGCAATGAAATGTTTAAAATTTGAACTTTGAACTAATTGAGATATATTTATTCAGTTTCAACCAATGTGCTGATCAGGTGGTTAGATCTTTAGATGCTTCATATTATATTTACAAAGCATGCTATCCAGTTAGGTATAAAACATTTTTATACAAGGTTAGAATATTGGACCACCCATTTTATAAGTTGAGAATAAATTATTAATAATAATTGAATAAAAAAACAAAAAAAAAACTTGTGTGATATGCTTGCCCATTATTAACTGGATCCGAATCTGTTGAAATCTGAGGTCGGTACTGTTCACCCTGAAATCCCTACAATCCGAATCCAGCCGTCAAACTGTTCCGAGATGCGTGCAAGAAAAAACTAGCTGTTTCGAGATGCGTTCTAAAAAAAAATTTGATGGCTGGATTTCGAATTGTAAGAATTTCAAGGTGAACAGTATCTGATCTCGAAATTTCAGCTGATTTATTTCCTTATTAACTAGTTGTGGTGTTAGATTAACTTGTTTAGGCTCTAGGCCTTTATGACTTACAACTACATGCAAAATATGTACCTTCAGAACTTACCTGCAACTCATTTTACATGCAAAATTGAGATTGAGGGACTGAAATTTTAGTATAGTTTAATTTTATTTTATAAGGGGACTGAAATGTAATAATGCATATAAAAATAAATAAGAAATGACTAATTGCCTGCAAACTTTTTGAGCAAGATATAAATCTAAAATTAACTAGAAATTATGTCTTATTTGCAATTACAAAATTGGAATTTTCAATTGTTTAATCTCGGCCGTGTTATTTCTAATCTGATTTTTCATTGTCTAATCCTAACCGTACATTTTTCTAATTTGATTTTTCACAGCCCATTTTTCCATTATCTTGACAAATTCATTAATTGAATATAAACTTGATGTAGATGGGTTTAAACTTTAAATGTTATTACTGAAAAAATATAGAAAAGAAACTTCTGGCTCTTTATTTATTGGCACACATAATAAAGATTAAGATAATAACAGGTGGCTTTTATTTTTATTTTTTTGAAAAGAAGTGGGGATTCCCACCGATTTCCATTCAATATGAAAACTCTTACATTGTTTTGATACCAAGTACCACCTATCTGGTACACTAACATAGAATGTACAATGGATTTTCATATTACGAAAAAACAGTCAAATGTGACTGGTTGCGGCACGTTCGGTCACAGCACATTTAGTCACGGAGTGACTTGGTCACAACATGACTCACATGGTGTGACCATTCGCATGCCATGATCATCCCTCGATATTTTAGTCACGACACGTGAAAAATTGATTTGATCATAACACGACACGGCACGGTATCAAAATCACAGCGTGTTAGTCACGACACGGCACGATTTTTCCACTCTAGTGGCATATCAAGACTTCTTAGCACATTATCTAAAACCGACACTATATTTATTGCTGATTGCAAATATTTAGTGTCACATTTGTTTTTTCAAACTCTATTTATTGCAGGCTCCAATCTTCACCTCCTGATAGGAAATTTGGTTTTCTATGTTTTCTGTCAATAATTTCATTTAGTCAAAGCTTGCACCTATCCTTTATTGACCTAAGAGCATCTACATCTCTGAAACTCTTAGAGTTTCTAAATAACTGTTAACTGTTTTTAAGAAATTATAGACTCTGAAGTTTCTAAATGTTCACATCCTTGAAACTAATTTTAGAGTTTCTAATAAGCCACATCATCAGTAAATTAAAATTGATAAGTCACATCAGCAGTAAATTAAACTAATTTTAGCGGTACAGGCCAATCGTTTTGCCACGTCAGAGTTTATAAATGATTTATTAATAAGAAATTATTGAGCAAAGTTGCTAAATAAGAAATCCATCTACATCTCTGAAACTAGTTTAGCAACTGCCACATCAGATTAGAAACTCTAATAGTTTCAGGAATGCAGATGCTCTAAGTTGATACATTAATACATATTTTTAGCTTGATACAGCAATTAACATTGTATTGTCAAGTGACCGATATCATCTTTGAATTTTTTTTATTTTAAATATTTGCTTTCAAATTCTTACAAAGGAATGGACAATGACACCAAGTTGATATGGAACAGAGCTTATATATGTTGGAAGTATATATAATAATTCAAGTTGCATTTGCAATGAAATGTTTAAAATTTGAACTTTGAAATAATTGAGATATATTTATTCAGTTTCAACCAATGTATGCTGATCAGGTGGTTAGATCTGTAGATGCTTCATATTATATTTACAAAGCATGCTATCCAGTTAGGTATAAAACATTTTTCCTACAAGGTTAGAATATTGGACCACCCATTTTATAAGTTGAGATAAATTTATTAATAATAACTGAATAAAAAAACAAAAAAAAAACTTGTGTGATATGCTTGCCCATTATTAACTGGATCCGAATCTGTTGAAATCCGAGGTCGGTACTGTTCACCCTGAAATCCCTGCAATCTGAATCCAGCCGTCGAACTATTCCGAGATACGTGCAAGGAAAAACCATTGAATTTTGTACCCATCTTAATAAATAGTAAAAAAATTCAAAAAAATATAATGTTTGATCTGGAAGAACATTTTATTGTGGAGATCATGTTGAACGGTTTGGATCAACGATTTGGATTTTGAAATATAAAAAATAGTTGTGGTAACTTTGTTGTAATTCAAAATTGTGATAACCAGATGTGTTGAAATAATTCAAGTTGCATTTGCAATGAAATGTTTAAAATTTGAACTTTGAAATAATTGAGATATATTTTCAGTTTCAACCAATGTGTTGATCAGGTGTGTAGAAAAATTCATAGCTCCTTAGTGAGTTTAAGCTTGACTTAGTTCGTTGTTAAAAAAAAAAAAAACTTTTTTTTTTTGTGACTCTTTTATATAATCGAGAGTTGTTAACTACTTACCTTTTCATTTCATGAATGGTTAAAGCTAAAGTCGAGTCAGATTCGGCTCGACTCGACTCGTTCTGATATGAGCTGAATTCAAGTTTTACCTAACTATGTTATAAAAATGCAAAAACAAGGAAAAAGGACAAACTTCCATTACTACTTTTGGACTTAATCTCTTTACAGTGTAGGCGCACCGCTTCCTCGTATATTTTAGCAATATTATTGTTGAATTATTGAACAATATAATACCTAACACCTTCTTTGAATGGAGAGTAGAGGAAGGAAGGGGAGGTGAAGAACAAAAGAAAGAAAAATTAATATATTTAATTTCTTTGTATTTGGATGATTAATGAGAGAAAATAAATTTAACTTTTCTTTCTGTCTTATTTCTTGTTTGGTTGATTAAAATTTAGAAGGTCAATTAGAAATTCGGTGGTTGTTGTAGATTTGTGACAAAAAAATTGTATAAGAATTATATAGGTAAGATATATGATTGAACATTTGTGTTTTTTTGTTGTAAAAATATTTGCAACAAATTTTTTTTCCATCCGTTACACTTCAAATCGGGAGAGAAACCGATTCTATTAATTATAATGATATAAGATTAAACCTTTCACCTCTGACAAAAATTTTGTCAACCAAACACAATTCGACGGAAATTTTTTTTTTCTTTCCATTCCTTCCCTTCCTCTACTCTCCATCCAAACAAGGTGTAAGTCTTTAACTTTCGTTTTGAATTCCTCTCTCTTTCTATGTGCTCTTGATATCTTTAATCTGCACATATAAATGAATTTGTTGCAGAGGTAAAGTTAAGCCCATTAGCCATAACAGAACTAATATAGGCCCATCAAGATCTTCATTAGGCCCAAAAATAATAATGAGCCTAAATAGTATGTACGATGGATTTTCATATTGGGCCTGACCTTTACAATGGATCATCTATAACACTGGTCGATTTAGGCGTGATTAACCCGTGGAACAGGAAAACAAAAAATAAAACGATTTATTATTTGAGAATTGAGAGGGCTAAAATCGTCATTTCGTTTTCATCCCTTCTTCTCCTTGTCGTTTCATCTTCTCTCCCGCTCTCCCGCTCTCCCGCTCAAAACCCCAAGAGAGCTTATCTTCCCACCGCGAAATATCCCCTCGGATCCTCGGCTGCTCTCTTCGACACGTGTCTCTTCTGCGATCTGACATCTGGTCCCACCGCCTCTGAACTCCGCCTTCTCTGTATGTATGGTACAGCACAGTCTTCATCTCTTACTCTCAACTTGAAATTTTGTGTTAGATTGCTCGTAGTCTGATGTGAAATTAACGAATTTTTTCACTTTGCTTATAACTGGCGACAGAAAGTTTGATTAATTTTAGGCGGAGAGTGTAATGCGGGAGAGTATTTGTAAGGGTATCCACTATGTTTTAAGGTTTTGCAGTGTTAGTGTTACACATGACATTGCTCCTTAAGTCCTAGGTGCTTGAGTAGATGAACGGATCTTCTATGAACTAACGAGTGTAGTTTTCTGTGTTTCAGGTATTATAGCTGAGACCTGAGAGGATCCTTGGGTTGTTGTTGCTCAACTCTTTCTATTTGTGCGGTGAGTGCTGATTTCTCTTGATATTGTACTCGATTTTGGTAATTTGTTTGGCCCTATATATATTGGGTCTATTTTTTTGCCTTTCTTTGGTTGCCTTTAGGCTATTCATTGTGAATTACACAAGGGAGTGTTGCTCAATTGCACGTTCTGGTGTCAATGAGTTTATGATTGAATGATTGGATTATGCTGGTGGTTAATTGAAGTTCTAATTTAGTTGCACAATTGACATCAAAATGTGTGGGTTGATGTGACTAAATAGTGGCTAAATTTACAGCAAATTGATCCGGCACAATGTCTATTTTCATGTCAATTGAGGCAAATTTGGTCACTATTATTATAGATTAGGGTTAAAATCAGGCCTTGTAGTTCATATCTGCTAGTGAAATATTGCAATCCTGTGTGCAATTTAGTTCACTAACACTGGTCTCTGTGGCCAGCATGGTCCTGTAGTATCAGTGTTTTGTTTTGTTTTGTTTTGTATTTTGTAGTTATTTGGCACGGGTTAATTAGATCTTTATTGCACAACAACTTTCTTTTTGTGTCAACCTTGGCTAATGCCTATCAAGTGGTATCGTGGTACCAACCAAACAAGAGTCATAAGAGATCTCAGTTCATATTATTTTCTTTTTTTTTAAGAATGCTCTCATTTCATATGCGATGCCATTGTGCTGACGACTTGCATGCTTTCCAAATATAGTCATTTGGATATTCATGTCTCTAGGCCTGTTTTAGTTGCTGATTTTGATCTTTATGTTGAGCCACTGTTTCAGTAATTTGAAACATTCAAAAGTCATCCAGAGTATTGTATTATGAAAAATAATTTGTTTATATTTTTCTTGAAGTTTCTTCTATGAAGGGTAAAAATTGATCTGACTTTATAATTCTTCTTTATGTTTTGCATGTTTCTATAGGACTTCACATTCATATGTTTAGTTAAACTGTATGAGTTTCTCTGAGCAGTCTCTTTTAGATTGAGGATTTATCTTTTGTACAAACAATGATCCTTTTTAGATTGAAATATTTCACTAATATTTTTGATACAGTCAGCATGATATATTTCATTGAAATCCAGCTTAGGAGACATTTATATCATAAAAATGAGGGATCAGTGTGAAAAATAAAAACAGTGTGCCCCAACTATTATGTCCATTCCATGAGAAACCATGCGTTTCTTCTGTAATCATTTTGCTCTTATCTTTTTACATAATCAACAGTTTTCATGTTAAACTGCTTATTAAAGATTTCATCAAATTCACCGCAAGGATAAATTATTTTCCACTTATACATTGTTCTTCAGTTATTCATTGTTTGCTCATAGTACCTTTCCATTTTTCAATCCCGGTTCCAGTCATTGTTTGCTTATAGTCATTCATTGTTTGAATCATGTGCAAACTAAATGCTTTTGTTTTCCTATATGTAATATAAGGTATGAATAGTGCATGAAGATGTTGTCCTACAGGAGTATCCTACTATCCTCTTCATAAGTTGACCAGGTGAGGTTATGTCTGAAACTTTCTCAAAAATGTAAGGTGTGTCTTAGATATGAAAGACACCGCATATGCACTCCTCCTTTCTATACAATTGAGGGAGACAAAGGGCTCATGTTTGGTATTTCATGAAGGAAAAAATAGGGGTTTTAGTTGAAATTCCAGTGAGCTGTAGGGTTGCACAAGATGATATTTCAGTTTAGATTTTATGGAGGTTATGTAGGCATGGATGTAATTTACTGTTGAGTTCTTGTACTGGAATTTTAACTTGACATACATGTAATTTTTCCGAGTAAATACCTGTTCCTGCTGTCTAAAGCATGACAAGATTAACACCTCAACATGGGTTTTATACCTCTATATAATCAGACTTGTTAAACATCTCCTGTGCTGTTCCCACATGCTATTATGGAATTAAATTGCATTATTTACGAACACACTAAGTGCTACTTTTCCAGGTCTTGTTGCATTTTTGTGTTGTTTTACTTCCAATGGAGTGCAACATGGAAGGGGCAATATGTGCCTTAGAGATTGCCGAGAAAAGACTTCTCAACCAAGACTATGCCGGTGCAAAGGAGATGGCACTAAAGGCAGAGAAGCTATGCCCACAACTCGCCAACATCTCTCAGCTTCTGACAGTTAGCGAGGTACTCTGTTCATCCCAGTTGATGCCCAATGGCCTATATGATTGGTACAAAATCATTCAAGTGGAGCCCACATCAGACGAGATCCTCATTAAAAAGCAACGCCGCAAGCTGGTGCTGTTGCTACACCCTGACAAGAACAAATTCCCGGGTGCAGAGGCGGCGTTTAAGCTGGTTGTGGAGGCAAACAATACCTTGTCAGATCAGGCCAAACGAATTATGTATGATGTCAAGAGAAAACAATTTGGTAGGTTGCTGGGCCCGGAACAGAGCACACCAACAAATGCTGCTCACTACTCTTCTAGCAATACCAATCAGGGTTTCACTTTTTGGACTGCATGCCCTGGCTGTAAGACCCGGCATCACTACAACAGCAACATTTTGGGTAAGAAAGTGTTTTGCAAGAATTGCCGCAGAACCTTTTTGGCAAATACACTGCAACATATGAACCCGGGGCCCATGTCTGGAGATGGAGGGACCACCAAGGACAGCACAGGAGGTGCCAGGAAGCCTGACAACAACCCTAATTCTGAACCGGTCACATCCAGTTCAGTCCAGAGAAGGGGCAAAAGGGTTAGTACAGATACAAGCAAACCAAGTGCTGATCGATGCCCAAACCAGAATCCTAATCCTAGTTCTCAACCCAAGTTTAGCTCGGATGTTAACCCGAGTAGAGGTGATGAAAATCAGACTAATGCTGGAACTCATACAGCTGGCACCGGTACGCCTCTTAGGTCTCTGCACAACAAGCCTAATGTGAAAAACAATAGTACCGAAGTAGATGTTTCAAGCCCTGCTAAGAAGGCAAGAGTTGAGGTAAATGGAGAGCAAGATGGTAACGGTGGTACGAATGCAGTTAATACCAATAATAATGCTAGTACCTGTGTTGAGAAGGAGGTGAGAGAACAGGATAGAGAGAAGGGGAAAGAACAAGTGGTCCCAAGTGGGTCTGCCGGAGACAAAGATTCCTTTCCAAAGACCAGTACATGTGCTGCTTCTTTGTTGGAGGAATCCAAAACCCGATCAGTGCATCCAGATCCATTTTGCAATTTTGACAAGCTGAGGGATGTAAGCAAATTTGCAGCAAACCAGATTTGGGCGCTTTATGACGACTTAGATGGCATGCCCCGGTTTTACTCCCGGATATGTAATGTCTACAATGAATCTAGTTTTAAAATTGAGTACACCTGGCTTGTGCATGATCCGGTTAACAAAACCGAGGCCGTGCGGTCTGGTGCGGAGTTTACAGTGGGATGTGGTAATTATACTTTGGGCAAAACTGAAACGACAGGCGATCGCTTCATTTTCTCTCACATGGTTTCGTCTGAGAAGGGGAAGAAGAAAGGTGAATTATATGCCATATTACCTAGAAAAGGTGAGGTTTGGGCACTCTTTAAAGACTGGTGCTTTAAATGGGGTAAAAAACTAGACAAAAGTTGGAAGCTTGAGTATGAAATTGTGGAGGTACTCTCAGATTTTTCTCTAGCAAGCGGAGTTATAATAGTACCCTTGGTCAGGATTATGGGTTTTCCTAGCGTATTTGTCAGGGTACGGGACTGGGCACCTATTCATGTACCACATGGGGAGATACATAGATTCTCCCATAGCGTACCAGTGTATCGACTAAACAGCAGTGAGAGGAACAATAATCTTCCGGAAGGTTCTCTTGAGCTTCACACATGTGCCCTCCCGACCAACCTTCCTTCAGTCCCCATTGAATCAATAAAGCCCCAAAGGAATGACAGAGAGGGATTGACAAATTGTGGGGGCCCCACCCCCTCAAATGGAGATACCAGCGGGCCCACCTTGAACTGGAGATGCCAATCTCCTCAACCAAATGCTGATGCGCAAAACTTATCCACCCCCTCAAATGGAGATACCAGCGGGCCGCCCACCTTGACCCGGAGATGCCAATCTCCCCAACCAAATGCTGATGCACAAAACTTATCCACCTCCTCAAATGGAGATACCAGCGGGCCCACCTTGAACCGCAGATGCCAATCTCCCCAACTAAATGTTGATGCGCTAAACTTATCCAACCCTAACGGAGATACCAGCGGGCCCACCTTGACCCGGAGATGCGAATCTCCCCAGCCAAATGCTGATTCGCAAAACTTGTATGAGTATCCCAACCCAGAGTTTCACAACTTTGACATGGGCCGAGCTCGTGACCATTTCCAGCGGGGCCAGATGTGGGCCCTGTATTCTGACGTTGACACATATCCAAAATACTATGGGTGGATACGGAAGGTCGAGCCGGATCCGTTTAAAGTGCATATAAGTTGGCTTGAGGCATGTCCCAAGTCACAAGTTGAGAAACTGTGGTTTGATGCCAATCTACCAATCAGCTGTGGCAAGTTCAAGGTCATAACTGAGAACACAATTTATGACAACCCTGATTACTTCTCTCATATGGTCTCAGTGAGTCATCATAAGAGAGGCGGCGTTTATGAAATATTGCCTGAGGTTGGTGAGATCTGGGCTGTCTACAAAAACTGGTCGGCCAGATGGACGCTCCATGACTTGAAGACATGTGAGTATGACATAGTGCAGATTAGAGAGCAGCGAGAAGAGTCTACGGTGGTTTTTCCTATGAAACAGGTGTCTGAGTATAGATCGGTCTTTATGCCGGGGAAGATATATGGGAGTGGTTCAAATAAATGGGAAATACCATACATTATGTTTTCACATAGGATACCTGCCTTTCGTCTGACAGAGGAGCGGGGTGGGAAGCTCCGGGGGTTCTGGGAACTGGACCCCGCATCTGTGCCTTACACATTTTTTAACCATGACAAGTGATATATTTTGTTTTACCTAACTTTTGGGCAGATTTAGGAGCAAGCATCAGAAAATGGCTTTTTTTTTTTGTTTTAGCTTCTTATATAACTAATGCTTCTTTTTGCTGCCATGATGGCAGGGGGTGCATTTTCTGATGTAGTATCAGTTAATGCAATGACACTGTGATGTTTTAGGAATGCTCTAATTGTCGCCTCTTGTAGTCTTTTGTGCATCTCAGATAAAATGTGCAGTTGATAATATATATAATTAGCTATCTCGTATTTGTGCTGTTCAATTTGTGGCTCGTACCAGTATCTTTCTTTTTTCATATTATATCTTACTAATACCTGATTTTGGTAGCAATGGTTTTGACACAGCGTGTAATGGTTGTACTCTATTTAGTTCAGTTCCTCAAAGGAGCCAAGATATTGTTAATTTTCATATGAAAAATACATCATCTGTCTTGCACAACTTATCTATTGCAACATTAACTTTAGAAAACATGGAAATCATAGTTTTCAGAATATACAATAATTTCTAGGTCCAATCTTTTTGGCAGAGATCATGCATAGGTCATCAAACCAACATCCTTTAAACAATGTTCTCTAAATTTTGCCTTTATTTGTAAACAACGCCTTCACAATTACCTCTCTTTCTTCCACAGGTCTTTTTAAGAATACTGTAGCTCATAACCTTAACAAGTCAATTCTTCCTCTATTTCAATTCACTTGCGCATACCATTTATAAAACATCGAAGTCACATAATTTCTTGTCAATTTCATTCTTACAAGCATTCGTACACTACAATGTTAACATATTGGTTTCATGCTTTTTAAACAGATACACTCCTGACCTTATATTAATTAATCCCAACTGACTTACAACCAATTGGTATTCACGCACTAATATTATTATCCCATTCTTTGTTGTTTTGTTCTTTTGTTGTTTCAGCATCTCTGGCCTCCAGTGCAGTTCATACAAAACTGTCTCACATTATAAAAAAGAATTTTGAAAACAATCCCTGGTTATATCTGCTTTAACCCCTTGGTCATTCTACAGCTATAAAGGTAATCCTCTAATCTTTATTTATTTATTCTCTTTCGACAAAAATTGCTTTTTTTTTCCTGCAACCTAATAAGAATAGCTAACTTAAATTTACAAATCTGTATTGGATGCTAATTTTACCTTCTGTGTACGTATATACATATCTATATGCAATTACAATATTATTATCAATCCATTGAATAGCATTGTAGTTAGAGGACATCAGATTTTTTCATGGACTTAATTCTTTTTATCGTGATTCAGAATTAAAAGAGCAAATTAGTTGTAGAAGTGGATTAGACTGTGATTACAAGAATAAGTAGAAGTGGATCATATTTAAAAAAAATATAGTACTCTCTCAATAAACTACACAGCCTGTCTCAAGCCAAAAAAAAGGAGGAGGGTTCGTGATAGGCTTTGCGAGCCAACGGTAAAAAAACAGTCTCTTTATGGAGAATTGGGCATGAATAGTACTAGGATGGGTGATATCCTGGGAAGTTCCCGTGTTGCTGATTTTGTTGAGTTTCATTTCTAATCTATCCAACTTGTTGAGAATAAAGACTTTGAAGAAGAAGAAGTACTCTCTCAATTTCACACGCGCCTACAACAACCCTATCAATTGCAACCTCGACTTCTAAAACATGAATCCTAAACATTTTTACTTCTTGCAACCTCACCTATCTTACACAACCCATCCATGAAACCCTACACTCTAAAATATGAACCTTCTATGACAAACGTCAATTTTACTATTCTAGCTTATTTTAAGATTGCAATCAAACATAGATGTGTAATAAAAAAAAACACACTAGTAAATGTTGAATTAGAGGGCCTAGTATTGGGCTGGCCTAGTCCACGAAAAAGTAAAATGTAATTGAAGGCTGTAATTAAAGAAGGAAGTCACGGAATTGATGTTTCCGAATTCGGCGATGGGGTTAGTCCCACAAGAAACATAAGACACGGACAAACAGAAAGAGGGAAAGAGGGTAGTATATATATATGTCCGGATGGAGATCGTTGTGAGGACCAATGTTTTAAAATGCAGTTTCTATGCGGTATGCAGCTGCATATGCGGATTTTTTTGCAGACTTATATATATGCGAATTTTAAAATGAGAATTAATATATATATATAAATAAGTATGAGGTAATATGCGGTAATATGCATGTGGTAATATGCGGCCGAATATACGACTAAATATGCGGCCGCATATGCGGAACTGCAAATTAGACCGCATATTGATTTTCTATGCGGTTGCCAACCGCATATGCATTTGTGGCCGCATGAACTGCATTTTGTTACATTGGTGAGAGCATCTACATCCCTGGTACTATTGGAGTTTCTAATATGATGTGGCAATTTTTAATTCAGTTTTAGGGATGTGGAAGAGTTTCTTATTTAGAAATAAATAAACTATGCAGTAAAGTTTCTTATTAAGAAACTGTTTATAAACTCTATGTTGATCAAATGATTGGCTCAAATTATTTATACTTTTTAATTTATTGCTAATACGGCTTAATAGAAATTCTAAAATTAATTTCAAGAATGTGAGAGTTAGAAACTTTAGAGACCTTAATTTATAAAATGTGGTTAACAGTTATTTAGAAATTCATTTGAGTTGTTGGAATGTAGATGATCTGAGGACTGAGGAGTGAGGGCGTCCTAAGATAATGGATTTGGATCTGTGTACTGTAGCGGATCCAGAATAAAATAATTCGTATAAATACGGATATCTCTGCTCCGCTTATGGTTTACAGATTTGATCCGAATCTGGATCCGGAAATTATCCGATCCGATACGGATCTTGCTCTTGCTCGGATTCAGAACGGATTATCCATATCCGTTTTCAGTCTTGAATTCTATAACACCGGCTATAATGAGTAATCCAAAATATATTGAAGTCAATAATACAAAAAGTAAATACTCATATTTTCAAAATAATAATTTGTCTACTAATTTATTTAAAAAAATTCTATCTCAGAGCATCTACATTTCTGAAACTCTTAGAGTTTCTAATCTGATGTGGTAGTTTCTAAATGTTGATGAATTTTTTATTAAAAATCTTTGCTCAATAATTTCTTAATAAGAAATCGTTTATAAAGCGCACGTGGCAAAATCATTCGCTGAAATTAACTTCTCACGCACCTCTGGCGCTCTCTCTCTCCGCACCTCTGGCTCTCTCTCTCTCTCCTAACAAAAAAAAGTTTCTCCAACAAAATTTTTCCCACAATTCGTTCACCTCCTGCTTCTTCTTACTAATTGTTGCAATGAATTCGTCTCTTCTTCCTCTTCAAAATGACATCTCAATTGCTGACTTTTTTTTCCTACGAATTTTCTCGGACAAAATTATTTCTCAGAGAGGGAGGCACCTTTGCCCCTGCTGCCGCGAGCGCGTCACATTTTCTCTGTCATACAGTGAAAACGATGTTGTCTTCCACCTTCGCCCGCTTTATCTTCATTTGATTTCGCCATTGTCTTCCACTTGCCGCAATGGAGGCGCCACCACGCCCTCCTCCTGCATCTTGCGAAAGCTGGTAAGTGTTTGGGTTTAGTGTTGTTCTTCCCATTTTCTTTTGTGATGAAATTGAAGTCTATAGAATGGTCATCTCTGTTATCTCAAACTGAAGCTATATTGGTTCAATTGAGGCTTAATTGTTTAAATGGAGCTGTTAATTGAGGTAATTTACAAGATGTGATTGCGAAAAGTTCTCTTAAATTGACTTCCTTTATGCTGGATTACTAATTCCAATTGTACAAAATTCTTGTAAATGCTAGCAGAAACCCACTTGTAAGCAAGTGGTACAATGCTGAGGAAGTAATTCTTGGAAAGAAAATGAAGGTACTCTTTACAATGCTACATATTTGCATATGCACAATAAAAATTCTTTTCTTCAATTTGAGCTTCTCATGTTGTTTGTATCATATTGTTGATGTTATTATTATCGCAGGACTGGTTTAGGTTTAGTGTAGCACTCTGGCACACTTTGAGTTTATAAATAAGCTTGGTGTCAATAGATGGTGCTTCCGTGATAGAGAAGGTACTAATATAAGACCCCTATGGGGAACTGCTTAGCTGTACTTCATTTTTTCTTTTTTCAAATTTGAAATTATGACCGTAATTCATGTGGTGCATGCAATTTGCCAAAGTGTTCAACAACTAAGAATGCCAAGTGATACAGTTTTGAAAAGGTATTATTTTTATATTTTTTGTTAATTCCATGTCAAGAACTGTTGAATCTGAATATGAAAATGTGCATTTACCAGTTCATATATTTTACATGCAACCTTGTGTTTGTTGACTTAATTTTTCAGCTTTTGGTTGCTTATTTATACAATGAATAATTTGGCTTCGAATTGGGTTAAGTTGAGGTTTAATTAATCAGGGACAGTTTGATTTGTGTCAACCAATGTCATGCATACTTGATTGTGTTTTAATCTTAGCTAATTTTTTCAACCTTTCATGCATGCAGATGTGCTTGTTTTTGGTTATGTTTGGAGTTCTGCTTCTTATCGTAATCATAGTCCTGGCAACTTAAAGTGTTTCATGAAATGTTGTGTATGTCGGGCTTGGGTGGTTTAATACTGATCTGTTTAATGTGATTTGGCTAAATTGTCTTGCTAGCTTGAGGCATTTGGAAATTGTATTATGGAGTATCCGTGACTGACGGAGCATATGTATTTGCTGTAGTCATTCTGTCTGTGAGTGTGATTTTGTTTTCTTCTGTGTATTTGCTTGGTTTATTAATTCTCCGCTAGTTTCAAAATAAGTTACATAGAATGGGAGCAAAAAGAGAGAGAGAGAATCACGTCAGCGAAAATAAGTTACGGAGAGAAAAGGAAGAGCGGAACTGAAAAAGAAATATGAAATCGAGATTTGTTTTTTTAATCAGTGCATGAGATTGGTTACGAGGATATGAAAACGAAATTGAGAAAAGAGTCACTGATTTTTTTCTTCGCAATTGGCAATTAAAATTGACCTGGCGGAGAAGGGAAAGGAATGGCGTGGAAGGAGAAACAGAAAAGGAAAAAAAACATATTTCAACGAAAGAATGATTAAAATGAGTTTCAGGGATGTGAATATTTAGAAACTCTAGAACCTATAATTTTTAAAAATTAGTTAATGGTTATTTAAAAACTCTAAGAATTTAGAGATGTAGATGTTCTAACTAACCTCCGTATATTTGAAATGCACAATCAAAGAAGTGATTCTACTAATTGTTTCATTCAATCATTATCTAGCATATTCCTATTTTTCTTATTATTTCTATCTTCCAAAAATGTTTTCTTACATTTTACTTAGTAAATTAAAATCTTTTTACAAATTCAATCTGCAATGCTCTGAAAAATGGAGATATTAAGTAGGCACTTAAGCTATGAGATTTTCCGTGAATTTGCTAGATTAAACCAAATTATTAATTGTTTGCACTAACACATGCAAATCGGGATTTTAAAATTCGATATAAGAAAAAAATTATAGCGGTAATTCTGCGACAAATTTAAAAACTAAAAGAGAAGCACAGATATACGATCGGACGCCATGTAGATGCAAACGGATCGAATATTATCTGTCCATATTTAAATCTATATCAATATTTTTTTAATTTTTTGAATATTTATTTGAACAGATTTGGATACAAATGGATAATTATTTATATTCATATTTTTTTTTATCCGCTTGTTATATGGTTACGTAGAAATTTATTTTTTTCATTGGTACGTCTAATGGTGATTTGGTACTCATTTAATGTATTTAATTTTTTTATTTAGTATTTTTGTTCGTTTTTTATTTTATTTTGTTATTGCTTTTAGCATTTGATCTTACGTGCATGGATATAATTACCTCATATTCCAACTTTTAAATTTGTTTATCATAATAATTGAAATTTAAAAATATATTCATGGTTTAATGAAAAAATTAAATTATTAAATAACATATTAATTTTATCACAATATTTAAATTAAATATCTGAATTAATTATATTCATATTCATTTAATATTTAATCCGTACCTATATTCGTTTAATATCCGATCTTCCATCGTATCGGATGGAAAAAACAAAAACGAATACGGATACATTATCCGTCCGATCCGATCCGTTTGCACCACTAATTCATATCACCGACGGTACCGTAATAGAGAATCTTTTACAGTTACTTGATCTGGACCGTTCTTTTTAACTTGGCACGAATCTCAAAGCCCAATAATACTGTCCCCTCAGTCAGCCCGAATCCTAAACCGGTTGAGATTAATCTCAAACCATAAATAGCTAACTGTAAAAGGGAATCTTTTACGGTACCGTCGAGGATATGGATCCTTGCACCACTCACGCCACCTAGGCGCGAGCAACGCTGACGCAGTGACACATGGAAAAAAAAAATTAAAACGAATTATATGAGAGGGCTAAAATCGTCTTTTAGTTTTCATCTATTGTTATTCCCTCCTGAATTCATTTCACCTAAAGTAACTCTAATTTTAGTTTTAGATCTGGACCGTCAGATCTGTTTTAACACGAATATTAAAGGTTACCGTGCATTCCTTCTCGGACTGGATTGGTCCGAATTCTGATCAGACGGTCAAAAGTAAACGGATAGAACTTAAATTTAAAATTCGAGTTACTTCAGAGGATTCGTACTCATATTGCCTCTTCCCCTACGACCCCACTTGTCGTCTCTTTTCCACTTCGGCTCTAAACCCCAGAGAGAGCATTTCTAAGGTTTCTTCGCTCTACTCACTAGTCACTAGTGCTAACTTGCGCTGTCCCTTCACGCGGCGATTCGGTTCTCCACCGCGAACTATCCCCCCTGATCCTCGGCATCTCTCTGCGACACGTCTCTCTTGCGATCTGACATCCTGGTCCCACCGCCATCGCTGTATGGTATATCGCAGTCTTCTTCTCTCACTCTCAACTTGAAAATTTGTGTTAGATTGCTCGTAGTCTGATGTGAAATGAAAAAGATTATTGTCACTTTGCTTATACTGGCGACACAAAATTGGATTAATTTTAGGCGGAGAGAGCAATGCGGGAGAATATTTGTGATAGTATCCACTATGTTTTAAGGTTTTGTAGTGTTTTACATGACATTGTTCCTTTAGGTACTAGGTACTTGAGTAGATAAACGGATCTTCTATGAACTAATGAGTGTAGCTTTGTGTGTTTCAGGTTTTGTATCTGAGAGGTTCCTCAGGTTATTGTCGCTCAACTCTTTCTTTTTGAGAGGTGAGTGCTGATTTCTCTTGATATTGTACTTGATTTGTGCAATTTGTTTGGTCCTATATATATTGAGCCTCCTTTTTGCCTTTCTTGATTGCCTTGTGTTATTCATTGTGAATTACACAAGAGACTGTTGCTCCAATTGCATGTTCTGGTGTCGATGAGTGTATGATTGAATGATTGGATTATATTATGCTGGCGGTTAATTGAAGTCCTAATTTTAGTTGCACAATTAACATCAAAATGTGTGTGGGTTAATTAAAGTGACTCAATAGTGGCTAAATTTACAGTAAATTGAGCCGGCACAATGGCACTATTTTCATGTCAATTGAGACAAAATTTGGTCACTATTATTATAAGTGAGGGTTAAAATCAGTCCGTGTACTAGTATATAGTAGTTAATATCTGCCAATGAAAATTGCAATCTTTGGTGCAATATAGTTCAGTAACACTGGTCTTTGTTACTAGCACGGTCCTACAGAATCAGTGTTTTGTTTTATAGTTATTTGGTATGGCTTAATTAGACCTTCATTGCAACTACTTTCTTTTTGTGTCAACCTTGGCTAGTGCCTATCAAGTGGTATCGTGGTACCAACCAAACTGGAGTCATAAGAGATCTCAGTTCATATAATTTTATTTTTGAACAACGCTCTCATATCATATGTGATACCCTTGTGCTGACGACTTGCATGCTTTTCCAAATATATTTATTTGAATATTCATGTCTCTTGGCCTGTTGTAGTTGCTGATTGATCTTCAATTTGAGCCACTGTTTGAGTAATTTGGAACATTCCAAAGTCATCTAGAGTATTGAATTGTGAAAATTATTTATTTATGTTTTGCTTGAAGTTTCTTATATGCAGGGTTGTTCTGACTTTATAATCCTTTGTTACGTTTTGCATGTTTTTTTAAGACTTCACATTCATATGTTTACTTGTTTAGTCATATATAAACTGTATGAATTTATCTGAGCAGTCTCTTTTTGATTGAGGATTTATCTTTCGTATAAATAATGTTCCTTTTTAGATTGAAATTATTTCCTTAATAGTTTTGATGCAGTTGTCATGATACACTTTATTGGACATCCAGCTTAGGAGACATTTATATCATAAGAATGAGATCAGTGTGAAAAATAAAACAGTGTCCAAACTTCTATGGCTATCCCATGAGAAGCCATGCGTTTCTTCTTCAATCATTTTGGTTTTTTTTTTTACATGATAAACAGTTTTCATGTTAAACTGCTTATTAAAGATTTCATCAAATTCACTGCAAGGATAAATTATTTTCCATTTATACATTGTTCTTCAGTCATTCATTGTTTGCTCTCATAGTACCTTCCATTTTTCAATCCTGGTTCCAATCATTGTTTGCTTATAGTCATTCATTGTTTGAATTTTGTGCAAACTAAATGCTATTGTTTTCCTTTTTGTAATAGTATGAATAGTGCATGAAGATGTCGTCCTGCAGGAGTATCCTCTTCATAAGTTGACCAGGTGAGGTTATGTCTGAAATTTCTCAAAAATACAAGGTGTGCTCAAAAAAACTTTAAACTCATCCAACAATCATCTGGAAAAATGCATATAGCCCCCTCCTTTCTACACAATTGAGGGAGAAAAACGGCTCATGTTTGGTACTTAATGAAGAAACAAATAGGGGTTTAGTTAAAAATTCCAGTGAGCTTTACGGTTGCACGAGATGATATTTTATAGCAGTATAGATTTTATGGAGGTTATGTAGGCATGGATGTACTTTACTGTTTTTTAGTTCTTGTACTTAAATTTTAACTGGACATACACGTAATTTTTCTTAGTAAATACCTGTTCCTGCTGTCTAAAGCATGAGAAGATTAACACCTCAACATGGGTTTTATACCACTATATATATCATCAGGCTTGTTAAACATCTCCTGTGCTGTCCCCACATGCTATTATAGAATTAAATTGCATTATTTACAAACACACTTTAGTGCTACTTTTTCCAGGTCTTCTTGCATTTGTGCATTGTTTTACCTCCTATGGAGTGCAACAAGGAAGGGGCAATACGCGCCTTAGAGATTGCCGAGAAAAGACTTATCAGCCGAGACTATGCCGGTGCAAAGGAGATGGCACTAAAGGCAGAGAAGCTATTCCCACAACTTGACAACATCTCTCAGCTTCTGACAGTTAGCGAAGTACACTGTTCATCCCAGTTGATGGCCAATGGCCTATACGATTGGTACAAGATCATACAAGTGGAGCCCACATCTGACGAGATCCTCATTAAAAAGCAATACCGCAAGCTAGCGCTGTTGCTACACCCTGACAAGAACAAATTCCCGGGTGCAGAGGCAGCATTTAAGCTGGTTGCAGAGGCAAACAATACCTTGTCAGATCGGGCCAAACGAATTATGTATGATGTCAAGAGAAAACATCTTGGTAGGTTGCTGGGCCCGGAACAGAGCACACCAACAAATGCTGCTCACTACAATTCTAGCAATACCAATCGGGGTTTCACTTTTTGGACTGCATGCCCTGACTGTAAGACCCGGTATCAGTACCACAGCAACATTTTGGGTAAGAAAGTGTTTTGCATGAATTGCCCCAGAACCTTTTTGGCAAATGCACTGCAACATATGAACCCGGGGCCCATGTCTGGAGATGGAGGGACCACCAAGGACAGCCACCATAATTCTGAACCGATCACATCCAATTCAGTACAGAGAAGGGGCAAAAGGGTTAGTGCAGATACAAGCAAACCAACTGCTGATAAAAAACCGTGCCCAAACCACCCTAATCCTAGTTCTCAACCCGAGTTTAACTCGGATGTTAACCCGAGTAGAGTTGATGGAAATCAGACTAATGCCGGCTCTCATACAGCTGGCACCAGTACGCCTCTTAGGAGGTCTTCTCGTAAGAAGCCTGATGTGAAAAACAATGGTACTGCAGCAGATGTTTCAAATCCTGCTAAGAAGGCAAGAGTTGAGGTTAAGGGAGGGCAAGATGGTAATGGTACTGATACCAATGCTAATACCTGTGTTGAGAGGGAGGTGAGAAAACAGGATAGAGAGAAGGGGAAAGAAGCGAATGCAATTAATACCGATACCAATGCTAGTACCTGTGTTGAGAGGGAGGTGAGAGAACAGAATGGAGAGAAGGGGAAAGAAGCGAATGCAATTAATACCGATACTAATGCTAGTACCTGTGTTGAGGGGGAGGTGAGAGAACAGGATGGAGAGAAGGGGAAAGAAGCGAATGCAATTAATACCGATACTAATGCTAATACCTGTGTTGAGAAGGAGGTGAGAGAACAGGATAGAGAGAAGGGGAAAGAACAAGTGGAACCAAGTGATACTTCTTTGTTGGATGATTCCGAAGCGATATTTGTGTATCCAGATCCATTTTGCAATTTTGAGAAGCTTAAGGATGTAAGCAAATTTGCAGCCAATCAGATTTGGGCTCTTTATGATGACTTGGATAGAATGCCTCGGTTATACGCCCGGATACGTCATGTCTACTTTAATTTTAGCTTTTTAATTGAGTACACCTGGCTTGTGCATGACCTGGCAAACAAAGCAGAGGCTATGCGGTCTGGTGTGGAGTTTACAGCGGGATGCGGTAATTATACTTTGGGTAAAACTGAAAAGACAGAATATCGCTACATGTTCTCTCACATGGTTTCATCTGAGAAGGAGAAGAAGAAAGGTGAGCTATATGTCATATTACCTAGAAAAGGTGAGGTTTGGGCACTCTTTAAAGACTCTAGCTTTAAATGGGGTAAAAAACTAGACAAAGATAGAAAGTTTGAGTATGAAGTCGTGGAGTTGCTCACAGATTTTTCTCCTGCAAGTGGAGTTACAATAGTTCCCTTGGTCAAAGTCCAGGGTTTTGTTAGTGTGTTTGTCAGAGTGAAGGACTGGGTACCTATTCATGTACCACATTGGGAGATACATAGATTCTCCCATAGCGTACCAGCTTACCGACTAAACAGCAGTGAGATTGAGAGGAACAATCTTCCGGAAGGCTCTCTTGAGCTTCACACATTTGCCCTCCCGACCAACCTTGAGACTTCCTTCCCTTCAGTCTCCATTGAATCAATAAAGCCCCAAACTCAATCCTTCAGTTCTAAGGAGAGGAATGATAGAGAGGGATCAACAAATTGTGGGGCCTCCAACCCCTCAAATGGAGATACCAGCAGAGTGAACAATAGAGATGGGGACAGCTTGGCCCGGAGATGTGAATCTCCCCGGCCAAATGCTGATTCGCAGAAACTAGAGAAAAATTGCAAGGGCTCCAACCCCTCAAATGGAGATACCAGTGGGCCCACCTTGACCCGGAGATATGTATCTCCCCAGCCAAATGCTGATTTGCAGAAACTAGAGAAAATTTGCAAGGGCTCCAACCCCTCAAATGGAGATACCAGCGGGTCCACCTTGACCCGGGGATGTGAATCTCCCCAGCCAAATGCTGATCAGCAGAAACTAGAGAAAAACTGCGAGGGCTCCAACCCCTCAAATGGAGATACCAGCGGGCCCTCCTTGACCCGGAGACGTGAATCTCCTCAGCCAAATGCCGATTCGCAGAAACTAGAGAAAAATTGCGAGGGCTCCGACCCCTCAAAAGGAGATACCAGCGGGCCCACCTTGACCCGGAGATGTGAATCTCCCCAGCCAAATGCTGATTCGCAAAACTTGTATGAGTATCCCGACCCAATATTTCACAACTTTGACACGTGCCGAACTTGTGACAATTTCCAGCGGGGCCAGATTTGGGCCCTGTACTCTGACGTTGACACATATCCAAAATACTACGGGTGGATACAAAAGGTCAAGCTAGATCCGTTTAAAGTGCATATAAGCTGGCTTGAGGAATGTCCCAAGTCAGAAGTTGAGAAACTGTGGTTTGATGCCAATCTACCGATCAGCTGTGGCAAGTTCAAGGTCACAACTGAGAACACAATTTATGACAACCCTGACTACTTCTCTCATACGGTCTCGGTGAATTATCATAAAAGAGGCAACTACTATAAAATATTGCCTGAGGTTGGTGATATCTGGGCTGTGTACAAGGACTGGTCGGCCGGGTGGACGCTTCACGACTTGAAGATGTGTGATTTTGACATAGTGCAGATTAGAGATCAGAGAGAGAAATCTACTGTAGTTTTGCCTATGAGGCAGGTGCCTGAGTATAGTTCGGTATTTATGTGTGGTTCAAATTCATGGGAAATACCCGCAATTATGTTCTCTCATAGAATACCTGCCTTTCGTCTGACAGAGGAGCGGGACGGGAAACTCAGGGGGTTCTGGGAACTGGACCCCGCGTCTGTGCCTTACAAATTTTTTAACCTTGACAAGTGACATAGTTTATCTTTTTTCTTTTTCTTCTCTTGGGCCGATTCAGTAGCAAGCATCAGAAAATGTTTTTTTTTTTGAATTTTAGCTGCTCATATAACTAATGCTTCTTTTTGCTGGTATGATGGTAGCAGGTGCATTTTCTGATGTAGTATTAGTTAATGTAATGATACTGTAGATGGTCTAGGAATGCCTAATTGTCGTCTTTTGTAGTCTTTTGTGCATCTCAGATCAAATGTGCAGTTGATATATAATTAGCTATCTTGTACTGATTCTGTCCAAATTTTTGGGTGGTACCAGTATCTTTATTTCTTCATATTATTTTTTACTAATATCTGGTTTTGGTAGTAAAGCTTTTGGCGCAGCGTGTAATGGTTGTTGAATCGAGCGTTTGTACTCTTCTGTTCAGCTTGGTACAACTCTACATGACATGTACCTGGCTGTGGGTGGTACCAGTATCTTTCTCTTTTCATATTATTTTGCCACCAATTCTTACTTAAATGCAGTTGTGGGTTAGTATTGAGTTCTGCAACTTTGTACACTTTTACATGGGATAATTTTGATATTCTACAAAGACACCAGGTAGCAATAATGGTTTTAATACACTTTTACTTGAATGCAGTTGTGGGATTTGGTAGCAATGGTTTTGACACAGTTGTGGGAATTCGGTACAACTTTACATGACATGTACCTAGCAGTGTGCCACCAATCTTGTTGTATGATGGTAAATTCTTACTTGAGGCCAATTGTATATTAGTATTGAGTTCTACAACTTTACATTTTTAGATGTGTAATTTTACTATTCTACAAAAACACCATCATGTCTTTGGTTTTTTACATATTTACTATAATAACAGGAAAAAAAAAAATCCCTACTTTCGACCCTCTTTATATATTTAAGCAAGGAAAAAATCATGGACAATTGTGAGCAGTACAAATATACTTATGGATACTGTAGTTAGTAGTTCATAAGATTCTCTAGACGCAACAATACGCGGCGTCCATCTAGAAAGGCTTAGATTTTTGAAATTTTAAATCAAAGTTTAATATTAGTATTGAAATTGTCACTTTGATTTTTTTTTACTTTCTAAAAAAACATATCCATTTTTTTTCATAAATTAATTCGATAATGGGATCTACTGATACCCAGTTGATAGCTTATGATGGAGATTACAAAGGTTTGTAATAAGCTTCCAATGAGTGTAGCATCACTTTGTGTTTTGGAGGTAACCAACATTTTTGTGTGTACTTCTGTGTTTTTGTAAAGGCTAAAAGATGGATAGCTTTAGTGATGCTGGACTAAGTAGCTAGGTAGAGAGTTTTTGTGTTTGGAAGGGAATGGTCTAGGATGCAAAGTGATAAGGTGGGATTGAACATTGACACTTTGCTCCCTAGAAAATTTTAGGTGTAGCGAAAAGTTAGAGCTTTCTATCGATGAAAAGGGTGTGCGTGTGTGGGGCGAGCGTTCTCAGTAAAGAGGTAATCTTAGTCAAATGTAGGAAAGAAGCAGGAGCTGTAAGTTAACATTTCTTGCTAATGAAACCGGGCATTTCATGCCCTTTCTGCCCTCTTTTAAAAAATAAATAATTATACTCGTGAAATTTTTTGTTCAAAAACATAAATTTATAATTAAACTCACAAAAGTGTTATAATATACCCAAATTCTACTGGGTGCTGTATAATAACAAACTAGAAGGCATGACACATGAAACACTAACAGTATTAATAATGCATGCACATGAAATAAAAATCACCAAACAATACATGGACCAGAATAAAGGTCCTACAATCATGGAGCAACCATCAAATTTCAAATACAAATTAAAACCTTAATAATAATATCTTATACTACCAAACACCTGACACTAAACAAAACCCAAAACAATGACAACAACTTGAGTTCATTTCTTTTTCATAATCTTTGCTTAACCCCACCATTGGTGAACAACAATGCCTTCATCCTTGACCTTCCCATGAATTGCCAAACATTCCCAATATGCACTTGTTGCATCACATTCTAAAAACAATTCGTCGATTAATTGAATCGCCTTCTTCTCCTTTGCATTCACCATTTCTTCAATAATTCCAGCATTAGCTTTCATCACCACAAATTCTTCCTCCTTCACATTTCTCTCTAACCAACCCGAAACCCGGCAAGCTTTTGCACCCGTCTTTCTATTGCTCACGGCATTTAGCTTCACCTTTTCAAATCTTGAGCCCTTTTTCGGGTAGTTTTCTTCAAACCATTTCTCACTGTTTGCTATTGATCGCAATCCAGCATCGATGAACACCCTTCGCGGGTACTGGGTTAACGGGTCTCCAGTTAATTCAGGGAGGAATTTAATTTTTCGGGTTTCACCAATTTCTCTCGGAGGCTCCAATAACACATCTTCAACGTGATGAAATACATCTTTTTTCTCTAATGGCATTGCCAAAAGCCGCCTCCTTTTTCCAGTTCGAGTTCCAATTTCATTTCCATTGATTACATTTTGAGAATTTGCTACTGCAACCTTCTTCAGCGCAACAATGGTAGGCCCCAACCGGCGCACATAAACCACTTTATAATTATTGGGCAATTGAAAAGGACCTGAGCTTTCTGAATTGAAGCGGGTGACAGCAACACCGCCAATTTTCAGAACCCGGTCCACAAGCCGAACAGAGGAATCTTCAAAGCCCTCACTTGCAAGAACAAAATCCACAGACTGATCTCCAACAGTTGATTCCCGATCTACCGGCACATGCTCAATTCCGTTCTTCTTCAAAAAGGGTACCCTAGAGTTTGCATTTCCTAAAAAGATAGCCTTTTTGTTACTAGACGAGAAAAGCCCCTCTCTTTTCAAATATCTGATCAGCATTGGCAAATAGAACGGGTCGTCAGACAAGTGGTACGGCTGTACGATGTTGACACGTGGCGGAATCCTTCGGAGCAACGGAATAGAGCACACCACCGCAGCCACGATCGCCAAACGGGCAATCAAAAGCACGAGGCGCGGATCAGGGAGGTGAATCACAACAGTGTGGCCATCCATGTGGCGGGTGGGAGAACCAGATCTTTTCATCTTCAGATCGGAACACACAAGAGTGTATTGTAGTGAAAACTACAAAATTCAAGTTGAAACAACAGAGAAATACCAGCGGGTAGAGGGAAGGAGAGACTAGCGGGTGCAAAAACGGGAGGCGGTATGGTTTCCACCCACGAGTGCTACACGAGTGCTGTAGGAGCGGCGCCACAGAAGCATCAGCTGATGTACGCGTTCGATTTCCATGGCGGCGGCGAGATCAATGGTGGAGATTGATTAAATTGAGAGCATGCCTTGCAAGGTCTCCACCGGAGTGGGAACAAGAAGGGGTAATTTGGTAACTTTGAAGAAGAGATGAAATTGGAGAATGGAAGGAGAAGCCACTGGGAAAGGAGGATTTATTGCGAATGGTTTAGCAATGGAGGAGAAGAGGGGTAAAATGGGAATTTCGGATAAATTCTGAGGCTGGTAACGGTTGCACGTTTTTTTTTATTAATAGAAAAAACAAAAAAAAAATATCAACAGTCACGAATAATTTTACTAGATTTTGAAAAATATGAAAAACATACGGTTTATAACGTTCAGGATACTGTAGCTGGATGTTATAGTCTACAACGTTTAGTTAATCTGATCGTTAATGATTTCTAGTTAACAAAAAACACTGTAGCTGGACGTTATAGACCATAACGTCCAGCTACAATATTTTTTTTTTGCTTCCGCTTCGGTTTGTGAATTTTGTCGCAAAAGGAAATAAAACATTGTAGCTGGATGTTATAAACCTACAGTGTTTTTTGTTAATTAGATATTATTAGCAATCAGATTAACTGAATATTATAATTTATAACATCCAGCTACAGTATCCTAGACATTACAAACCATAACGTTCTTTCTATTTTTTTAAATCTAACGAAACTGTTCCTCATTATCGTTATTTTTTTTTGTTTTTCCTATTAATAAAAAAAACGGAACGGTTGCACTGGAAAATATGTGTCAGAAAAGTGGGACCAGAGATGGAAGGTCGGGACGCGTCACGTGTCCGGATCAAGCGTCGGAGTTTCTGTAACCTTTTTTGAGTCTTACTCTATTGAACTGCGGTGTGAACGCGGAATTCAGATCCACTGATGTAACTTAAATCTTGAGTTTATATTCAGACCGTCCGATCAGAATCCGGACCAATTCGGCCCTAGGTGAAATGCACGAGTCCCTTTAATATCCGTGCTAAAGCAGATCGGACGGTCTAGATCTAAACTCAAAATTTGAGTTAACACAGATGATGTGACTTCTGGACGAGCGGGGTTTTTGGCCCGTGATTTTTGTCAGGTGTCCGGTTTATACGGCGAGAAGGTTCCAACTTCCAAGGTTTTAGGTTTTAAATAAAAGATTAATTTAATCTGTGCTTAAAAAGAGTTTGACCGAAGGCTTAGGAAAATTGACGGAATTTGAATCAATATTAAGAGAGGACAAAATAGATGTCATCACTGTGAAGATTCAGTGTTAAATTTAGTACACTAATAATATATCGGTATTTAAACATCAAAATATGAATTTAAATAACATTGTTCATAAACTCATGACAAAAATATTATATAAAAACATTTAATATTAGAATGGCTCAAATGCCCCGTAGCTTTTGTGCCCCAATCATACCTCATATTTTTATCTCTAATTTCAAAGATCAAATAGATGATTCAAAACATTCCGTGATATTTATATTAAAATGTGCTTAGAAATCAAATTTATATCTTTTGAAAATATTTTATTATTTTTTTAGATAGATACAAGACCATTGTTTTTGGATGATCCAATTTTTTTTAAAAATAGTGTTTCGTACCTATCTAAAAAATAGTAAATTTTTTTTCAAAAAATATAAAAATTGATTTTCAAGCACATTTTAATACGAAGATCATGTTGAACGGTTTGGATCGCCTATTTAAATTTTAAAAATAGAGACATAGATGTGGAGTTTGATTGGGTACGAAAGCAATGGAGCATTTGAATCCTCCTCTCAATAATAATATATTAAATAAAAATTATCATAATTTAAGTTGAACTCCAAAGAACCATTCTGATTTTTGTTCGACTTCTTAAAATATACAATGGTGTCGCTATAGTTATAGTCTTATAGACACGGTATATCTGCTACTCTGCTTGTCTCGACTCTCGAGTCTCAATGAATGACACAGATCGATCTGGACAGAAACGGCCACACAAAATCGTAGACAACAAGACAGATCGCGTGTCTCGATTTCGGGAGTTCTGTTGGACGTAGGGACCACCTGCTTTATCCTGAGGATTTTCTGTAGTTGCTCTTTTTGAACTAGTCTACTCAACCCACACCAGCAGCATATCTTGATCCGCAACATGATAATAACACGCAGAGTGTCGCCGATGAATAGATTAAGTATAGAAATTTAAAAGAACGCAGATAATTGCGATTTGAGAGAGCTGGGAGAATATTTTATTTGCAGAAATTATATTAAATAATATAGAATTTTTTTTGCATAAAATAATGTAGAATATTGAATGGATGCATTCATATTTTGATTCCATAATAAAAATCGAAAATATTTTTGAGTTTCTTTGAAGAATTCTAAAGATATTATTTTCAGTTACTTCGAATATTCTCAAGAATTCGAAAAAAAAAAAAATTGGGTTCCTCCTATGGAATGAAAATATTTATACAATCCATCCTAAGACCTATACCCTATATTATAAATTATATAAATAAAAAAATCTCGATATAGCGAGGAAATAGAGGAAGAGGAATAAGGCGCAAGAGAATTAAAAGTTAATAATTTATCGCACTGCAGTGTTTTGTGAGTTTCTTGGGATTATTCTGTTGCAAATAATGAGCTCTCTCCCACTTATAAGAATGTACGTCTCGTAATTGTTTAATCCAAAAAGAATGTGGATCCAAAAAAAACAATAATAAATCAATCATTCAATCATGTTAAGTCTACTAAACAATAATAAAGCAGTCCATACAACAATAATAAAACAATTGTTAAATGGTTCTGGTTAAGTTAGTGCATAGTGCTTGCTCATATCAAAATTCTGATTCTTGTAATTTTCTCCGTTCTACAAATGAAGCTCATTACAATGTGCATTGTGCTCAGTGTCAAAGGCTGAACAAATAAAATATATCAAGATGCAAACCCAAAATAATTAAATCCAAAATTCAGGAGAGCCTCTGCCACTAAACTTTCTGCCTCATGTCGCGTATGTGAAACATAAGCTACAAATACAAAATTAAAATATAATAAATATGTAAAAAATAAAAAATAGTCTTATTGGCGACTACAATTAGATATAATTAGAGATAATTAGAGTTATTCACCTTGACTCCCACATAAAATGAAAAGAATATTGTAGCCAGAACAAGCCGAGCTGCAATTAGATAGCAAAGTCAAAAGTCAATTATTTACCAGTACTTGTTACACATACGCAAAATTGGGGAGTAATAGAGGCTTGATTGCATGAAATTGGGGCATTAAAAAATCAAGTATATTATAAGTACCTTCTTTCTCTGTCATTCGAGAGATCAGCAATTTAATACCTGTAGGTCCCGCCACATATCCAACAAGATTTGCAATCTGAATAGCAAGTGTACCAAACAATAAAATTAAAAATTAAAGAGAGTATAAACAGTTAGCACGGGAAGCCTTACAATTTTTTTTTTACTTGTGACCCTATATAATACACAAGTCAATTTGGTACACTTGGATAAAATATTGAAAAACACAAATTCTGATTGATAATTAAAATTCCCTTATTTATCAAATTAATTTCAGCTGCATCAGTTCACTAATGTTTCACATGGATACACAATGACCCAATATCTTAATCCACTGGCCAGATTTTAGTTTAATTTGATCCCAGGAAAAAGCGCCTTTAAAAATCAGGGGCCAAATAGTCAATATTATACATTCCAGTGCTATTTGCAATGATCATATATAATGCTGGTTGTACGGTAGAAATATGCCATAGTAAAATTTGCTAAAAATATTCAGTTGTCTGAAAGAACTATTGATCCGTGCGCGATTTATCACCAGTGGCAAATCAAAATTACTCATCTAGCATATAAAGAGCATAATATTTCAAAACTATATGCAAGTGGTGCAAATATTTGGCCATACCATAAGACAGCTAATTGTCACAGCCCCAGACATGGCACCAAGCTCATGATTTAAGAATTCTCCTAGGGCACTCCTTGCCTGATATAAATAAAAATCATACAATTAAGATCCAATGGCATGCCACTATTTCATTGCAATTCACTTCCTTCTAGCAATTTTTTGCCCTTGTTTCATTAATTTTAAGTTTATTTATCTTTTTTTTTCCCGACTAGGGCGATTCAGCTGAAATGTTAATGCAAATTGGAGTTTAACATTTGGTTACAGTGGCATAGTGAAGGCCCTTGAGGTAAAATTATATTAAATCAAGGCTCAAAATCATTTTTTTTTTCTTTTGCAAACTGATCATAAAACTCTAGTTTCAGGTGTTAAAGAAGATTACCTTGAAGGCCTTGGCAAAAGACTTCACAACTATTTCAGGAATTAAAAATATGCAAGTTAACCATGCCCATGCAACTAACTTCCTGCTCAATAAAAAAAGAAGATAATTAATTCTACACATTTAATCTCAGATGAATATTTCAATTGTTTTGTTATAATCATGTTTTAAACTGTGGCACAAGACGTACCATTCCAAATCATGCCATATTGCTACGAATGTGAATATGACCCATATATTAAGTAGCTTTCTCTTAGATCCGCCAAGAGGAATGTACATGTACCTACAACAATAAACAAACCAAAACAAAAATCGAAACATAAATCCAATCCACCGAATAATAGTTAATTTGGAATAATTGCAAGATTAAGGTAAGCTAATGATGAGTTCAGTTAAATTGAGGAAAATCATAGCTAAATTGATGCTTTAGTGCAACAGGGTTAGCCCAAGTAAGATTCAATTCCATCAATATTAAAATTGCATACTTTATCTGATATGATTATATCAAAATTCCACGATTGTGTTTATCAAAGGAAATTTAGTCTCTCACCAATTATTTAAAGAAAGTTACCTAACAAGCCATTTGTTATAAGAGGCATGCCAACTTTTCCAAAATGTCTCCAAATCATGACAATTACTTATGCACCTTGGCATATTCTCTGGTGTCTCAACCCCGCTTACCTGAAAAATCAAGCATTTCACATTCCTCTCTGTTAACTGTAACATTAAATCTCACAATTTTTATTCTCTCCAACTCCCTGGTCAAGCTGATTAATTCAACTAGAAAAGGGCCCTTGAATTGCAATGTTGTGGTAAAGAAAAAATGCACACATACATGCATTAACTTACCAAAGACCAAAATCTGAAGTATCGCCAGATCAGAAAGAATTTCAACCACATGAAGTTGATAACCTGTTCAGATGTGAATAATTCAAACTTTTTAGCCATGTATCTTTTTTTAAAAAGTCATATAATAAAATTTTCTCTGCTTATTGCTCTTTGTTTTGTGTTAGAAGATACTACTATTTCTTGAAAACAAAAAAACAGGCTGCAACAGGTGCAATTTAATCACACAGAGCAAAGTTTTCTTACCCCATAAGCCACAATAAAGATCTGGAAGGGCGATAATTGCGACCACAAGCCACTGAAAAATATATATTTGAAAATAAAAGAGCAGTCTGATTTATTAAATATACCTATGCCGTATTGCAATGATCACATCATGAATTTACTGAATCATCCTACCTTGGAAAACATATAAATATCACATGTAACCCTACAGAAGCTACAAAACTAGCCTCCTGCACCACTATAGAAATAAAATATAGCATGTGGAAGCTAGGATGGAGGTGGTGGTGGTGGGGGGAAATAAGATGGTACAGCACATATTTTAAAAAGAAGACAATATATTTTTTCTAGGTATAATGCTGATTTGGTATTTCAGATACAATTTTTTTTTCCTTATGTTATAAAGTAGATTATATAAAATTTCATAAGCAGCACCGTGTACTTTACAAAGAATATTTTACCTTTTTGCGAAAGCATTGTAGTAGAAGAAGTGTGTTATCAGTTCCATTAGGAGAAAAGCAATAAACCACCTGAGGCCGTAGAAACAGATGCGCAAAAAGGAATAGCTTTTTTGTGGCATTTCTAGCTGAAATATGAAGAAAGAACATCAAATGCACGAAAAAAATGGAAGTCACTAGAAATATATGTTATAAATGGAAATGGCAATCATGAGATTGGTCTGGATCAATTTGGGCCAAGTCACATCCTGGCTTTAGGTCTATTGAAGGTTGGTTGCTTCAGTTCAGGTAATCTCGGGTTAACATAGCTTTTGGTCTTTTCAGATTTTGGTTCAGTAATATCCCTCTAGGAGCATGTGTTCAAATTTTCACTTCAAACTCACTTCATATATTAAGAAAGTCACTAACCTGTGCAGCAAAGGCATTGAAGCTGACAATAGGCCCTGATATGTAAAGAGGTGCATATATCAAATAGCACATGTACATGCAAAATGAGTACTTTTCAATGTGGAGGCCCTTCTCCTGAAAAGAGATATTTAATCATTATCTTAGACTTCTATCTTGCAACTTGTTGATTTATGTAAAACATATTTTTGTTGATATAAGGTTGCTCCAAAACTTGTGGTTTTTATTTTAAAAAAAGAAAAGAAGGAAATTTCTAACAGTCCGGAGGATTATATAAGATTTCTTTTAACAACAATTTAGCATGAAATAATAAATAATGCCGTTTATTTGGAATGAAAGCAATAACTCCAACTTCGAGTTCTTCTTTTATTCATAACTTAAAAAAAAAAAAAAGCAGGATCATTTCCAACAGCACAGAGGATCATATGATATTTCTTTTAACAAAGAATTTACCACAATATAATCTCAAAATACCTGCAACAAAACACAAAGGATCTTTTTTACTAGCATATGAATATTCATATTCACTTCTCTAAGATAACAATAGTGTAAATTACACATTGCCCTTAAGCATCACCCAGGTTCATTCAAAAGTCATCTTTTTATTGAAAGAAATCCAACCAAATTGACTGGCTCACTCCATATTACAATTAACAAGGATTCCATTAATATTTTCGAATGCAAATTTAAACAGAAACTATAGTTGTATCAAATCAAGAAAAATTACGGAACCATATTTGAATCCAGAGTTTTAAGACTACAATGGGAAATGGGGCTTGTTTCATTGACCATTTGTGTAATTTACTCCAAGAAGAAGTACTAATTACCTGCAAAGCATGATAGCATGTCTTCCCTGAAGAACAAACTTCACAACGCTGCATGTGCCTCTGCAGTGTGTGGTTTTCACATCCAATCAAAACCATAACAGATAAGAAAATTAGCTTCTTTATACTTCTAAGAAAATAATGACAATTGTTATCACAAGATGGCATAATCCAACCATTGGGATACCCACAATACCAAATAGACTATGCTTTGCTACAAGTAGGAAGGTAGCGAAAAGTAAAATTTCATCAGAACAGAATTCACAAAGGTACCTTGAGATCAAAGGGATGTCGGTTGAATGCCGCATAGTAATCCCATCCAAAGCTGATCATGCGCAGTACCACTGGTTTACAAAAATAAATGTAAGGAAGAGACAGATAACAGACCGATTAAGACTTTAATTTTTCTTTATTATTTCACATCAGCCACAAAGGCCCCTTATTGTCCAAGTATATCTCACTCAAAATATTATAATTAACACCACCACCACCAGAGTTATATATTGGGAGTTCTGCATGTCAACCCAACATGTTATCTAATTCATACCAGGTTAGCAGAGTGAGCTCTTTTAAAAATACCAATTACAAATAACATCACAGAGATATAGACAGTACCAAAGTTAAAGCATATGTGCCATCTAAAAGTGCCACGATAGTTATCTAAAAAGGCCAACCTTTGCCTGCAATTAAAAAGTACTTAGACATTAATACAAATATAAATCCCTAATAATACAAGGATCTTTGTGTAAGATATATATAAAATCGGAGACCAGCAAGTATATCTAACCCAAACAAAGAGAAGGGGTAGCCTTCATATACCCGATTTAGTACCAGAAAGGCTACATTGAAGCTCCACAAAATTCCCAAGTAATATCTCGACTCAACAAACGTCTACAAAAAAAAATGAACTTAATCCCTAGGAATCATATGTGTGTGTGAGGGTTATTTATGTTGGTCGTATATTTGTCAGTTGAACCTCAATTATGACTAACTTAGACAAATGAAGAACTGGAATCAAGAAATGACAACAAAACAAACTATCTGAATTGGCTGGAAGGCAACCAGTATAAATTCAAAGTGGTACCAATCTATAATTAAAATTCATGATTTATGATTAAGAAGCAAGTTACTCCAAATATATACATTTTTTTTTTTGGGGGGGGGAGGGGGCGGGGAGCAGAGAACAAGCACGAGAAAACAAACCTTCGAAATGAAATAGTTAGCCGATGCAATTGCAAAGATGAAAGCAACACTGCAAGAAAGAAAACACAAATTAATTATTACTAGATAACAATAACAAGTTTTCAATGACTGTTTGATCAGTATAAAACCAAGAAGAGATGGGCGTTATTTAACATCAGAAATGTAATGTTACGAGGCTTAGAGAATTTCAGTTCTTAAATAACCATACCAGCCCCTGATGCTAGGTACCAGAACTGAACGGCAGGCTACGGGACCTCTGATGCAATTGCTGTATTACTTGTATTGTTGCAAAAAGTTTCCATTGTATCAGGTGAGTTGTTTCAGAATTAAGGATCTCTCAAAATTTGCTAAATCTGGAACAAAATAGAAAATTGAATAATTCTTGTTTGTTTATACAGACTTACCAAGCCCCATGTAGATAAACTAAATAGCACAGGGACAAAATTGTCCATAATAAAGACATGCCTCTTCCTTTCATGCCATACTGATATCTAAGGAAGTTTGCAATAGTTACAAAAGAACCCATGACAATGGTTAGAATAGGCAAGTTTTCACGGAAGCTTCTCCATTGGGGATCGGATATATCCTGGAAAGCAAAAGCGAAGGTTAGTGTGGTACTGCATAGAGTACATATATCAGATAAACCCTTGAAATTAGATCAGAACACAGAAACTGCCACACTTATGAATCACAGAACTTACCAAAGTATCACTAGATTTTTTTTTTTTTTTCCTTTTTACTGTCACTCCAGTAGGGATTCAGTTCACAGTCAGAAAAGATTATACGCACAAAACTTAAGATCAAAACATCAAGATATAGAAAGAGGATGCACTGTACAGGACCATTTTGAAAAGGCAAGTAGAAATTTAGCAAATTTAATTTAAATTAAGGATAATAAAATTGAAGGCATACATTGAAACGACCAGCTAACCACCCCTTACGAAGACCATATAGCCTTCCAGCATAATCTGTGACACATTTGGAATCTATATCAGTTGAGGAGATAAAAATGATTTCTTTCAAAAAAAAAAGAAGACATTTTGTCAACAGACATTTTGCATGTCCTAGAAAAGGTAACCACTAAATTGCAAACCAGTTATGAAATTAGCAAAATACTTTCAATACAGGTTTCCTGTTATTGGAGCAACTTCTACCAGATCAAACAGGACCGCCAAATTTTGAACCATTCTTCGTATCCGAGATCATGCAACAAATTTCATAGTAGTGTAACTGAAATGAAACTAAATTTGAGTTCAAATAATTGATTTGGAATTTACCAGTGTGGAGCAATTAGAAATTACCATGAGAAAGATGAAGGGACCTTTGAATGAAACTTGCGTAGAAAAATGCAGCATATATCAGTACAAAACCAAGCTCCAGTTTCTTCCATGACAAGTTTCCCATCTTTCGTGGGTTCAAAAACTCACAAAATTCATCTACTGTAAGAACAAAAAATGTCTTCGTCTGTCTTTCAGCTCCTCTTTTTCCCCTTGATTCAAGAATAAAACAATAGATATCACTTATTCCATAGCAAGCAGTGGTGCATTACTGCTTCCATAGTTTGGAAAATCTATGGGCACACGATCCGACTCACTGAGTCCGATTTTTGCTTCTAGTTTGTAAAAACTGACTGATTCTTCAGAGATGATTTTCTTCCGATTCGCAAACGCAAAGGTGCACGTAGGGGTGTTCATCGTTTCGGTTCGGTTAAAACCGAAATAAAATAGGCAAACCAAAGTTTTATTCAGTTTTAAAAAATAGAACCGAACCGACCGAATTAAACTTACCAACCGATTACAACCGAACCAAAGTAAATTTCGGTTTGTTCGTTTAAACCAAACAAACCAAAATATACTAATTTGCATCACAACCAATCATTATTTTAAAACAAAATATTCACAAGTTGAGATATCATATGTTGTTAAAACCGAATTCAATGTAAATAATTCATAAAGAATAATAACAATTATACCATTGTACCAATGAACAATCCTTTTATTTTGTATAGGCCGCTGAGATTGAGAGATTATCTCATTCCAATACTTTTTTTTTTTATATATCTGACAGAGGCTACCAGGAATTTACATTTACATCTACATCCTCAGACTTCTAACAAAATTGAAACAATCCAAATAGAAAATACAACTCAATCAAAACATTCCAATAAATTCACTATAAAGAATTCAAGCAAGACATAGTTATCTAACTTCTTCATACCAACATAATCAAGCAAGACAAAACTCTCTGACTTCTTTGTTGGTTCTGCATGTTTTATGCAATACAAAGTTCGATGTCATTTGATACATACATATCACAATCAGAATTTATTAACAAAAACTAACCGGTTACCACAGTAAGAACAAAATTAAAAGCACAAAGAATTCAACTAATAACCTCCTAAATTGACTCTATTGTAACTCAAATTAAAATAAGAGAACAAAAAATCAACAAGAAAATCAGATAGCAAGGTTTTTGGATGAATTAAGTTCTCACTTCATATTGTCCCCAGACAGCAAGGTGGAGTTATTTTTAGTTTTGACAAACTACTGGTAATGTACCAGTTTACCATTTTAAATGAAATAGAATCACACTAAAAGCAGCAATTTAATAAACCAGATATTTCATGCCAACAACCTCCCTAGCTATTTTAGTAACTAACAGCACCCCACACATGTTTCCCAAATAACAAACCAAATTAAAACTAGATACAAAATAAGAAGCAAATGCAATCTTTGCATAGTAGAAACTTCCTTTCAAGGTTCAGTTGACATCAAGCATGTAATATAAGTTTAAAAAGTTTTTTTTATATGTCATTTACTTGTATTCAATAATGGCAGAGCCAACTATTTCTTATAAAAAAAATTAACCAAAAAAAAAGGTTTCGCATGGCCTAACACCATTTTAAACAAGTATTCAATAATGGCATACTAACATAAATATAAAGCATCAAATTATAAACTTATACAAGCAAGACTTTTTTTTTAACTAACAGTTTCAGAGCCACACACCAGTGAGTTCAGCACTCAAGCTGTCAAGCGATAGTCTTCTTCTCCTCCTTTGTAATTGTAGTTCTCATCTGTTCAAACAGTCGGTGCGGTGCAAACCAAAGTTTTATTCGGTTTTAGAAAATAAAACCGAACCGACCGAACTAAACTTCCAAACCGAACAAACTAAAGTAAATTTCGGTTTGTTCCGTTGAACCGAAATTTGATAGACTAAATCAAGAAATTAAAAAATTAGACAAAAAATTGAAAGACACAGCCTTCAAATTCTTTGATGTTTCCTGCTTTTCTCGTGCATTGCACAAATCAAACAAAAATTACAAAAAGAAAGAAAGAGAGTAGAGAAAAGACAAAATTTTGAGAAAAAAAACCTTGAAATCAGATAGGAGGCAGAGGTAGTGAAAATAGTGCATTGATTAGATCTTCGTTGACCCTAGGAAAGGAGATGAATTGCTTTGATTTGTTTCCTGCGGAGATTCAAATGGAGGCGGCAATAGGATATCAGAAGAGAAAGGGAAAAAAAGAAAAACGAGTCGGGGAGCGTGAAAATGAAGCGAACCCAACAGGAGCGACGCGATTTCATCAAAAAAAATTTGGTCGGTTCGGTTCAACCGATTTTAAAATTTTTTAACCGAACCAAACAACACAAACCGAATAACACTGAAAATAGAACCGAAGCGATCAATTAAACCGAAAAAACGAACCAATTAAACCGAACTTTTCTGGTTCGATTGAAAAACAAATAAACCGAACCATTTGACTCCTAATCCTGACAAGAAACAAAAAAAAATGAGAAAATAATATTTGCTTTCAGATTTTCTAGTATGAAACTGAATATTCAAATTAAAATACTAAACTTTGACTGGAGACGAGAAATCCGACAAATTTAATTCTTTTGCTAATTTCTCGTCTCTGACTGCTTTTGTTGGGTTAGTTGGGTTAGTTGGCCAAATAGATTTAGAAACAAAAAGCAAAAAATTAGCTTACGTGAGAGAAATTTCTTTCGAAGCAATAGATAAATAAGAGGGAAAAGACTCAAAGATGGAGAACAATAACGCATGAGAGGAGAGAATCAGAGAGGAAAATTGAACTGAGAGTTTGAGACTCCGAGAGAGAATGAGAAATAGTTAAAGAAAATCGAAAAGGAGGAATGAATCGAATTCGTACCTGTGCTACGAAGCGCAACATCGTGCGGTTGGGTTTCGACGATTTGACGGATGAGAAGGGTAAGGTGCAGTGACAGAAGTAGGAGTAGGTGTGAGCACGTTCACCAATTTGACCAGGGTGAAGGCATGAAGGGGAGAGCGATTGAGCGAAGATGCGATTTAGATTTTTGGAGAAGTCTAGGGAATAGAAGAGGGGGCGAACGGATCAGACCTAAGCTAGGGTTATGATAATCAGTGTTTTGGTTATTGCGGTTTTTTGATATTACAAACCGAACCAAACAGAAGAAACGAACGGTAACAAAAATAAAACCGAACCGAATCAATTAAATTGAAGTTTGAACCAAACTTTTTCGGTCTGTTAAAAACCAAATAAACCGGCCCCGATGAACACCCCTAGGTGCACGGGATTGATGATCTGAAGAGAGATTTTCCTTCTGGGGGTAGAATGTATTGATTGTTTCGTAAACTAAATTAAGATCCAAGAGGAGGAGAAAGAGGTCTGTCGGGTGGGGCCGATGTATAAGTTGGGTGCTGAGGCAACAATTAATTTTTGGGCCGGATCAGAGGGTGAGAGAGGATATGAATACCAATATAAGGATATTGGAGGGAAAAGACAACCTTTTTTTGGGCCAGATCAGGGGTGAATACGATTATGAATAGACTACTTCTAAAGAGAAAATTCTAAATTCCGCTCGTGTCATTATGAGGTGTTAAACTGAGACCTAGTACCCAGGCAATTACAGAATGATATCACGATTGATTTCCTTATATACATGCCTGAGCCTCAACACTGTGGATTTGTTGAGACACACCATTACTTAACTGATTTCTTTGATTCTTAATCTCCACATGGAAAACAGAATTAAGCATGCTTTTTAATATCTTCACACAGTAAAATATTTCGAAGTAATAGAGCTTCCTTTGACGGTGCTTCCAGAAGTCTATTTCATGTTTTATAATTGTCCAGTACTTGGACAATATTACAACATAAGCATGCAGTTAATTTGAGAAGAATGTCAGAATCATGGCAAAACTATTACCATTTCGTTTATATTTGATATCATTTAAACGCTTCTAACAATAGTCCTTAAAAACTCTTCTAACATAGCATACAGATACAAACGAGTTACGTACTTCCCATTTGACACTATCATAGGAAATGTGTGCAAATTAATATCTCATATACAAGACAAATATACACTAATCTTCTTATGGTAATATATGCACAAAATAGGGTTAGAATGTTTTGCCGAAGAGATTGTAAGCAGAGAGGAGTGAGCTGACAGCAAAAGCCAAGAATGCTAAAAAGGTAACAGCAATGGAACCATTTGCCATATTTGGAAAGGGATCGGTTCCCCAGTTGAAAATCCAGTCGCGAACTCGGGCTGTTGCTGATGACGAGGCAGATATCAGGAGGTATGCAAGAACCTAAACAGAAAAAAAGGATGTCATTATATGCAAACTAGTAATAACAATAAAAGTAATAGGTACATGTCACATGCAATAAAATTCACGTTTAGTTTTTAGTGAAAGTGTATCGACCCAAGCATGGCTCAAATGAGAGAAAATGAGATGTTTTAAGCACATGGGTAGCCAGAACTACATTTAAGCTCAGGCCATAATTACATAAAAAGCTCAAAATATATATTTCAAAAGGTGCTGTCCGGAAAGTGGGAATAGAATGATATTGTTTTTGGTAATAGGGACTAGAATGGAATTTAGTGGAAAGAGATGGAATAGTTGCCACACACTTATAGAAGAATGATAAAGTGTAATGATGGCAGAAAAGAGTGAGAACTTCGCAGTCAAACCCCTCATATTTTGCACACAAGCCCTTCTATATATGTCAACTGTTCAAAATATATAATCCCATTGTGGGTTTGGGGTTTGGGGGAGAATAGGAATATTCCATAGAAATGAAGGGGTGTGGAATTGGAGATATTCCACCTGCCTTGGAATTGGGTCTATTCCACTTTATTGAACAAGATTGGAATAAAATGGGGAAGATCTCTATCCCTACTCCCACTTACACTCTTGCTAAACACCACCTAGAAATGCACAATTTACTGACATGGAGATCCCACTGGTACAAAAACAGTACTGGTCTGAGCACACTGTTGAAAAAAAAAAATAGGACTACAATCTGTAAAGTACCTGATCCATGACGAAATCAAAGTAGTCACCAAGGGGGCGGTGAATAATGTGTTTTTGCTTTCTTTTGTGGTGCACAAGTGCATACAGTTGAAATCCAGAGTAAACAAATCCAATCACATTCACGGTCTCACAGTACCTATCACATGAATTGATAAAGTTTTTTTTTTTAAAAAAAATAGCTTGCTTTGGCTCTCTATACAGAGCTTAATTGCACACTTCAAATTAAATTGAGGCTGAATTGGCGCTAATTTACAAATTCAGAGGTCATGATATTTTTGGTACCTATTGTCACAGATAGCATATAAATACAGTAGCCAGTATCAGTGCCAAAATATGCAATCAATAAAGTTGAAATTCAATTGTAGAGAATCTGAAAAATTACATTATTGCACACATTGTCAGATACCATTTCAATTAGTACCCTACTGTATGCATAGTCAGATACCACGCAATAACGATGCTAAAATTTCAGCATAAAATCAGAATGCATCACCCCAGAGACACGATGAAACAATACCTTGGATAGGGATAATCACACAACTCAGTTAAGACACAGCTTCAGCGATAAATGAGGGAGAGAGAGAAAGAGAGAGAGAGAGACAGATGAAAGAACCTGAATTGGCTGTATTTGTTGTATGAATCAAGAGCCCAACCCTTGTTTACATCAGCTGCTAGAACAGAGAATGCGACAAGGGTAAACACCATCGCTGCCACTCGTGCGGCCACTGCCACCTGTCTCACCGTTGCTGCATTCTGCTCACGCCGCATAATCCTTGTGATCACGCTTGAATTCTGTTACCATATAAGAGGGAGAAGAGGTGTTTTGGTTTGGTTAAGAGCACAAGAGATTAAAAACAAGAGGGTTCTAAATGCCTCCATCATGCCTCTGTTTCTTTTTTCTAATAACAAAAATTCTAAAATTATAGTGTCAAAATAAAACCGTTAGATGTGATCTATATTGTTTTATCTACATGCACATAAAAAAAATATCACTTTTCGGTTTTGGTTTTATATGAATCAAGAAGTTGAAAATCAACATCCATAATTTATCCATATCGGAATTTTTGCAAGCTCTTGATACTAATCAAAATAAAATCTAATTGTCATGATCTTTTCCGTGTGCATAGAGAAATGATATAGATTATATCTAACGATTTTATTTTGACATTCAAGTTTTAAATTTCAAGTTATTTTAGTTCTAAAAATGGAGGCATAATGTAGTCACAAAAAATAGAGGCATTTGAACCCTCCTCTATAAACAAATACAGCCTATAATAGCTCATAAAAATCGGCTCAGGGTATCAATGGGTCAACACAACACGGAATTGATACATTGGGGGTTAGGTATGGGTCACAAAGGGGTTTGATTCTCCGTTTTTAAGTTACTATTCTGGAATTGAAGAACAATCTCAATCTTCGATTTCATTTATTGCTACAAGAATGCACATTCAGTAGAACTAGTATGAAGTATATACATTCATCTATGGTCGATAATAAATATATAAAGAATTGCATAAACATGTATAATTAAATGTTTACATACTATTTAGTCAATTAATACATACCGTTGAGTCAGGTGGGGTTGCTTCAGGCTGGGTTACAGTGTGACCTGACCCATCGTGCAAGTTATCTTTGTTAGGTTGAGGCACCCCGGCTGGGCCCGGGCTTGGCCGAGTAAAACTGGCACCTTTGAAATTTCTAAACCACCTCCAAACCTGTAACATGTCAAAAAAAGGGCACTAATTAAGAAACTTATGACAGGAAAACAGTAAAAAAAATACAAAATACAAAAGGCAAACTACACCAAACGAGTATTTAATCAACGAGAATGTAACCAACTGAGCTATGCTTGCTAACAATTTGAGTGGTAGATCTTATAAGACAAATATTGCTTTCTGATAAAGTAACATACATTGGCAAGAGCTTGTTGTTGGCTGGCTCATATGCTTTATAAGTGACATAGATTAGATGATATAGTATACCCTCATTATGAATTCATCGCCTGCAATAACTGTGAGTCTGTGACTATGATAAATTTGGAGAATTTTTACCTAAATATCCTTAATTTGGGTTCTCATGAATGCTAGTAGAGGTTCTATTAATGGCCTAATAGGCAATACCAAAAATAGATATTCACCTATGCACAAGACCTCAAATGTTTCCTTACAGAGTTAAGGTTTCTCAATTTAGAAAGGTGAACACTGTCTAACAACCGTACCTGACCTGTGTCAGCCCCTCTCTGAGCAGGAACCTGATCTCTAGTAGTATCTCTCTCGTCTGTCACTTCTGTCATATTTCTCACACCTCCACCACGACCGGTGCTATGGCCACCACCACCACCACGACGACCGGTGCCATGGCCACCACCACCACCACTACGAGGCAAATCCTCCCCAGTCCAGGTGTACCAGCCGCTGGTACCATCAACTGGGCGCACTGGTTCACGGCGCGCCGCATGAGCCTCGAGCGCCGCTGGAGTGAGCGGGTGGGATGGAGGGGGCGGATTGTCGGATTTCTCTGGCGTGTTGTGCGGCGCGAAAGGTGATGCCCCGCCGGAGAGAGGCGATTGCGTGGGCTCCGCCATTTTTGCCACAGGAGAAATGATCCTTTCCCCTTTATATTACCCTTGGCCTTGATTGATCGAGAGAGGGAGAGAGAGAAAAAAGTAGGGTTAGCGGGACTGAAGCCTAGTGCGGTGCGGGTAGATTCTATACCTTGGAAAAGAACTTGCTTGTGTTATACTCACAACCATCCCGAGTTCTTTTCACTCATCTTTTTCGCTTTTTTGTTTTTATTCGTTGCTTATTTTCATGCGTAACAGGGGGGTGGGCCGATGGAAATTTAGATCCAGTAGTCCTTCTGGCAACTTTGCCCGAAATTTTTATTAATAAAAATACAATAAAAAAATATCAATATTGAAGAACGAATTTGCAGAAATTCGAGATCTAACGAAGACGTTATGGTCCATAACTTCCAAGGCACTGTAGCTGGCGTTATGGTCCATAACGTTTAATTAAAACGATCACGAATGATCTCTAATTAACAAAAACACTCTAGCTGGACGTTATGATTCATAACGTCCAGCTACAGTGTTTTTTTTTCAAAATATCGCTAACTGAAGCATACCAGGAAGCAGCAGCAGCAAAAAAAAAAAAAATACTGTAGCTGGACGTTATGGTCCATAATGTCCAGCTACATTGTTTTAAAAAAAAAACGCTAACTGAAGCATACCAGGAAGCAGCAGCAAAAAAAAAAAAAAAAAAAAGTCACTATACGTGGACGTTATAATTAACGTTATGAACTATAATGTCCAGCTACAGTGTTTTTGTTAATTAAAGATTATTAGTGATCGTTTTAGCTGGACGTTATGGTCCATAACGTCCAGCTACAGTACCCTGGACGTTATGGACCATAACGTCTTTGTTAGATCTCAAATTTCTGCGAATTCATTCTTCAATATCGATATTTTTTTATTGTATTTTCTATTAATAAAAATTTCGGCAACTTTGGCACACACAAAGAAAAGAATAATAATAATAAACAAGGAATTCAGATCCTGTGCAATACCGAATCCGCATTTGTTGACTAGTCAACGAGTGTACGCATCGGTGTTGGTGGTAAGATTTGGTCTTGCACAGAGAGCGCAGATCTAGAATTTTCGTGAGGGGGAAATAATATCTAATTGGATTTAAATTTATTAACTAATTGGATACTCGATAAAAAATAATGTCTTAACTTATATTTTTTAATACTTTGACTTGTAATTTCTAATGCTCTGACTTATAATTCTAATTACCAATCAAAATTCAACAGATTTATTTCAATTTTAACTCTAAATTTAACTCGAATTACAAATTAAACGTCCAGAAAGGGACAAAAAAAAATCCAGGAAGAATCGATTGAAACCGATAAATCTTCACTAAAACTCAAAATCTAAAAAGCAGCTGCCTCCCTGGAATACTCTGGGTCCGCCACTGGTCTTGCAATCAAGTACCATTGATCATTTAGGAAAGCTTCTTGTAAAGTTGCAAGTTGACAAAGTGAGAATGAGGAGTTCGGGTATGATAATTTCAACAAATGCCAAATTCCTAATTGTGTTTCCAGAAAATAATTGAAGCAGCATTGTATGTGTAAGTGTGTTGTGGTATTTTCTTTCGATTATTAAATATTAATTAAATGCGGTTTTTGTGATTTTAATCCAACTCAAGCCAAAGAGACATATTCGATGGTCACTGCCACCGGTAATCAAGGCGGAGGCCAAGTGGAACTATTTTTATGTTTTTTTTTTTTCAAAAAAAAAGATTATAAATTTTGTCTATTCCGATTTTTTTTTTTTCAAAATATGCTTTTATTTCTATGTTTTTTCTCAGAAAAATTCTAATAATATATTAATATTTAAAATAATTATATAATTATGTCTAACTTAAAAGTTTTGCTCCACCCTAGTAACAAATTTTGGTTCCAAATTTTTTAGTTTGTTTTTTCCAATAAACATTAGTTACATTTTTCTTTTTGTTGGAACAGGTCTTTGATCTAGTGAAGTTCGATTATGCATGCTTAAAATCTGGTTTCGGAGGAACCGGAATTTGCACACACTCATAGAGTGAGATCCGAACCGTCCGTTTTAATCTGACACAAACCTTAAAGAACTCTAACGCATCTAAGACATGCCCGAATAAAATTCGAGCTCGGTTTGGAGGTACCTCTACAGTGGCTTAAATTCGGTTTTGTACAAAAGAGTTACAATATCCTTGTTTAACATAGAATATGATAATTAAGCTTGAAATTTAAATGTTGATACATTTAGAACTCGAGGCATGCATTCAATTTTTTGCGCTCTTTCAGATATACTACTTGAATATATATGTTCATGTAGATCTTTGTATTCTTAAAATTTATTATATTTTTGAACGCATGCATTTATATTTGCATTAAGTTTAACTAATTGCTCAAAACTAGGAATCTTACAAAAATACTTCAGATGTTGTTGTCATGAAATCGTACTAGCTACAAAATACTTGCGGTAATATATTCCTTTTTTATTTCAAGAGTTAAAAAGAAAACAATGGTTCAAATATTTTATGCTTAAACATTGCATGAATCGACCTTTTTCCTTTTGAACATTGTTTCCAGGTCTTGAAAATAAAATAAATCCTACTTGAAGAAGCCAAAAATGTTAACCATATTGTTACGATGAACAAAGGCACTATTTGTACAATGACATGAATTATGTTGCACAGCTCCTTAATTTCTTAATGCGAAAGTGGCCGTGACTCCTTAAATTCTTTTTGTGAAAGGGGCCGCTTGCTTTCTTAGTTATCGTTTCTATTAACTTGTAAGATGGAAAACCAGCTTTTGATCTAAGTAGTAAAAGGCAACACCCGTGTGGGAGGTCGAAACCCGGATAGTGGTTCTTTATGGATAATTAAACAGAAATTGGTAGGCTAGACTTCCACCTCTCTATCTCAAGAAGAACCTGTGAGACTGAATTGTCTATGGTTTCCTGTTGGTCTTCTTTCTTATATCTTAACTCAAATTTTCCCCGAGGGAGTGCATCCACCCGCTGTTAATTTCAGAAAAAAATAGTGCATAACAGTTTATTTTTAGTATCAGTACCAGTGTTCTAAATAGCGCGCTATAGCGGCGCTATAGCGCCGCTATAGCGTTTTTGGACCCCAAACGCTACGCTATGACATCAAAATGCGCTATTTGCGCTACGGCCGCTATAGCGACCGCTACAGCGCTATAGCGGTCCGCTATTCGCGCTATTTGCGCTATACAATATGGGTTTTTTTTTTTTAAAGCAATTTATATGGGTTTTAAATAAAGATAAAAAAAATCTCAAACCGAAATTGAATTTGTTGCTACTTGCTACAGATAAATCAATTTGAAATTGGGAATAGAAATTGAAATTTGAATAGAAAAAAAGTCCAAATCGAAAATAAAATTTGAATAGAAAAAAAAAATTATGTCATGAATCATGATACTTAAGATATTTTTAATAGAAAAAATCGATAGTTTATGATATTACTATGGATATTTTGAACCGCAATTTGAACTTTGTACTGGTTCAATATGAATATTATAATTTCTTAATTACTTTGGTGTTATTTATTATTCTATGAGACTTTAGATAATGTTGATATTTAGTACAAATATTGAATATACGAAATGTAAAAAAAAAAACGCTATTTGGAATAGCTTCCGCTATAGCGACGCTATTCGCTATAGCTTTTTTTTTAGCCTTCCCGCTACGACGCTATAAACGCTATTTAGAACCTTGATCAGTACACACAGGAAAAGAGATCCTTTGACGCTATATGTGACATACATGTTTTAATTGGTATTGTTATGTACAGCTGGACTCTTGAATAAATTGCAATTAATGGTTTGATAAAAAAAAAAGAGAGATCATTTTTAACGTTAAATTCAAATTGAATCTTAAATAAGGGTTCAGTTTTATAATTTTTGTAACATTTTTTACTATTTTTATTAGATAGGTACAAATCATTGTTTTTGGATGATCTATAATCTTTCAGAAAAACAGTGATTTTGTACTTATCTAAAAAGAGAAGGGATCCAATTTTAAATGGTGACATCTTCACACCATATATTTATAAGTTATTTTTATAATTTCAAAATCCAAACAGTCAATCTGAACCGTTTAACTTGATCTCCATACTAAAATGTGCTTGGAGACCAGATTTACATTTTTTTTAAATTGTTTACTATTTATTTATAATTTTTAAAAATCGTTATTTTTCGATGTTCCAAAATTGTTTGAAAATAGCAATTTTGTACACATCTTAATAAATACTAAAAAAATTCCAAAAAATGTAAAATCTGGTATCCAAGCACATTTTAGTATGGAAATCATGTTGAATTGTTCGGATTGACTGTTTGAACTTTGAAATCACAAAAATTACTTATAAAGGTGTCAAGATGTGTCAACATAAAATGGTGTAATTGGATCCCTCTTCATCTAAAAAAATAGTAATTTTTTTTCCAAAAAATATAACATTTGGTCTCCAAGCACATTTTAATATGAAAATCATGTTGAGCGGTTCAGATTGACTATTTGGACTTTAAAAACGGAGATAAGGACTTTAACCCTACTCTTTTACATATATGCAAGTTAGTTAGCGGAGGCCAAATTGTGTTAAAACTGGCTAATCATGGAACCAATGGTAACAGCAACTTGATTGAGGATCTAGTAGCCAGTTGGAGATGTGAGAAAAATTGGCTAATCATGGAACTCTCTTGACATCTATGGACAATTTTGTGAAAAACGAGAAAAATACCAGTACCTTTAAAGAGATGTGCACATGAAGAGAAACACTCAACACAGCCAGCTTAATGTTGTTGCCAGATCTGAGGTAGGAGTACACATGCTTGTCAACCCGCAGCATTAATTTGGGCCATGTTTTAGGATTTTCCGGATCAGGCCTGTTCAACCAAAAGAATCAAAATACATTATAACACCTAAAATAAAAGAGGAGGGTTCAAATGCCTCCATTTTTTTTTGCCTCCATCTATTATTTTCTAATAACAAAAAAATTTTAATTTATGTCAAAATAAAACCGTTAGATGCACGTAAAAAATTACCAATTCCTTATTTTGGTTCTATATGAATCAATAAGTTAAAAAATCAACGTCCGGAATTTATCCACGTTGGTGTACTTTTGCAAGCTCTTGATACTAATAAAAACAAAATCGAAATGTCTTGCTCTTTTATGTGCATAGAAAAAATAATATAGATCATATCTTTTTTTTTTTGAGAAGCATTATAGGAGCTATCAGCTTAATATAGATCATATCTGAAGGCTTTATTTTGACATTTAAGTTTTAAATTTCAAGTTATTTTAGTTCTAAAAATGGAGGCATTTGAACCCTCCTCAAAATAAAAACAGTTACAATAAAAGAGAGTACGATGGTATCAAGGAGGGGCCAAACAGGAGAAGTGACACTGGTATATAATGATATGCAACAGCACGGGTTTTACTGTCAATTTTATTCTTTCTTCCTTCTTTTCACAATCCAAAGTTATAATTTTTTCTTACCTTCCAAGCCTATCCTGAGGTTAATTAGGTCTAATCGAAGAAATGATGGACTTGGAGACTTAATTAGGTAGCTTTGGGTTAAATGTAAAATACTAAAATTTATGGAACATTTACCAGACAAATCAGATCTGCAACTGCCATAGAAACTTAAAAAGGACTTACAAGAAAGCGGCGAATATGATTTTCAATTTTCATAAAGGACATCTCTAGTGTGTCAACCCAGCCAGTACCTTGACAACAGTTGCACTGGTCACTAATCATAAATGAGACGCTCGGCCTTACCTACATTATAACACATGCAAATTTTTTTTTACTCAATATACCCATTGGATTGGCTGAAGGTAATTGAAACATTTTCTGATGCAAAATTACACTGAAATTTTTTGTCAAATCTTAGTATTATAATAGAGGAGGCTATGGTAATATGCATATTACTCGGCGGCCCGTGCTATGGACCCAAATTTCCGTTTTAAAGGTATCTTCATATGAAAATGTACTTGAAGACCGAATTTTACATTTTTTTTAAGAATTTTTATAATATTTTTTTAGATAGGTAGAAAATCACTTGATTTGAAAGTTCTAGACCATCCAAAAGCAGTGATTTTCTATCTATCTGAAAAAAATAGTAAAAATATTCTAAGAAAAATGAAAATTTGATCAGCAAGTACATTTTCATATCATGTTTAACGGTTCAGATCGACTGTTTGAACTTTAAAAATAAAGATATGGATCTGTTGCACGGGTCGATCCGTAATATGCATATTACCACAGCCTCATTCATCATAATATACTAGCACAAAAGGGGGTCCATAGGGCTCAATTGCGAGTTAATTTGTACAAGTTGGGATAACTAAAAGCTCAAATTGAGGCTTAATCACACAAACACACACACACACACACACACTTGGAGAATGTACGTATTAAAGTGAGATATATCATATATACCCTTTTCCTAGAAAGCTCCATCAAGCCGTGATCTGAGAGCTCATAAACTTTAACTTTAGAACGATCTCGTTTAACTGCCTTTGTCATCTCTTCAAACACCTTCCGTATACTTGCTGATGCAGTAAAGAGTAAATAAAATAATAAAGGCTTGTAGTTTGAGAGCATTGATGGAAGTAAAAGCCAAAAAAAAAAAGCTTATAGTCCTGGTAACTTACATTTATCAAACATTTTAATGAAATCCACAACAATTATGCCGCCGAGATCTCTCAAACGCAACTCCCTTGCAATCTTAAAAAAAAAAAAAGATATTTATGGTACATTTTGCAAATAACACCCTAGTAGGTTATGATACTTGAGAATAGAACTCAATATCTTGATATTTGGAATAATTTGCCCTAGCACCAAAGAGTCCTTTTTTCTAATACAAAATCAAGCCAAGCAGACTGAAAATTTGGGATTCAGAGCTCAGCTTTTATTTTACTTAAATCTATTTATATGGTTGAGGGTTAAACCAAAAGAGAGTGCAAGGTTATTGAAAATATACAAAATTTGCATGGTACATCCAAATTCATTAAATAGTGTGTGTAATATGCAAAACAGGATGCAACATAACCTCAACTGGATATATCTTGCAAAAAAAATTCATTTCCCGCCAAAACAAGAAATCAGAAGGGAAATATCTCCCCTTGAATTCAGGAAATTTTGCAATCTCCTACTTACTAAATGTCCTCATGTCGCCCATTGACCTAACTCATCCATAGCTTCAATATTAGTCGTTCCCGAACTTCTACATCTGAAAAGTTCTCAATGAACCAACCTTTGTTTCAAAATAAACCCAGAATTTTCTTTTAGGCAAAAGAAACCTAGAATCTATATACTGGCGTTTTATACTAAGAAACAATTACCGAACACACAACACAATGAGGATACTTCCCACAATATGCCTCAGCAAAAAGGTGAATATTCATACTTGCTTTGCAGCTAAGAGGTTGACATCTAGAGCAGCTTTCTCTGCAGTATCGCCTTCTCCAAAAACAGTAGAACCAGCATTCACATCTATTGATACCAATGCTTCTGTCTGCTCTATCACTAAAGAACCCCCATTCAATAGAACAACCCTAATAAATGGAGTTGCATACTTGAAAATTAATTTAGTTGAGGGTCAAGTAAGTCTGACTTTAAGTTGAGGCTTAATGGCAGGTTAAATCAAAGGATTGATTGAATAAATTAACACTAATAACTCAAATTCGGGGTTAATAGCATATAGGATATTTGTGCAGTTGGCATAAAACCAAAAATTCAATTTAGTATATACTTGTGGCATAGTTATATTTTTCATGTTTGATATAACTGGCTTTATATGATAAAAGTTAGATCCTGAACAAGCATGTATAAACTAATAATTTGCAATTTTTCAGATTATGTACATAAGATCCTTCATTGTACATCTACCCAATCAAGATGGCATGGTTCACCTGTATCACACCAAACCAATTTTTGCTTTTATACAAGACGAAGATTGCGTAGTATCACACCTTTTAGAAAGAATGCCGTTTATCTCTTCTTCAATTTTGTACTCGTCAAAAATGGGTGTTCTTTTATCATACATTTCTACCCTCTCACAGAGCTCTGGGGCCTTTTCTTGGAGATAACTCATTACCTGGGCAAATTAAAGAATCAAACTCAGATTTCTGATTATTTGTTTATTGGGATATACACACAAATAAAAAAAATTATATTAGTAAGCATTTTATCAATCATAAGGTTGTCAAATAAGTTTGTTGTGAATATAACCTATCCCTTGATTATTTAAATTTATTTAGTTCACTGAATGTGCTTAATTGCAAGTCCATTATAGTATTAAAGATAGCATTTTATAATGCATAGTGTTGATATATTTGTATGTTTTCAGATTAGTAGCTTTGTTAGGGTCCTTATGATAAAAGGACATTATAGAAAGGTCGAGGGACTTGGTTGTAAGTTGTAAGCTCTATATAAGCCCAAGGGCTCATCTAATAAAATAACAACTTTTTTGGCTGAAACATCTTTTCATAGCAACAAACATTCACTTACCTCATGATACGTACGAGGAGAGTCAACTACCATTCTTTTGACCTGAGAAAAAAATCACCCCTTATGAGTTAATTGTTTTGCATAATGGCTAAATAACTAGATGCACAACTCAACTATTGACTCAACCAAAATTACCAACAATAAGAGCTCTAGGCAATCATAAGTTCTTGTTGCTCTATGTGTCTTGATTAGGGGTATTCATTGGGTCTGGTTTATTTGGTTTTCAACCGAACAGAAAAAGTTCGGATTAAATGGTTTGATTTTTCACGGATCGGTTAGGTTGAAGTTTTGAATTACTCCGGATTTTATATTTGGTTCGGTTTAGATTTTTCAAAACCAAAAAGGCCGAACCAACTGAACTATATGATTCAAATCCATGTTACAGTTTTTGGACTTCAAATCAAGAAAATTTTCGGTTTGTATATTTTAGAACATCGACATATTTTGTATGGAATTGAACAATGTATGTAATGTCAACAACCAATATTTATTTCTATGATTATTAAATGATATTTGTGTATGTATTGAGTTCTAACCAAAATTTAATCTCTCTTATTTCGGTTCATCCGAACAAACTGAAATTTAATGTGGTTATTTTGGTTTGGCTGACAAGTTAAATTTGGCTAATTCGGATATATTTTTGAAAACTGAATAAAACTTTGGTTTGACTATTTTAATTCTGTTTTAACCGAACCGACCCAATGAACACCCCTAGACTTGATCACATTCAAAATTTTAATATAGATCCAAGCCAAACACTGATGATTAGAGGCTCTTCACAAAGAACACCAGGTTGGCAAAACAAGACTAAAAAAACAAAGACAAAGCATTAAACCTTGTCATTAAATAAATCTTGGACAACAGAAAGGGTCTGAGGCATGGCGTGCAGCAACACAGGCACAGCCCCTTCAACGCCCTCGTCAGCAGCTCTTGCCGCTGACCTGGCACGCTCAGTAATCTCCTTCCAGGTCAACAGAAGCCCATACAGTTCCTTCTGTAGCTCCTTTAATGAGTGACCTGCTGCCACGGTTCGCACTACCAGGCCGATGCCTGGTGGTGGCTTGAGGCCCTTTTTTGCTATTAATTTCAGACGGGTCTTCTCCAACCTGGAAATTTTTCCTGACACACCAATCTTGTCCTTTTCAGAATCTAGCACCTGAGGAATTTTCTATATGTCAATTTGTTTTGTTGTTTTAAACTTTTAGTAATTAGGCCAAGCCCTCAGTATTAAAATAGCTTTAATTACCGGAACCAGTTGGAACCATTGTTGCCCCGGCATGGCAATATTTATTCTGGCCGTAATACAAAGGTCATACTGGCCTGGGTCCAATCCCAATTGCTGGTAAATGGTCTCTATTAAACCCCAATTGCTGGTAAATGGTCCGATGGGCATTGGACCAAATTCGGTCCGAACCCGGTTGGAGCCGTCCGATCCACATCAAGATTCGTGTGGACTTGATATGCATGAATCTTAAAGTTGTCTGCATGGATCTTGATGCGGATTGGAAGGCTCCGACCAGGCATTGGACCGCCCCAGATTCTGTGGCAGACGCCTGTTCTTATTACTTATATATGTATGTCTTTATTTTTTTTGGGGGGTTTACTAACAATATTAGCCCTGATCATGGTCAGACCCAAGAGCTTCAATGAGGTGGTGATCATGTCAGCACAACTGAAATAAATAACTCTTTAAAAAGAAAAAGAAATAATTTCTGCTAAAGAGGTGCTACTAACCAAAAATCGACTGCTTAGTTTTGGATAAGGGGTGAGTGTAGGGCTCTTTTTGGGAAGTTCTTCTTTTTTAACTTGAACTATAATCTTTGTACCTTTCTTCACATTAACCCACTGATTCCTCTTTTTATTATTTCCACCTTGCAATGGCTCAAACACAGAATTGGCCACCTCCACATCCTCCCCAAACTCATCTTCTATCTCCTCACCCTTGCCTTCATTAACCCCCTCCAAATACTCCTCTCTCTCCTCCTCCTTCTCACCTGTGATATAAACAAATGGTTTTATAAATTGCTTAATTTCCATGAAACCTCGCCTCATACCAATATCAACAAATGCCCTTTTTGAATGAGGCACGAGCTCTGTAATTACCCCTAGGTATATATCATCTTTATGCACCTTATGTTTTTCTGATTCCAGCAAAAGCTCAACAAGCTCCCCTTCCTCCAAAACTGCAATCCTTTGCATGGTGCACACCGAGGAATTGACTAGTATGATAGTGGACCCCACATCCACCTCCCTTGGGGGACGCATGACAACTGCCTCTGTTTGTTCTTCAAGTAGTGAGTATAGTTTGGCATATGTAAAGTCAATTAACCGTGGTACTTCTATAAGGTCATATTTTTCTCTTTGTAACTTGGAGTTGGAATTCTCAATGCAATCATGGCCATTGATTTGGATAATACTCTGGTCATCTTTACTTGTAGTGCCATTTTTATTTTCCAGAATCTTCTGCTCACCTGCCAATCACTGAGAGTAATTAAAATATCCAGCATCATAACAAAGAAATATACAAATAAATAAATAATCAAAATTGTATAGTAGTTCCATTGTTGGAATGGGACCATCTTTTGATTCATTTTGTGGAGTTGTCATGAGTGTTGTGCAAATACTTCTTGCATTCTCTTCGAATACTGTTTCTAATAATTAAAATTAGCATCAGAATCTAAAGCCTTCATTTCTTCGGAAAATGTCACTCAAAATTTCTAAACTTTTCTATTCTATTTCATTTTATTACCATCATGAAACTTAGAAGGAAAAAAGTAAAAAAAATAAACAATTTATGCTGTTGAATAGCAAATTATTGAGAAAATACATAATATAAAATTACACTCATATGAATTAATTCTCCCCAGATATGAATCGGCCTCCCCATCATGCTACTTTATAAGAGAAATGCCAAAAAGTAAAATTAAAGCAATCAACAAATTTGAAATTATTATTCGACCAAATACCTGAGAGAGAGCTTGTTGGGCTGGATGGGCTAATGGATCTATTGTAAGCCCGAATCAAATAGCCAAGATCCCCATGAAGGAAGGGGAAACCTATGTATTGACTCACGCATCCAACAATCCATAACCTTAATCAAGTCATACCCTCTAGTTGAGACAGGAACAGAGAGAGAATACTCAGGTCCGGTCTCCATTCTATAACTGAAGAGGTTATGCCTTATGATATAGTTATACTTGAAGTTGATTCCCCATGGTACCTGAAAATACCTGTAAACTCCAGAGAAGTGGCATTGATGGCCAAAGGAATGTAAATATAAAACCACAAACTGGTCGATACCAGTATTGGACCTGACATAAGGTTCCAAAGACTCAGTCATACACTTCAGATCAAATACAACTAAAGATTGTTTCAGAAAAATCAGATTGAACTTTTAACTTCTTTGCAAAAGCAACACAATAACTCTCTTTATTATTAGCAACACAGCTAAGTAATTATTGTATTTGGGTCTAAGTTATTTGACACCAGAACTCATCATTAGATCGAGTTTATACAAACTGTGGATTGCTTTCGTTTTTGACAAGTTCACCTGACAAACATCAACTTATTCATATGCTGCTTTACAAGTTAATATTGTAAAGTCAGGGTAATTTAGCTTTCTTTTCTGTCCCTCCTTGCAAATATGGAAATACTAGGTTCATATTTGCAATTGAGCTACAGTATTGTGTTATCGTACTTTAATTTGGGTTTCCCACAAATTGGAGGTGTGAAGCGAACGAGAGAAAGGAATAGCCTGATGTGGGTCCCAGCAGCCCAACGAATCTGGGCCCCCTGTTACGTATACTACTCCATCTGTGATGTCTGCTTCTATGCTCCATATTACTGTACAATGTGCTTTACAAGCCACACTGGAACATCTGAAATAATAACAAAAATTAAGTTGATTGGTCTGATCTACATAATACATGCATGAATTACAGTATCAGATATAGAATAAGGAACTCCTTCACAGAACCATTATTTCACTTTATTGACAGATGAAACCAATATTTTGCATATTAGCAAGTAATGCTCCGCAAGTAAAAACAAGGTTAAGGGAAGCAAAAGTGACCACATTGTCCCTACTTTTTCCATATTTAACTCAAACTAACATTCTATAAGTAGCTCAGGAAATTTGCAGCTTAGACCCCAATCATGTTGACTTGATTTTTTTACACAACTTTGTGCAGTAAACATAAAACGTTATTACCACTAGCAAATTTGCCAATATAATGGAATACAGCTTCTATATAACTCTGGCTTGCAATTGGGCACTGTTTGTTAGATACTAAATATCTAAAACTGAATGGTGTGTAGTTGAAATAAGAAAACATTGGGGTGCTATGGCAAACAACGTAAAATCTTGTTCTACGATTGCAAATAATCCAGTAACTTCTCACATTCAATCGAATTGTAAAATTGCAAATACTATACAACGATCGGATCGGATTGGATAGGGACCCCTGTTCACTGATTGCTGGGTTTAGGAGGCAATTCAGAAAATGACGGCTATGCTTGATTGTGTTTATATACTATGGTGGCTGAGATCACTCAATGTACCTTCAAACAGGGTTAGAAAGGGTTTAAGGGGGGTTTCAGTAGTGTTGTTATTAATTTACTTGCAGGAGTGCTAATTGTAAGATGTAAGAACTTCTTATTTTCTTTAATGAAAACTGGTGGAAAATTTGCTAGAAAAAAGAAAAAATATTTCTCTATAAGACATGCAGAGGAAACCTCATAATAAGTTTAGCAGAAGTGGGTCAAAGATGTAGCTCCTTCCAAATACATAATAAAACTTAATAAATAACAAATACATAAACAAATAAAGACGGCATGCAGTGACAGACCAGATCTTTGAGACAGAGATGGAGAACTGAAGGAATGAGTTTGAAGAGCGAATGAGTAGTGCCGACATTATCCTTGAATGAGTTGAATAACTGAAATACCTGTATAATGATAGTGGAATTGGTTAGCCTTAAATCAAAATTATTAGCCAATTTCGTACGAATTGGAAAAAGTGTGTGTAAAATTAGTGACAATTGGAGTTTAAAGTTAACGTGTAAGGGTTTGATTGGAAACTGCCATTGAAATAGAATAAGAACACCCTTTTAATCAGACGACACAAAGCTGGAGCAACCAAAGAAGGTGCGGCGGACATTAGAGAGAGAGGAGGATAGATGCGAAGAGGAAACAGCCATTATCTCCATTAGACCTCCTCTCTTAGAAGGAGAGATGCAAACGCTAGAGAGAGGATGGTGGAGGGCAAAGGAAGCCATGGCCATGGAGATGGCACTGCATGTCAGTGGCGAGAGATTCCGAACGAAGGGTTTTAGAGGAGATAAGAACAATAACTCGGAACTCATTTCGTATCATATTAGATCAGGACCGTCTAATCAGAATCCGCACGAATCCGTGCATTCTACCTCGGTCCGGATTGGCCCGATGAGAAATCCGACGGTCCTGATCTAAACAGAAATATTCTGTTACTCATTAATTTAGTAACGAGTGAGGCTATGGTCTATGCATAGCACGGATGGCTAGTTGCTACGGCTCAATACGGTACTTTTAAAATCCTAACGGTCGATCCGACCGTTCAATGTGATAACCATATGAATATGTACTTGCAACTAATTTTATATTTTTTCGAATTTTTTTACTATTTTTTAGAGAGGTAGAATTTTGATGGTCCAGAATTTTCAGAAAACACTGATTTTTCTACTTCTAAAAAATAGTAAAAAAATTCAAAAAATAAATAGAGTTTGCAAGTACATATTCATATGGATATCACATTGAACGTTCGGATCGACCGTTAGGATTTTAAAAAGTACCATATTGAGCCGTAGTACACTAGCCATCCGTGCTATGCATAGCACCATAGCCTCACTCTTAACTTGAATAGGAGAAGAACAATAACTCAGAATCCTCTCAATTTGAAGTAGGAATGTCAAAGGGTATCATACGGATCGGGAGCATTTTCATAGCCGTACTCGTTATGATATTGAATTTTTTTTTAATTTTTATCCAGCTTTTCGAATACAGTACGGATCAGATAAACAGATAAAAAATGTCATTTACATCTCGATTTGTAATTTCGATAAACTATTTTCGAAAAATAAAAATAAATAATGAATACAACTAATTTGTATTATGAAATTTAGTAAAATATAAAATTTTATTATATTATGTATTATCTTCATACAAATATATATCATATGTATAATTTTATTTTAAAATTATCTTACAAATAATGTGTAAGATACGAAAAAATCGTTATCTTATCCGTACCCGATAAGCTAATGAAAAAAATCTTACTCTTACTCATTTTTTCGGATACGATATGAGTCGGATAAACGGACAAAAAGATGTGATTGACACCCCTATTTCGAAGAGGTTAGGTGATCCGTCAGGAGATGATTTCTCTTTCCGATGGTTTATTCGATTTTTATCCGTAACATTTTCAAAATGACGTGACGGTCACATACTTTGACACTCGGACTATTTTTTAAAAAGCCGATGCCTTCCGTATTCGAAAACGTCAGCGCAAATTGCACGCACGCTGATATACCAACACTGTCCAAATTTTTTTTTCCGTCTCCCCTGGACATTATAGAGAATAACAACTCAAGTTTTTTTATTTTTTTTTCCGAACTTTCTGGACATGAGAGAATAATGTCCTGCGTAATCGTAAATCTACTAATCAGGTCGGGACGGTCCATAACATTCCCTAGACGTTTATGAACAATGAAATTTTTCC